>JAKWJC010000308.1:0-209852 GCA_027704865.1 Solanum neorickii
TCTTCTTCTTCTTCTTCTTCTTCTTCTTCTTCTTCTTCTTCGTACACCTTTCTAAAAGGAATCTTCTAAAGTTGATTGCTGGTCCAAGTGTATGGATCCTGCTTATGGAAGGTAGAAGGTTCTATGGTCCATAGAAGGGAGTCGTGGAAATGGCCTTAAGAATTTCTAGATTTTTGGATCTATAAAGTTTTTGTAGGAACCACGAGGAGGGTCCAAAAAAAGTCCTACGGTATATAGAAAGCGTTCAAGACTTGGTTACAAATTATGATTTTTGGGTCCATAGAGGTTTTAACGGGCCATGGTATTTTTGACACGTGAAAGTGGTCTCACACCTCGAAATAGTTTTTGGTCTAGTGGTTCTATGGTTTGATCTAGAGTCTGTAAAATCTTAGACGGACCGTATAGTTATGTAGTAGAAATTGATTAATAAATTAGTCCTAATAACAGTTTCTCTTGATGACAAGTACAATCAGTAGAAGTTAATATTGACTGTCGTCAGTCCATAAGACCCCTCAAAATTTTTTAACTGAGGTGGATTTTGATCTTTTCCTTTGCATTTAGTAACTATAATACGTTGTTTTATCCCTAAATCTAAGTCCTATAACTACCCTTCACCCTTGTAAATTTACCCAACTCTTGCATTCCCTCAAACTCTTAAATTCTCTCCAAGATTCTCTCCAAAAAGATATCTTCTTTCTAGATCAAAGAATAGAAGCGAGGGTTCTTCAAGATCAAGTTTCCTTTCTTCATCATTACTAATTAGGTCTTCAACAAAGGTATGTATGGAGTACATCTATTAGTTCCATTTACCCATTGAGTCCCGAAGCATTCTTTAATTCTCCAATTCAGTCTCTCAAAATTTATTAGGTTCTCATTCAATTCCTTATGAGTTCTATTTTTATTGATTTAATTGATTGATTTTGATCATATTATGATTTTTTTAACTCAATCACATGTTTACCAATTGATTTCATGTGAACCCGTGCATTGATAGTGAATTTGGCTATGAACTCTAATGTGCATGAATATTAAATAAAAAACTATGCACCAATGGATGATGTTTTGATTATATTATGCATGATTTATGAAAAAGAATTGATTTTTATCTAAGTTGCTTAAGATAAGCAAGTATTTATTGTGAAATGATTTTCTCACTTATGCATGAAATTGTGAAAGTTTTTTTTCCACATACTTAAAAAAAAATTAATGGTTAAAGGTCTTATACATCATGTCACATCTAAGGTGTACTCCGGGTCGTGACAAATACATTTGTTATACATTCATGTACTCCATGTAAACATAAGTAAATTCACTAGACCATTTTAACAAGAAACTGAATAAAAGAAATGAGATCCTTATTTCCAAGTTAATCATCAAAACTATAATATCAGGATCCTATTTTCACAAATTTGGATTCACTGAAGATCATAATTTATTAACGACAAACCAGTGACAAAAAGAACTCATGAGAAACAAGGAAACTATTTTGACACTTGTGTTTTTGGAGAATAACATGAAGAATAATTCAATCTCCATGACCCCTTGTTAAAGCACCACTGTTTTGCTATATGAGGCTAACACTATCTTATACAAATGCTTAGTTTACTTTTGACAAATAATAACCATTATAAAAGGGTGGTGTGAGGGATTCAAGCTACTCGATGAATGAATTAGATCTACCAAAATAAATTACTTTAATTTTGGAGTTTGTTAGGATTAATTAAGTGATCCTTAATTGAAACGTATTAGGAATTTTAGTTACATTTCATATTTATATAAGCATAATTAGATGTATCTCCTAAGCATGTACTCAAGAAACATATATTTGGACGCGCCAAATACATGAATCTAAAGACCAACATATAAAAAGAATTGAGTATCAAAAATTACATGAAGACATATAATTAACCCCAAAAATTGGTCAACAAACAATTTAACCTATCGTATGATTAAGTGAATTTGTAAATCAATAATAAGTAATTTTATATATCCTAATAGAATTTTAGTCAAGGTATTTTTTGCTATTGTTTATATTTTCGTAATATTCTAGAATGACCACACATGTATCATTCACTATATGTAAAAAAAAATTACATTCAATATTTGTACGTAATTAATAATATGTATTTAAATATATATATTCACCAATTAAACCTAATTTATATTTATTCTCAAGTTCGTAAGTCAATTATTTTAATTTGATGTAGAAACTTAAACAAATTTTTACTAATAGAAGTCCTGAATTAATAAGTATAGTTAGAAGATTGTAGTATATACTCAAGATTGGTAAACACTAATTTTATTCAAAGTTATTTTGAAGTTTTGATGATTTAAATAACTATGTAGTCCAATACGAACCTAGTCTTATGAGAATCAACACGACAAATAGAGTAAAATTTTTGCAACCATTACCACTGTAGTAATTGGTGCATGTTTTTCTATTGAGCAACATTAGTATCAACCAATCAAATTACTCCAAGGGTTGTGTCCATCTTATAATAGTCTCTCATCCAATGAAACAACGTAAGGTTTTGTTCTCTATAAGAATTCCAAGGCAAAAGCCATTTTTCAAGATATATTCCTCGAAGAACAACATGAGACATGATAGAAATATCATATGTTTTTAGTTTCTATTTAGGATTATATTTCTATGCTTATTCACAATAAATCTTTTCACAAATTATAAAGAAAATAGACCCATTCGAGTCTTTCATCATTATTGTAAGTTATAGCTAGAGTTAGTTATGTCAGGTTCTTGAATCCAATATCTGGTATAGTTAGTTGGTGTAGTGGCTAATAGAGATATTGCTTTGATATGTGTAGCCAAGTCTTTACAACTAGGTATAAGGTATTAAGAGTTTAATTCCTATCTTTACATGGAAGTGTTATCTGAATCTTTGCTCCTTTGATGTATAATGAAGTTGGATATAAATGATGTGAGACTGGTCGTGGTTTGGTCCTTTCTTGATCAAGGGGCTTCCATGTAAACTCATTTTTTGTTTACTTTAAGTTATACATATTCCACATTGTTATTATGTCAAAAGGACCTGACCCATATGTAGTAGTAGATAGGTATTTTCTATAAATTTATATTTGAGCTTTGACTCTCTATATGATTAGTAGGGAAAGAGCATTAGGTAATAAAAGATTAATCCACTTAACTTGGAATAGGGACAATCATCAAAAAGGCCACCTCGATTGAATGGGCCTTTTTATGGTTGCTTGCAAAATTGTATACATGATTTTGTGATTGATGTAGTAACCTATGGGACATAGTCCTTGATATTCCTCATGTTTCTAACATTACTGTGATGTATGGGGAAATTACAAGGGTTGTTCCTAAAATTTGAAAACAATATAATGATGTTAATAGGGAGAAGATCGAGAAGAAGAAGGCAAAAAACTACTTGTGTGTGGTATAGGAGTAGATGAATGCAACATAACTTTTTGCATTTCAAAATGCATTGAAGATCTGGGATTTCATAAAAATTTCTCATGAAGGAGCTACGCAGATAAAGGAATAAAAAATGGATATGCTCAATAGTCTGTATGAAAATTTTACCATGAATGAAGGTGAAGCTCGTCAAGAGATGCATCCATCTTTTCCTCCATCATGGATGAGCTATGTTGTTTGGGAGAACCAATTAATCCTAGTAAAAAGGTTTGGAACGTGCTAAGAATTATGACCTAGTTTAGGGCAAGTAGGGTGGATACCATCAATGAAGCAAAGGACCCAAAGATTCTTATTATGGATTAGCCAATCGAGAATCATCAAACTCATGATATTTATATTAAACAAGACTTCTCCAAGGATAAAGTGAAGATGGATAAGCATGAAGGATTCATGAAGAATGGAAACCCAGGCAGAGAAGCTAAATACTACTAACTTATGTCAAAAGTGTAGAAAACCAGGACATTTCATCAGTGATTGTCACATGCACAAGTTAGAATACAAAAATTATGTCAATTCTTAAGGTGAGAAAGACAAGTTGAGGACAAGGCTACAAATATGTCAAAGAGAAGAGGTGTTGTTGACCATGTTCTAAAGAATGCTCTTGCCATTTGGGTAAAGTCTTCAAGTGACTTAGAAGAATATAAACATCTGGATGATTCTTCCATTTTTTCTGGAAAAGATTACAAAGAGAACTTTTCATTGATGAAAAAGTCTAAAGTGACAATTCTTGTGAAAGGGTACCTCTCTATGATGTTAAACAAAATCTAAATATTTATTCCACTAAATATGATAGATCTAGTTTCTAGGTTTATTGATTTAATCAGAGAGTGAAACTCTTGAATATTAGTATATCTGTCTCTCAGGATTGAAAAATTGCATTAGTTACCCAATACAAAATAGCAGAACAATAGACAATTCTAGAAGTTCATAATGTAGAACTTAAGAAATGTTTAATGGGGTGATTAGAGTTAGGTTTAAAGGAAAAATATAAGGCCAACCGTTTTTCACTTGACCAAAAAAATAAGTTAGACACAACATAAGTAAAGTTGGAAATGACCTTAGAGAAAAATTCCCAGCTAGAATGGTATACGACTCATGTTATAGTAGAACTGAAAATGCCTCAAATGGACTGCATCCTCTAAAATTCTAGAAATCATCACTAAGTAGGGATATAATGGTGGATGGGCTCTGGGATATGTGAAATAGATCCTCTTTACCATCCTCACAACAAATGTTTTTTTGTCTTTGATAACTTGTTATGTGTTAATTGTGATCAAAATGGTCAATCTAATGAAAGACTATCTTCTTTGGATAAGACATGAATTAAAATTTTTCAAACAATTCTAAATAGAAGAGCGGGTAGAAGAAGGGACCTAGTATTAAACCTAGTCTTAGATTGAGGAAAATCGATCTACCCTACTAGATAAAAAAATTCTTTTATCTATCCATCGTCTGATTATTGGGAACTCAAAATGAAGTAGATTCCTAAATCTGAAATGTAATTTGTTATGCAGGTGAGAGCAGACAACAATATTGATTGTTGGTTTATGGGTAACTCATGTTCAAAGAACATGAGTGGGGAAAACTAAGAACTTCCTTTTTCTCTTAAAGCACTTTAAGGTGGAGGTGTCTCATTTTTGAAATAGAAAGAAGGGTTAAATTCCTTGTGCATGCAGAATTGGTATGTTTGTGGAACAATCTATTTTTAAGATGTGTACTATTCACACAGGTTAAAATAGAATCTTCTAAATGTATCTCAGATTTGTGATGAAGAAAATTAAGCCAAATTTCTTTTAGATAAGTGTGTGGTCACAAACTTGATATCTCGGGAAGTGATCTTCATAACAAAAAAAATGCTAGAAGATTTAGATTTCTGATATGGATATTGGTCATATTGACACTCTCACTTGTCTTTGTGCTCAAAATGAGAATAATGACTTTTGGCACAGAAGACCTGGCCATGCATGTTCTCCTCTTGTGAAAAAACTTCCGCTGGAGGACTTTGTCTGTGGATTGCCAAAGATAAAATTTGCAGATGACAATGTTTTTGATTCTTTTATCAAAGGGGAGAAACTAAGATCACTTTTCAAGAAAAAGAAGCAAGGAAACACTGCTAAACCTCTTGAATTAATCCACATGGATATTTTTTGTCATGTAAAGATTCAAAATAGGTATGGAAAGAAATACATTTTTGTGATCGTGGATGATTTCTCAAGGTTTACATAGGCTATTTCCTGAATTCCAAGGGTGAAACTTATGTTGTACTGATGATATTTTCCACACTAATCTAGACAAACCTGAACTGCATGATGTTAGGATCAAGTAAAATCATGGCATTGAGTTTGAAAATGCCAAAATAAAAGCTTTTGTGTTGAACATGAAATTCATCATAATTTCAGCTTCTAGAGCCCCTTAGCGAAATGGTGTGGTTGAGAAAAAGAATACAACCTTGGTTTACATTGCCAGGACTATGTTGATTGAATCTAACCTTCCAAAAGAACTTCTAGGTTGAAGCAGTTAATATTGTATGTTGTATGACCAACCTCTGTTTGATCATGCCAATTTTAAACAAATCTCCTTATGAATTATTGAACAATAGAAGACCAAAACTAAGTCATCTGAGTAATTTTGTCTATAAATGCTTTGTTTTGTATAAGACGAAGGATTACTTATGAGAATTTGATCATATGAGTTATGAAGGAATGTTTGTAGGATATTGGCATACATAATTTATAACAAGAGGACATTGTGCATGAAAAAAGTTTCCATGTTATTTTTGACGAATCTGTAGGAATTGAAGATGTGGAAAATAAGGATGAGTCATAGATTAAAAAGATGATTCATATTCAAAGAGACACTCTTAACTGAGAAACTATTTAAGAACATCCCCATAGGAAACAAATAAACTTGAATAAGTTGATAAATCTAATTGAAGTTGACAAGGACACTCATCTGTTAGACAATATTTTTAAAACCTCAGAATAAAGAAAAGAAAGATAAGGGATTTTGAGGCTGCAGGATCTGGCTACAAGATCCTATCAAAGGATTGTAGAAGATTTTAGTGGCTATAAATGACATTTGTAGAAGAGGTAAAATACTTTGTTGAAGAATGGCCAGGAGGAGTGTATATAATTTGACAGGTCGTAAAATTGAGTCATTGGAGTGGTTCAAAGATTGCAGATGAGACCTCAAAACTACGACAAGGTTTGATAACTTGTAAATACTCTATAGGTTGTAGGAAGTTCTTATTACAATTGATTGAACTTTCTTGTCTTCAATACTTTTCTACGATTGACCAGTACCAATATAGACCGTAGGTCGATTCTGAAAGTTATTTTATGGGACTTTTGAGTCCTTCTCCTTCTTTTTAAAATTAAAACTAAGTTATTTTGGTTTTTATCTTAAATTCTATATAAGGTTTCTTCAATACTAAATTACCCAATCAAACCCTATTATCCTAAATCCCTAAAACCTAAATAAAGTCACTCTCCCAACCTCAAGATCAAAAAGAAAAAGATAGTTGGGTTAATTCAAGTTCATCAATCCTCAATTATTTTTGGGCTTCCAATGTCTAAGTATGCGGGTATTTACCCATGGAATTCATTCTTTCATGGGTCCCAACGTTTTCAATTTCTCAATTCAATTTCAATTGATCAAGTTAGGATTTCGATTCAATCTTTATGGGTTTTACTCAATAATGATTTATTATCAATAATTAAGTCTTCTAATGAATTTTCTAGTTCATATACATGATAATTAAGTGAAGTTATATTGAACAAACATGATCCATGATTTTTTATTAAGTGCCCATGGTGAAGTTTATTAGTATGAATCATGAAGGTATAAAGACATGCATGTTTTATGAAATTATTGTTAATGATTTGAGGATTCTTTCAAGGGAAAAGGGTAAAAAGTACCCCTCAACTTTAATTTATTAGTTGATTATACCCTTGCCCTTAAAACAAAGTTATATATACCCTCGCCGTTACTAATTTCACCATTTATACCCCTCAATTTTTTTAAAAGCTCCAAATCAATTAAAATGATCAATTTTACTTTACTTATTTTTTAACCCGCCCCGCCCCACCTAACTATATAACCCATTTTTTCATCTTTTAACCCTATGTTCTTACCCGTTTTTGTTCATCTCTTTTGTAAGTTTAATATATTGGAGTGGAAAAGAAAAATCTTGGGCTCGACTAACGACTTGATGCTAATAGGCCATGCTTGTTAGATACTCTTTGTGATCCTTATGATGTGTTAAAACATCCCATTTCGTTCGATTCTTGAAGATGGTAATTTCAAAAGTTTGGAATTCATCAAGAACAAAGATAAGTCAAAAATGATGTAGAAAATGAAATGAAATAAAATTTCGGCAACAATAAAGAATTCGGCGAATATGATGATGAAGAAGTTGGGTTAGAAAAAAACAGAGGATGAATGTTTTCCAATGATTCAAAATTAATGGAGAGGATTAAAAAAATCATTTTTCTCCTTCGAATGAAATTTTTAATATTTATTGTTACAATTTTTTCTTCATATTAATGGAGAATAATTTTTTTATCTGAATGATGTATATATCCTTGAGCTTTATTTTGCAGAGGGGCAATTAAATTTTTTGGCTTTGGATAAGGACGTTAAAAGATGAATAAAATGGGTTATATTGTTAGGCGGGTCGGGTCGGGTAATAATTAAGTAATGTAAAATTGGTCATTTTAATTAATTTAGGGCTTTCCATCCAATTAAGGGGCATAATGGTGAAATTAGTAACAACGAAGGTATATATAAATTTATTTTAACGGCAGGGGTATAATCAACTAATAAATTAAAATTGAGGGGTATTAGTGACCCTTTTCCCTTCTTTCCAGGGAAAGTATCAAGGTTATCGGTGAAAGGTTTTATCACATATGTATTTACATTGGTGAATTGTTTTCTCATCTATATTGAATTATTTTTACGGAGCTAATCTATGTTTTTATCTTAAAAGATGTGGATGGGTATTGATCATGACCTTTCCAATGTGATATTTATATTAAAATTTTATCTATTCTATTTGTATTTAGACTTAATAATGAGAGGACTTTAAAGTGGAGTCTCTAATAGGGTAGTATCTAATAGCAACCTCTAGTCCCTAATAGAGTTCCCCCGTAAATTGTCTTAAATGACCTAGCCAGTGGACCCACGGTATCAAAATATGATATGTATGAAATCTACCTTGGAAAGTGTGTTCCGCTTATTTTGGTGTGAGGGATATACCAGATTTCATGATACAACTTTAATTGTCTTAATGTTTGTTAAAGTTAATATTCCACAAAATTACTATATTTCATCAAAGCTTTACCTATGTCTTTTATTTTGTTATTTTGCACATATTCCATAATTTATATGTCATTGCTTCTTTTAGTCTTTCAATGTTCAAAGAATGACAATGCATACATGTTTTTAAGTCATTCATGTTGTCATGTCTATAATATGCATATTGACCCATATTTAGTACATTGAATATAGAAATGCATACTTGTGCTTACATCTTTCCACTGATGTAATGTCTTGTGGATAGTTGATTCACTTGAATTTGAAGATTGGTGAGTCTTCATGTTATGAGAACCGAGATACTTTTATGAACTTTGTATCACTTCTATTTTCAGACTTTGTGTGAGATGTATGGGTTACATCCCAAGCACATTCCTTATGATGGATTAGATGTCTTATTGAGACTTATGTTAGAATTTCACTTTGTCAAATTCGTTGGAATATGAAATGATACCTTTTTGAATTTTTTATTTCTATAATCATGTATATTGTATGCTAAATGACTTCTATAGGTCCTCTTGAGGTTCTACACACCATGTTACACCTTTCTATCATGAAAAATTTTGTATCTAAGCTAGGTTTGTAAATGTACTAGGATATATCATAAGCCACTCGAGTAGAATCTTTTTGATGACTTTTAAGGGAACCATATTTACGAAAAGAAGGCTATAATATGTTTAGGAAATTTCACTTATTTCATTACTCTATATTTATGCTATAGAGCAATGTCTCTCTTATGATACTTATCCGATTGTTTTAAGGATATGGACCATCGAAGAGAACATGTTAGAAGGAATTAAACTGAGAATGTGGATAAAGAATATCAAAAAGAAGCTCCTCAAGTTCCTGTCTGCCTATTGGTCGAGCAAGTGAGTAATGCGTAATTCTGAACTGCTTTTCACGTGTTTGCTCAAGCTATAATTGTTGTAGACAACAGGAAGTATGTGGTCCACGTGAGCCCAAATTTGGGTATGACAACAAATAGTGTAAGGAACTTCACTAAGATGAACTACCAAGGATTTCATGGTTCAAAGGTTGAGGAGGATCCTCAAAAGGTTCATATCATGGGTTTGATGCCCGTAGAAAAGGCAGAATTGAACCCATATCAACTTAAGGGTTTTGTTCAACTTTTGTTTGATCAATGAAAGGAAGAGATGGTGATATATGCAAGTCCATCTAATTGGCAAAAGTTAAAGGCTAATTTTTTGATAAGTTCTTTCCCTTTGAGACGAGGAAGACAGAGGTACTTGAATTCATCAACCTTCCTCAATAAAGTATGAATGTGAAAGAATATGCTTTTAAATTCACCCAATTGACCAAATATGCTCCCATTATGCTTTTTGGTTTTTGGGAAAAGATGAGAAAGTTTTTTTGGAGTGTCTGAAATTGTGGTTAATGAATGTCGTACTGCAATGATTTTAAAGGGAATGGACATTTCTCGTCTATTGTTTTATGCTCAACATATTAAGAGGATAATATTAAGGAAAGAGCTTCAGAGGCAAAGAGGGAAAAGACCAGTGGTAGTGACTTTTGACATTCAAGGTTTGATTGAGATGGTTATTGTAGGTTTCAACAATGGTTTCCTGATTAAAGTTCCTCCAATGATCAAAATCATAAGTTCATTACCGAATGGGTCTCTAACCATAAACCTCAACAAGGAAACGATGGTTGAAACAAATCTTTGGTTCATACAAGCTATAAGTTTGGCAAGAGTCATCTTAGAAAATGTGTAATGGGTATGTAGAGTTATTTGGGTTGAGAAAATACTAGTCACCGCTTGAGATATTGTCCATATACAGTTTAGAAGGGAAAAGATAGTTGGCAGGCTTTGCCTAGTGGTTTGGGTTGAAGTGCTCCACAACAAAATTTATTCTATGCACTCCAGAAGTGGTTACCATTATGTTGAATGTTTTTCATCTTGATGTTTATGTTTTTCATCTATATGTGCTATTAGACCTTTTTTCTATCGCAATTCCTATTGGTAAATATATTCTGTCTAAGAAAGTCTATAGAAGTTGTCCCCGTGACCTTATACCATAGGACAACTCGTGTTGATCTTGTAGAGCTGATATGTTAGATTTTGATGTTATTCTTGGTAAAAATTGACTCCTTTCTTTTTATGCTTCTATTGATTGTAGAACCCGAGTGGTCGAGTTTTAGATTCCGAATGAACTCTTCTTGGAGTTGAAATGGGGAATTCGTTGCCTAAGGGAAAGTTTGTTTCTTGCCTTATATCTAGAAAAATGATTTTTAAGGGTTGCACATATCACATTGTTTGGGTTAGGGATAAAGATTCTAATAGTAAGTCCCATTGTAAAGAGTTTCGGAAAGTGTTCCCAGATGATCCGCCTGGTATTCCTCAACATTCTCCCATAGATGCAACATATATCTAAATCTCCTTACCATATGGATCCGATAGAACTTATGGAATTAATGGAGCAATTGAAATATTTGTTAGATAAAGATTTCATTCGATTCAGTTTATCTCTATAGGGTGGTCAATTTTGTTCATTCGTAAGAATGATTGTTCACTTCGCATGTGTAATGAATACTGTGAATTGAACAAGGTTACAATTAAGAATGAGTACCTTCTTCCAAGGATAGACACTTTGTTTGATCAACTTCAAGGTGCGAGTTACTTCTGTATGATTAACCTCCGATTAGGATATTACCAATTGAGGGTGAAAGAAAGGGACATACTTAAGATAGATATTCAAAAATATATATTCATTATGAGTTTTTCGTATTTCATTTGGTTTAACTAATTCTCCGGCCACATTCGTGGAATTAATAATAGAGTATTAAGACAACACCTTGATATGTTTGTGATTGTGTTTATTAATAACATCTTGATTTACTCAACGAGTGAAGATAAGTATATCGATCATTTGAGGACTGTGTTACAAGTGCCCAAGGACCAAAAACTATTTGCAAATTTATATAAATGTGTGTTTTGGTTGAGATCTGTGGAAATTCTATCACGTTTTTCTGGTAATGGTATTGAGGTAGATCCTATGAAGATGGAAGCAGTCAAGAGTTATCCTAGGCCTTTATACCCTTCTAATATTAGAGGATTATTTGGTTTGTCTGTTATATAGATGATTTATGCAATTATTTTCTTTGATTGTTTCTCCACTAGCTTCATTGACCCAAAATAAAATTAAGCTTTCTTGGTAGAAATCACATGAGAAGAGTTTCCATGAATAGAAGGACATACTTACTTTGGATTCTATTTTGACTTTACTAGAAGGATCCGATGTAGTTGTTGTTTATGGCGATGCTTCATGGGTAGGATTACGGTGTATATATATACTAAACATGAAGCTCATTGCTTATGCTTCAAGGAAACTCAATATTCATAAGAAAACTACCTCACTAATTACTTAGAGCTAGCAACAATTATGTTTCCCTTAAAGATTTGAAGAGATTACGTAGATGGTGTTCATGTTGATGTCTTTGCTGACCATAAGATTTTGAAATTTATGTTCAAGAAAAAAGAATATAAATCTTTGCCTGAAAAAGTTGCTTAAATTTCTAAAGTAGTACGATATGAGTGTCCTCTATAACCCCAGAAAGGAGAATATTGTGGTGGATGTTCATAATCGACTATCAATGGGTAGTGTTGCTCATGTTGAGGAAGTTAAGAAGGAGTTCGTTCGTGATGTTCTTATATTTCCCTAATTGGTTGTTCGGTTGGTTCATTATTATGAATGTTTTGTTATGGTTCATAGCGGTTCTAAAGCCTTTTGTATTGGATGTGAAAGCCAAGAAAGGTCTTGATCCAATTTTGGTTTAGTTAAAAGAAGTTGTGCTTAAATTTTCAGTGAAGCTTTCTACTAAGATGGAGAGGGTGAACTTCGATATCCATGTTGGCTGTGTATTCCTGGTGTAGATGAATTGAGTAAGAAAATATAATTTGAAGCTCACAATTCATGGTATGCCACTCACTCGGGACCACAAGGATGTAATGTGACATGTGGGAGGTCTATCAGTTTAATGGGATGAAAAATTATATTGTAGAATAGGTGACTACGTTTCCTTAATGTCAACAAGTGAAAGTTTAACATCAAGAGTTGGGAGTTCTGTCCCAAGATATTTTTATTCCTACTTAGAAGTGGTAATATTTTTATATGAACTATTTGTTTGTTTACCCCACACCTGACGGCAAAATAATTCATTTTGAATTATTGTAGATGATGAGTCTGAGATTTTGAATCATATAAGGCTTTGTTTATATAGATTTAGTGTCCTCAAATTCTTAATTTGTGCCCATATATAATACTAAACCCCTTAATGTTCAGGTATATTGATTGAGGAACAAAGCAAGGACACTAACTTGCAAAAAAGAAACCAAACGAGCTGAAAGAATGAACAAAGGCAAGCCTACTGAGTGCCAAGTTCACTTCGTGAATTGCCGAATGGATATCTGATTACTTAATGTTCTAAAGTTCCAAGACCTCAAAGAAGAAACCAAGTTGGTGATAGAAGGAACAGTCGTTGGATCGCCGAGTAGTTTTACGATGTAGTGCTTCATCTGGAGGCAATTTTCTCTAGTTTATCGTTAGCTTTGAATGATTGAATTAGAAGTGTGACTTTGAAAATCTTCAAATTGGAGCATTATAAGAATGAAACCACTCTTACCTAGTCGATGCATAAGAAATTTGGTTACGTTGCTTATCATTTTATGATGTTCAGCGGAAACCTAAATTTTTGAGGTGTGATTATGCAATTATGGGATAATTTAGCTTATGAGTATTGTTAATAATAAATTTAAATTAGAAGTAAGTTTAATCATTACTTGTGGTTTAATTTAAGATTTGTAGTTGCAAATGCAGTTCTAGCTTTGTGTTCTAGGCTTGCTCGTGAGAGAGGTTTTAGAGCTAATGTTTTTGTTTCATGATTTGACTTGGGTTCACCTCGAGAGCGTTAATCCTAAACCTTCTCCAACATATTCATCTTGAGAGAGTGAATGGGTTAAGATGTGTGCTGCTCTTATTTTGTGAGCTTGATGATTTCGAGAGAAATCAACTTGATTCAAGGTAAATTGTTCAAGAGAAAATTTACCTCCACCATAGCCTAGCATACCAACTAATATTTAGCTATTTTCTAGTAGTTGCAATTACCCATATGTCTATATTAGCTTATAATTGATCACTTCCCAAGAACCCATCTCATTATTCTTAATTTATATTGTTTGTCATTGTTTCTTTTCGTTGATAATCCAAAACCAAAACTAACCCTTTTGAATTCGTGTCACCCCCTGATTTTAATGATGTTTTTATTCGATAATTTTTATTCGTATTATTGATTTGAAAATGTTTATACTTCCCAATTTAATCTAAAACATGTACCACTCCCTATGGGATTCGACCCCAACTCATTTAGTTGTGTTAGAAACTTATTAATGATTTTTCACATTTAGGATTGGATAAGTGTTTATTACAATTTTAAAATCAAAATGGCACCAGTTATGGGAAGAGGTGTTGAATGAAATTCTTTTGGTGAAGTTGAATTGTGATCTTTTTATTCATAGTTGAACCTGCTTATTTTTAGTTTTTGTTTCTGTGTTGCTTATTGAACAGAGCAAATGAGTGTTAAATGAAGCAATGGTAGCCAAGTATGCAACCAAGATGACATTGAAAACCTAAATGATGTCAATGAACTAAATGTCAATGAACCAAATTGAGTGGGTGGAGTTGGTTCCATTCGCTTGCCTCCACCTAAAAGAAACTTTTTGTTCCACATACAAGCACCATGTTTTAGCTCTTACCATTGAAGGGTTTGTTTGATGGGTTGGCTCATGAGGATCCCCATGAGCATATAAGGAACTTTGTTGATGTTTCCAGGCCGTTCTCCTTTAAGAACATATCCCAAGAGTCAATCCGGTAGCAGTTGTTCTTATTTTCTGTAATGGGAGAAGCTTGCTATTGTTCTTATTTGCAAGCTTGATAATTTCGAGAGAAATCAACTTGATTCAGGGTAAATTGTTTGAGAGAAAATTTACCTCCACCATAGTCTAGCACACTCACTAAAATTTAGATATTTTCTAGTAGGTGCAATTACCCACATGTCTGCATAAACTTATAATCGATCACTTCCCAAGAACCCGTCTCATTATTCTTGATTTGTATTATTTGTGATTGTTGCTTTTCGTTGATAATCAAAACAAAACAAAGCCATTTGAATTCGTGTCACCCCCTTATTTCAATGATGTTTTAATTCAATAATTTTTATTCCTATGATTGATTTGAAAATTCTTATACTTCCCAATTTAATCTAAAACATGTACTGCTCCCTATGGGATTAGATCCTAACTCATTTAGTTGTGTTATATAATAATTAATAATAATCTTTCATGTTTAGGATTGGATAAGTGTTTATGATAATTTTAAAATCAAAACGGCACCATTTCTGGGACGCGGTGTTGTTTTAAATTCTTTTGGTGAAGTTGAATTATTTTCTTTAGTCATAGTTGAACCTACTTATTTATAGTTTTTTTGTTTTTTATTGCTTATTGAACAGAGAAAATGTGTGTTAAATGAAGCAATGGTAGCCAAGTATTCCACCAAGATGACATCGGAAACCTAAATGATGTCAATGAACAAAATGTCAATGACCCAAATTGAGTGGGTGGAGTTGGTGCCATTCGTTTTCCTCTAGCTGAAAAAATGTTGTGTTTCACATTACAAGCACCACTCTACAACTCCTACAGTTGAAGGGTTTGTATGATGGGTTAAGTCATGAGGATCCCCATGATCATATAAGGAACTTTATTGATGTTTTCGGGACGTTCTCCTTTTAGAACATATCCGAAGAGTCGATCCGGTTGAGGTTTTTCCCATTTCCTATAATGGGCGAAGCGTGCAAGTGGTTGGGTGAGTTTCCAAAAGATTCTATCACTTCATTAGAAGAACTTATTACTGCATTAGAAGTGCAATTCTTTTCCCTTCAAAGATGATGACTTTTCAGGACAACATCAAAAGCTTGAAACGTTTAGAGGGTGAGCGAATCTATGAGACTTGTCTGTGTTTTAAGAAGTTGGTGTTGCAATTCCAAACTCATGGATTGCCCGATAATGTCTTAATCCGGTTCATCTACAGAAGCCTTGACTCTTTAAACAAGGTATGGATGATCAACATGGGGGGTTCCCTAGTATACTATGGCAAACCCCAAAAATGAAGTTTGAGTGGGTACTTGCGTCGTGCCATGACGTTAAATGAGGTTCTTCTTTGGAGACAACTAAAGTTTTTAACGATTTATGTTTGTCTCTTGAATAACTGGCGTTGGTTGTGTAGGTGAAAAGGTTAAATGTGTTTGAAAAAGTGCAAGATATAGAGCGAAACGCCCATTCAACAACTCTTCAAAGATGACGACAATCCAAACTTAGACCGCCATTGAATTCAAGAATATTTAAGGATGGAGTCTATAAAAGTTGGCAGACCCATGGACGAGTTGGTGACTTGATAAATAGGCCGGTGAGTCTGATTTGGTCCGCCATTTGTACCCCCAAATTAGCTAGAGGTCTTGAAAAACTCAACGAGGTAAGAAACTGTAACACCCCTAAAATACTAAACCATTATTTACATGTCAATACACCATTGGTTAATTACTATAATATGTTTTATTCTCATTTTTGGAACTTGAAATATTTTGATAATTGAAAACGTGCTTAACATAAATTGTTATCATAATTTAATATATTGTATGGTGGTTTTATGTACATTGACTAATAAGAATTACATGTGAATTGGAAGTTATGGAATCAGGTATATACACATAGTTATATATGTAAGCTTTTTGGGCAGCCTACTTTTATTTGGGCAGCACCTATGAAGGACATGTGTACATGTGATGAGGATCACTTTCATTTCTATATATTTTACACCTCCTTTGATTGAATTCGTTTTCCCTCATGTGTAAGAACATTACACATTATAAAAATACTTTTTCTTCAAAATTAAAAAAACTAGGTCCTTTTGACTTGAATCCAACACACACACACACTTTAACTTGGTATGTGATAAAGAATTTATTTTAATACTGGGCAGTGTTTGGTAGTTTAATCGTATCTCGTTCAATATAACATAGTTACAATGAGTAAATATTATTTGGAAAGATAATTAGTAATTATTCAACTCTTATTCTTATGAAAAACTCTAATTTTGCAGTAATGGATTCAAAATATGGGATGCAACATGCGACAAGTTCTGTCCAGCTTCTGGAATTAGAAATTTTCTCTATTAAACTGTTAGTATTTTGATTATATCTTTTTTTTTACAAAACGTATTTTGAGGTGATTCTTGATTATTTGCATGATTAATAGATGGACCCTCATCTTTTATGAAGGATATAAAGTCCAAATTTTCATTTTTCTCTTTAAAATCTTAGTTGCGACATAAGATATTAAGTTGGCCAAAATCAATGTATTGGGAGCAATAGTCTTATTTGTTAAGGCTAAGCATACTTGTGATGGTTATCCTATTTTACTTCGGTATTTTTGAGATACTAGGGATTAAAAAAGTTATTTACTCATGAAAAATTTCAGGACCTTCAAACTTTGGTTTGTCTACGGTTTGAACTCTCAAAGTCATGTTGGACTGTTTGTTTGCTAAAGCTGACGGTTCTGTATAAGCTTGTATCTGTCATAATTTTTACCAGCAGGTATATCTGAAAGTTTGTATTGGTACGTTGATTACCTCTTGTCACTTTGCATTGTTGTTTTGTTGTCATTTAAGACATTAAAGAGTCTTATGTAACTCTCCCACTTGTACGGATTGTTTGATCACTTGGAATCCTTGTTGGGTCTTTTTCCTTCGTGTGGTTGTGACTTTGTCACTAGTGGTATGCCTCTTGATTCAGATCATTTGCCATCTTGACTCTGGATTTTTAGTCCATCTTATGCATGAGACTTGTCCATTAAAGTATGAACTTGAAACCATCTTTAGTATGGTTGTTGGTCCTCTTGATTACTGGGATTTGACCCTTCTTGATACAGGGCATCGACCCTTTTTTTTTTGCTTGTGATTGGTGTGAAGACATGATGTATATTTTGGCGAGACTTCTTATTGAGCATCTTCCAAAACCGTTCTATGAACGTTATTGATATTTAGATCTTTAATTATCAAACTTGATACTATTTGTATATTGTTTACTTTATTTATTGATTATATTTCAATTATGTTGAATCTAAGGGCGCCAGATCTATAGTTTTTACACCACTAAGCTTTAGGCTTAGCGATAGTTGTTTCTATTTTAGGGAATGTTCGAGTGGATGTTTAAAGGTGGTCATTGAAGATGGAGATTTTGAAAGCCTTAAAGGAAGATCCACTAGCATATAGGAATATGTATTTTGTATAAACCTTGGGACTTGTGCACGATCTATGTGTTGTATAATTACATTAGATTTTGAGGGCTGATTTGGTCATGTCACAATGAGTTGTAATATAAGTATGACTTTATGGTTTATCCTTTTGGGGTGTGTAAACCCAAGTCTTGTAATATATTAATTTACTATATATTTGTAAGTTAAGTGAGGAATGAACATGCTGATTTTTTCGAAATGGAAGGTGGTAAGACTATTTTTATTTCGTCCTTAAATATGAGGATAATATATTAATGAAATACTGTCGATTATTTGATTAACATATTTTGGGAGTCTTTTCAGTAGTTAATTAAAATTTTGACCTCAATCGAATATTTAAAGTAGACAAAATGCACATCCTTAACTAAATTATTCCGTATGAACCTAATCCCTCAACTAGAAAAAAAATCAGTATACCTTCGTTAATCTCTTTTAAAAATCGTAAGTATTAAATTACATTTCTTGTCAAGTTGTAGTATCTCTAGGGACTCTACAAGTGTTGATATCAGAGCTTAGGTTTGTGGTTATGGGATTTTTGTCATGAGTTACTTGTATAGTTATTTGCTTTTGAAAAGATTTTTTTAGAGTTGATATTCACTTACTTTGTTTGCCATATACTTATAGCATGTAGAGTGGACATACATCATGTATATGTCCTTAATGCAGAGTCATCTTCTCTTTTTAAGGAATTGAGTTATGCCCATTTCTTCTAACTGACCTATGGAAGTTGCTGGTGAATGTTTGGGTGCCTCTGTTTCCCAACCTCATGCACTGGAAGGGGTTGGAGAACATATATCGAATGAGTATTTTCCCCACACTAGCAGGTCTAAACTAGGAAACCATCAACGTGTAAGAGATGGTTCACATCCTCATACGAGTCATGGTACTCGAGCCATGAATCCTCATTTTCAACAAATAGCTAAATTCTTCAACCACATAGTTGAATCGATGCATGATCCCAGTGGATTAACTTTGAGAAAATGAGAAAAATGGGTGGAGTGGAGTTTGAAGGCATTGTTAATCTACTGATGGTGAACAATGGCTAGATCACATGGAGAGGGTGTTAGAGCAATTGGAGTTTTCAGATTTTGTGAAATTTAAGTATGTAATTTCACTATTACAAAAGGATTCTTATGATTGGTGAGTAAGTGTTCCAAATGCCAAGGTAAAACCTCCTGTTCTTACTTGGGATGACTTTCTCAAGGGATTTCGCATGAAGTATGTACCGTCGACTTATTGGGATGGAAAGAAAAATGAGCTTTTGAATGTAAGGCAAAGAAACATGTCTATTGCTGAATAGGAACAACAGTTTCTAAGGCTCTCTCGTTATGTTGAGGGTATTATTAAAAAGGAAAAATATAAGTGCAGGAATTTTGAAGATGGTTTTTAGGAAGAACATGGAGATCCTGCAACATGAGAACTTTTGTAAGTTATTGTCTGCTGCTTTTACTTGGGAATAACTTAATGAAGAAGAAGCTAGTAGAAATGAAAACAAAAGCCTAGACCATATTTTAGAGGTCCATCAAAAAGGGGAATGTTTGATATTTCTAACGCTAGTAGTAATAATAGATCAGCTCAACAGAAGCAAAACATATCAGATTTTTCAACAGCTACCACTCTCAATGTATGGTCCAGGCAATCCTCACATTCCGTCTTGTCCGCAATGAGGAAAGAATCATTATGGTACTTATCGGAGAGCCTCTAGTTCATGTATTAATTGTTGGTACTTTTATCATAAAGTAAAGCACTATCCTAATCAAAATAATGCTTCTTCCTTGAAAATTGAAGGTTCGGTTCATAAGCCTTCTGTTAATCCTCCTCAAACTAATAAAGGGCAAGGCCTAGAAAAACCCAAGCAGTAGGTGCAAGTGGAGCTGATTAAGATAGTGGACAAAGGGTATTGCATGTACTTATGATTCGAGGCAAAGGGATTATTAAGATAGACTTGTCGGTAAATTTCACTTATGTGGCTTATGTGTGTATACCTTGTTTGATCTTGGTTCTACACATTCCTATATTTGTTCATCAGTTGTCCTTCCTGAAAATGTGAAATACATGAGACTAAATTATGATGTTCTAGTTGAAAGTTCGTTGGTTATCAAGTTGTGTGTATTAGAATTTATTGTGATTTCCCCTTGTTTATTCAAAATCTAGTCTTCCCTGCTAATTTCATTGAAATGCCTTTCAAATAATTTGATGTTATTTTAGAGATGGACTGGCTTTATAAATATCATACAATCGTAAATTGTAGGTCAAAGCATGTGACTTTTAAAGATTCTACATGTTCACACATCATCGTACAAGGTGAAAGATCATTGACATGTAGTATTATTTCTCCGGCATCCTTGGCAAGAAAATTGATGCATCATGGATTTAGAGAATACCTTTATCACATAGTTAATACACACTTGAAGAGTCTTCGTATCCAGGATATAGTTGCTATATGTGATTTTCCAGAAGTTTTTTTTGAAAACCTTTTTGGATTCCCCCCCAGAAAATGAGGTTAAATTTTGAATTGAGCTTATTCCTTGATATGCCCCTATTTCCATAACTCGTTATTAGAATGGATCAGAAGAATTAAGAGAATTGAAACCTCAATTATAATAACTTCTTGAGAATGGTGTTATTCGATCTAGTGTTTCTCCTTGGAGAGCCCCTATTTTACTTGTAAAGAAGAAAGATGACCTTTTGTCTTTGTATTGACTATATACAATTGAACAAAATAACAATAAAGAATAGATATCCACTACCAAAGATTGATGATTTGTTTGACCAATTGAAGGGTGCTAAAGTATCTCTAAGATCTATTTCAGGTCTGGATATCAGCAACTGCGCGTTAGAGAGAATGATATTCCTAAAACAACATTTAGATTTCGGTATGGTCATTATAAATTTTTGGTGATGCCATTCTGATTGACAAATTGTCCTGTGGTATTTATGGACCTAATGAGTAGAGTATTCAAGCCTTATGTTGATCAGTTTGTGGTTGTTTTAATAGATGATATATTTATATATTCCAGAAGTAGTGAAGACCATGATAAACACTTTTGGATTATTTTGCAGATTATGAAGGACAAAGAGCTTTATGCTAAACTTTTTAAGTGTGAAGTTTGGCTTGATGTGGTGTATTTTTTGGGACATGTTGTATCAAGTGAATACGTGAAGGTGGATCCTAGTAAGATACAAGAAGTTGTTGAATAAAGACCTCCAAAATGTCCGACTAAGGTAAGAAGTTTCTTGGCCTTAGGAGGATAATATAGGAGATATTTGAAAAGCTTCTTTATTACAGAAAGAAGTAAAGTTTATTTTGGGTGAAAAATTTCAAGAGTGCTTTGAAACTCTCAAATCCTTGCTGACTCAAGCGCCTAAACTTATTCTTCCAATTGAAGGGAAAGAATATGTAGTGTACAGTGATACTTCTCACAATGGTCTAGGATGAGTCTTGATGCAAGAAGGGAAGGTAATACCTTATTCCTCACTAAGATTAAAACCGCACAAATTGAATTATCCTACTAATGATCTTGAACCTGCTTCTATAGAGTTTGCTTTAAGAATTTTGTGACATTATTTGTATGGAGAAAATTGTCATATTTTCACTGATCACAAGAGCTTAAAGTACTTGGGTACTCAAAGAGAGCTGAACATAATACATTGTAGATTTCTCAAACGCATCAAGGATTATGACTACAAGATTAATTATCATACAGATAAAGCTAATGTGGTTGCCGATATCTTAAGTCAAAAATCTATCACAAGAATTTCTTTGAGACCTTTAACATTGCTCCTTTAGTTAAGAGCCTTGAATGTTTGTTTTACACCTGATTCAAATGGTTTAGTTATTGCTAATTTGCAAGTAAAGCCAATATTACTTGAATAAGTCAAGGAATCACAAAAATTAGATAAAAAACTCGTAAATTTACAAGAGAGGTCTAAAAAAGAGAGAAGCTTAATTTTTCATTAACAAAGGATGGTGTCTTACTTTATCAAAACAGGTTATGCGTCCCTAATGATGATAACTTGAGGAGAGAAATATTGAAAGAAGCACATACTTCAACATATGCAATGAATCCTGGAGGTACAAAGATGTACCAGACTATCAAAGAAAATTATTGCTGGAATGGTATGAAGAGAGACATGAAGAAGTTCATTTCAAAATGTTCTGTTTGTCAACAAGTCAAGGTAGAACATCAATTCCCGGTTGGTTCACTACAGCCCTTGTTGATGCCGGAATGGAAATGGGAGAGAATAACTATGGAATTTGTTTCTGGACATCCTCGCACTCAAAGAAATAACGATGCAATATGGGTGATTAAAGATAGGCTAACAAAGAGTGCTCACTTCTTAGAAATCATGATGGATTACTCACTAGAGCGTTTAACCGAGTTGTATATTAATGAGATTGTAAGACTACATGGTATCCTAGTGTCTTTTGTATCTGACCGAGACCCAAGGTTTACATATAGATTTTAGGGCAGCTTGCAGGAAGCTTTAGGTACAAACTTGAAATTTAACACTTCGTTCCATCGTCAAATAGAAGGCCAATCGGAAGGAGTGATACAAGTTTAGGAAGATATGCTTAGAGATTGCATTATGGAGTTTAAGGGCAGTTGGGACAAACACTTGGATTTGATAGAATTTGCTTACAATAATAGATACCAATCAAGTATTCGAATGTCTCCTAATGAAGCCTTAAAATAAAGAAAATATCGGATCTCTCTTTGTTGGAGGGAAATTCCTGAAAGAAAGCTTATTGGACCTGAAATGGTCCAGCAAACCTAGGATAAGGTGAAAATTAGCAAGGATCGTTTAAAGATTTCTTTTGATAGATAAAAGTCGTACGCTGATCTATAAAGGCATTACAATGAATATAAAGTTGGAGATAAAGTATTCTTAAAGGTGTCTCCATGGAAAAATATGTTGAGATTTGTCCAACAAGGAAAACTTAGTCCCCGATATATTGGACCTTATGAGATAGTTGAAAGGGTCGAAGCAGTTGCATATATTTGCTTTACCACCTAAGTTAGAGAAGATCCACAATGTCTTCCATGTTTCAATGCTTAGAGGATACTGTTCTAATCCATCTCATGTTCTTATAGTTGAATTTATTGAGGTAAATTCCCTAATTCTATCATCATAGATTTAATATGTTTTGGAATTTTTTAGTTGACAATTCACATAGTAAACAACGCTAATTAAATTTCCTAATTCTAGCTGCATTGTTTGTATGAAAATCCAGGTAACAACACATTCAATTTTTACGGTACCATAATTAAATAATGAAAGACCATCTTGTACAACTAAATTTAATATATGTGCAACACATCTAACATGAAATACATTATTGTTAATTGGACATATTCTAACTTTTAATATTTTAGCAGCATTTGTATTATTAGATTCATTATCAAATGCAACATACATTATTTTATCCATCACCATGTAATAATATAAAACACTTAAAATATTTGAAGCTAAATATGAACCAGTTTTTTTCTCTATACATAGTTTATAACTTATAATTCTTTTTTGTAAATTCCAATTATGATAAATCCAATATGCAGTAATAGTTAAATAATCATTTCCATTAACACTACGACCCATGTACAAAGTTATAAATACTCTACTATCTAATATGCTAAATATACAATGAAGAAATAGACAACGTTTACCTTGAGATTCAAAAACACCAGATTTAACAGTATTTCTTTAAAAGACTCTATAATCCGAATTATAAGTTTGTTGAATATATTCAATAAAACCGAGATTTTAAGGAAAACTATAAGGCAAATCAAAAACAGAAACCATAATAGATAAATTTTCCCGATCAAATTCCTTATTATATTTACGTTGTGTTGTTGGACCAGCGAGGTTAAAATGAACTAATGTTCCTTGAACCATGTAAGAAGCCCCTATCGGTCCATTACCGGTAATATCAATTTCATTAATTGAACTTCCTTTTTTTCTATTGTCTAATGCTTTAGATTCTTTATATTGAATCGTCACACAAGATAAAAAATATTTATTTAATACCCCTGTTCCACCTTAACCCCTACCTTGTTTATGTTTAAAAGGTTGTTGACACTTATTACAAATAGCAACATTATTTTCTTTATCAAAAGTCATGAATTGCCACACAATAGAAGTTTTAGGGCGTTGATGCTGCACCTTCTCCCTTGTGGGAGGTATAAGGGGTGCATGTTCAAAATTTTGCTCCAGTAAATTGATAGTCTCATTTGGAGCTTCTATTAGCACACTAGTAGGTGTTTCTTCTAACTCCTATTCTCTCAAATAAGCTTCTACTTCTTCACCTGAATTTTCATCAACATTAGGATTAATATTACCATAACTTCATTCTAAAATTTCATGATCGACTTGAACATTTGAATCATTATCATAAGGAGTATCATCAACATAAATAGAATCATTAATGTTAAATCTAACTCTACTCGTTCATTTAGATGAAGTACAACCACTTTTACTACTCTTTTTTTCTTTACTATTTTTTCTTACCAAAATTGAATAATCTAAAAAGTCTACTTTCTTCGTTATCTTGTGCTTTCTCTTTTCCTTTAATGCTATTTTTTTTTGCTAGAACTCATACTTAATTATATATGAAGTGTAACATAACAATAATAATAACACAAAAATAAAGACGAAAAATAAAATGTAAATATTATGAAACGAATGTACCACACGTCTACATTAATAGCAGACATTAAACCGATTGTTGGAGCTTGTAGTTTGTTGTAACTTGAAATTTGAAACTCCAACCAATACTTGATGACAAATATGAGATAATATAATTATATATATTGATATGATATGAAAATTTTGAATTGAAAATTTAAATATATGGATTATAATAATATGAGAATTAAAATGGAATAGAAATTAAGATTGACACTTGAGAGTTGAGAGTTGAGAGGATGTAGAAAAATAGATGAGAGAAATGAGAATATATAATTTTTTTAAGAAATAGTAGGGGATATGTGTATTTATAATATTAAAAATGAGTTAAAGTGTAATTATTATAACTTGAGGGTTTAAAAAAAGTGTCAAAAGTAGGGGGGGGGGTAGGGGGCTGTAGGGGGGTGTCTGGGAACATAAAAAGTGGCAAAAATACATGGGGGGCTGGGGCACTATCCTTTTCCCCAACGGATTAAAATGGTAAAGTTTTTGAAAAATAAATAAATATATATATATAAAAAGAGGGGATCCCGTGGGTGGGGTATGGGGCTTCACTTGACCGTTGCACTAGTAAGTTTGGTAAGGGATTATGAGTGAGAGTTTTGTTTGTGTTGTAATGTTATGAAATCTTGTACATGTTTTGTCGTCTTAACATGATGTTGGAGTTGCTTTGGCTATGAAATCTTTTATGTTATCCACGTGTTGATTTGACTTAACTTGGTGATTTTGTGTTGTGTTGAATATGCTATTGTCTTAATGAATATATGATCATTGTCTTATATGTGTTTTTTTTTATAAGTATTTTTAAAGTAACTTGTTATGGTTTTGAGCAATTGTCCCTTATAGCATTATTTCCAAGTTGTGTGTACATATGTTTCCATACTTAGTACAAGTGATGTGCTATATTTTATATATATATTTTTTCAAAATGTTTTAGGTTTCGGTCGTTGAAGGGTTCGTGAACAATTTGCAAGGAAGACTTGGATCATTTCTTCAAGTGTTGATATGTTGTTAAGATCTAAGGATGATGCCTCTTCTCATTCTACCTATGCGACTTGCTATAGTCTATTGACATTCATTTAACTCTTTTGTTGAAGACATTGTTGTAACCCCTAAGTGGCAATAATATATTTGAGTAAAGGCTATGCCCGAGTTGTATTCCGACTCAGATGGTTTTATATGAGACATCTCCATTAGTACTCTATATTGTATATATTGTATATTTGACATGAAAGTAGAAGGCTATTTAAGCTTTCCATGTGAGGAGTTTAAGTAAACTCCCTATGTATATCCTATGTGTAAGCGGGAGGTCTATGTAAACCTCATGAAGTAGATATAGATGAAAAGTTTTAGTTTTCATCATTTTTAACCTATGAAATGTAATGACGAATGCTAAGAGGCTTGTCTTAGTCATCTCCAAGGATGCCGCCGCCGGTTATGTCTAGGGGGTGTTCTCCTGAATGTAACTGGAAAATAAGGGCAAACCTATGGGTGAAGTCATGCATGTATTATCTTTGGGAGTTTTAGAGTTGAATGTGATTCAAGAACTGTAGTGTTGAAGAATTGTCTATGAATATGGAATCATATTTGTTGTGAGGGAATTTGAGTACATTTTTGATCATGAACTTGCATTTGAAGCAACTATTGTGAACTTGAGCATCTTTTGTAATGGTGAGTCACAACTTGAATCTTTAAGTGCATGATTTATCCTTGCATGATTAAATTGAGTTTTGGTGTGTGCATTTTATTGATCCTTGATCTGGACTAATTTAGGGATTTATTTTCATAGATTTAGTGTCCTTAATTGCATATTTTGTACCAATAATTGATATAAATCCTTCATTTTTAGGTATTTGTAATGAGAAACAAAGCATGAACACTAATGAGTAAAACAAACAAGGCAGCTTAAAGAACTAAGTAAAGAAGGATCCAGGATCGCCTAAACCATTGGGCGTGTAGCCGAATGGACATGGTTAGTACTCATTATTACGTTCATAGGTTAAAAATGCGGATAATTGAAAACTTTTTATCTACTTCTACATAGAGGTTTACATAGACCTCTCACATACACGAAATATATTTATATCGAGTATTCATAGATCCTTCGTATAAGAAGATTACATAGTCTTTTACTTTTATGGAACATATATGTATAATATACATAACATAGTCTTAAAAGAGATGTGTCATATTACACCATCTAAACGGATTCAACTATATGGGCACAAGCCGTTACACAAATGTAGAAATGCCGCCGGGGCTTACAAATGTATCTTGAAACAACATGAATAAAATGATTTTCTTTAGAATATAACAAAGAACCATAGCTAGAGTAATACCAACGCATCATCCTCGGGCCTAATGAAAAACCCACTAGGAGGATGATTCCAAGCCTTCCTCCAAGAGTTGTCATGAACCCTTGAACGACCGGAACCTATATTTTTTCAGAAAAAAAAAAGAAATTGGGTTAGCAAATTTGTACTAAGTATGGTCACATATGCACACACAACATAGAAATCATGATAAAAAGGGGCATTTCCTCAAAGCATGCTAATTTGCTTTGAAATTCCTTATGCACATTCGAGAACCAATACAAGTCAATAAGCACAAATTCCTTAAGTCAAGACCATGTACATCAAAAACCAAAAATACCAAGTCTAGTCAAGTCAACATGCATTTTAACATACTTGAGCACATAATCTAGACAATTCTATCATCAAGTTATAATATCAACAAGCATGTATAAAAGTTCATAACATCATAACCAATGAAAGATCATTACTCATGAACCGTCATTAAGTCCAGTAGTGCGATGAATAAGTAAGGCCCCATAACCTCAATCAATCAAGTAAACCCAATAATAACTATAGGCATGCCAAGCTTCACATACCACATCATTAAGAGTAACTATCATCATACTTTAGCAATAGAGACAAACCACATGTTCATAAGTAATAATATCACATAGTGTCATTAACATGTAAGATCAACATATACATATCATTTACATTTATAAGCATATAAGCACATAACAACATCCTTCTAAGACTTCCCTCAAGGCTAACTAGTGCAATGTATAGGTAGAGTCCCATACCCCTACCTAGACTAAGTCAAACCCCTTAGATAATCCTAGTTAGAGTTCACTCCATTAATTCATTTTACCTTTTGGCAACATCTTGCCTTAACCTACATAGACCACATAAGCTAATGTGGAATCCGGTGTCATGGAACCCTACACCGAAAGAAGGCATACTATTTACCAAGGTAGTACAAAAACCTGAACATAGTATTTATGTGGATTCACTAACTAGTATTCCTATGGGGGAAATATAGTTAAAGAACTAGGAGATGTAGTTGTGACCCTCTTTATGGTACATGAATAATAGTCTCCAATATCATGAGTACATTAGTGATCCTATCTTCGCTATGTGGTAAGGGACAGTCCTCACTTCTAGTTCAATTGGTGCTAATCTAGAGTACCTTTCGAAATGTCATTTATTAATAATCATAACTTATGTTAGGTTATAAGGTCTACCCCTTATATAGTCATCAATCATATCTCAATAGGAATTGCCTAAGTATAGTCCTTCCATTAAAATTCATACATGTGAAGTTAGCACATTTACATAATCACATTATGACAAGGCACATTGGCAAATTCATCACCACCCTTACTCTGTTACATCTTAGGCAACAACTCAATTTATAACTCAATACATTCCAATTCATCATCAACCAACCCTAATCAATCTCATCATAAGGTATACTTCAATATAATTTGTTCACATAACACAAGAAATCATAATTGACGTAAAGAATTGAGATAACAAGACATACCCCATATCCTTCACAAGCCATCATCATGATTTTACCAGCAACCAACCAATTTAATCCAATAATAGGCATGGTAACATCATTCAATAGTAACTAATACAATAACTAGAACAATTGCATCGTCACTATCCCAATTAAATTCAATTCATAACCTACTGTTAGAGGGAAAATGGTTCAACATAAATCCTTCAATAAATAAACATCCCATCAATACATTACCTTAGGCAGTCCATGAATGAATTAGCATAGAAGAAAAACCTATCAATGAATACATTTTCCAATTCACATCAATTTATAAGCAAGATCCAAGATTTGGGGAAATTGGGGAAGTGGACATGGTATATATGAATATTCATCAATTAACATCTATTAACCAGCAATATACACTTAATTATTCATAGGTTTATCATCAATTTGAAGTTTAGAAGAAAACCTATTAGAATAGGAAAACCTGTAACACCCCGTAATTTCCATGACATATACTAGATCCTCATATGATGAATAATAATTGTTTTAGACCTAAATAAGTGTAAATAACTTGTTTGAGAAGTATTGGAGTCATGGCACCAAAGAAAGACATTAAATTACAGAAAGTATCTAAATTGAACTAGTTGACGTCCCAATGTTCGGTGGACGTTTGAGAGCGTCATATGAAGTCCAAAACTTCTAAAAAGACTTTAAACAAGTAAAATGTAGTGTAGAGAGTTGAAACGTATAGTCAAGAATCTCCAAGGACAACCAAAAAGGTCCTTGATGAGGACCCAAACATGGTAGAGTAGGCTGCTAAAGCAGCCTGTGCGAAGCCATCATGTGGGGATCCAAAACTGGCCTCACGACGTGGGTCTTACATGATGTCTACTGCCTCAACCTGGATTTGAAAAATAAATCGTGAAGTTAACCCCTCGATGCATAGCAATTTCCTAGATTTGTTAAAGTCATATTTTAAACATTTTGACATGACAAAAAGACCCATTTAAGTGAGGGGTCTTCTGGGTAATTTAGTGGGAGACTATCTAAGATATTAGGGTCAGTTTTAGGACAATTTTAACACCCAAATAAAGTCTAAAAAGTTGAAATCAAAAATCAATCTCATGTCTCTCAAATTTTCTCTTCCTCAAACCTCCATTGAAGACCACTAAAGCTCCAAGAAAAAGATCAAGTCTTCAAGCTTCTAACCCACTTTCGTGTCTCTATCATCACTAAGGTATGGATTATTTCACTCATGGGATTCTTTTTCCCGAGAGGTCCCTCAAATAGGTGATTACTAAATCATCAAAAGAAAAGCTAGGTTTTCTTCTAAACATGAGTCTTCTTTGAAAGACAAAATTATGAAATAATTGTGATAAATTATGATAAATTAATGTTGTCTAAGTATATATTGATGGTTAATTGATTATTTCCTATGATATTTACCTAGACCCATGTCGTTTCCCCCATTTCATGAAAACCTTGAATGATATGGTGAATTGTGAAGATCATGAATATGTAGATTGACTACATTGTTGTTAATTATGTAATCGCTTCTTAGAGTTACCTTGTTTATGTTATTGGTTATGTATTCTTGGTAGTGGAAGTATGAAGATTCTTGGAAGGGCAATGAGGTATGTTTATTGGTTCTTCTTTGATTCAATTATGAATTATAAATTAGATAGTGATGTTTCAAGGTCTAATGTGTGGTTGTGGTGTTGATGCTAAGTATTCCTCATCCTTAACCCTATACTATTGAATCGGTTGACAAGTATGTAAGTATGTTATGATATGATTATTTTATGATTGAAAGTTGTTTTGTATTATTATAATAAAGTGCTAAGTGAAAGGTTTACTCACTTATGATATAATGTCTAAAGTGAAAGGATTGTTCTCACTTGTGATGACCTATGAGCTATATATGATAAGATGTTTACATAGGGGTCTATAAGAGATTAATGTGAAATTGTATGATGAAATAATATGATTATTAACAGGACTAGTTTCTTAGCACTGAAAGGGCATGTAAATGAGATGGAGGTTTCACGTTTAGCAAGTCCAGCCTCCCACATGGGTCTTCTCAAGTTAGGAAGTCCATACTCCCTAATTATGTTTTGTCTAATGAGATGGAAACCTCCACGTTAGTAAGTCAAGGTTTCCATCAACAATCTCCTTGACCCTTAACTATTTGCCCACATAGGAATCTATCTTAGTGGATCCACCTCGATAGGTACGTAGAATTGGTTTCACCTTAGGAAAGTGTTAACCCTCTGTTTTTGGTGTGGGAGTGGAACAGTAGATTCCATGTAACTCACATGGTCTCATTTTGGTTATGCACTTCTTTCCCTTATGTAAAAGGAAATGAACAAGTTATGTATGAACTCTTATTAGGGTTGTCTTAAAGGTTACTACATGGTGTGAGGGAGGATATATTAGTTATCTTACACATGGCGCATGTGGGATCCTAAGGGATGGTTATAGTATTGTTATTTTATGATTATAATTATAATTATGGTTATGTTGATAAGCTATGAGTAGTATTGATGTATGAAGCATTTTATATAGGAGAATATCTTGTAAGTATGAAATGGGTTGCTTAATGTGATATTTAGCTTTGGATAGGGTTATGGGGATTAAGTCTTGGTGTTGCGCAAGTGTTACTTTAGTTACTTGTGTGTTGATATGATTATGATGTTCTTTAGAGGTGTATATTGAATTGTTGGATGTCTTGCATAATTTTGACTAAATTGTACCTTTTCACGTGCATTAACAATTTTTATGCATAGGGACCATACCTAGAACATATATTTTGTACTAACCCATATTTTCTCCCTTTCTCCTAAACATTTTAGGTTCGGTCCATTGAGGAGATTCATGGCAATTGGATTCGAAGATCAGGATCTTTGCTAAGTCAATTGGTGAGTCCTCATGAGTTCTGAGGATAGAGTCACTCATCAAGCCTTATTAGTTTGTCTATGTTTTGACACAATTATTCCATTCTCATGTTGAGACTTTCTTATAGCCTATATGGGCATATTGTAATAGACTAAGGGCTATTATTTCATTCTCTTGTTGAGAATTTTCTATAGCCTATATGAGCATATTGTCATAGACTATGGGCTATGCCGAAACTATTGTTATTCATTTATAGATGGTTTAATGTGAGACAAAGTATTAGACTAAATATCTATATGTTAATTATGTTGTCTATGCGAGAAGTTTAAGTAAGCTACATATGCGAGGAGTCTATGTAAAGTCCCTATGTATATATATAATTTTTAAAAGTGAGAGGTCAATATAAACTTCAAGAGATGAAAAGTTTTTATTTTTTTTGTATTTCTGACCTATGATGTGCTATGATGTGTGCTAAGGGCTTGTCTTAGTCATCTACGAGGACGACACCGCAAGTAATGACTAGGGTGTACTTTGGGTCATTACAAAACCCTTAGTACTAGAGCATTAGGTTAAAGTAAACCTTAGGATTTATGTCTCCCTAACTATTTCTATGTACGATTTTTTTCATAATTATGAAGCGCGCCACACTTATGAATAAGAGACTATATGATTCTTAGTAACATTCATTCTCTTGTTATTCTTTAGTCGTGCCTCAGAGTCATAGCTATATTTAGTCCTTTTAACTAATCCTTTTATTTTGCTTATATGCAATAAATACAAGGAGGAACAATGCTCGAATGGCAGAGAGGAGAATTTGAATTAGGTGGTGTCACATCCGTGTTTACCCCCTAGACGTATCCGGCGTCGATGACTTTTTATAGGACTAAGACTAACCTCTTAGTTTCATATCATTCCATTCATAGTTTGGAAAATGTGGAAAAATTTAAAACTTTTACTATCTCTACTAGGAGGTTTACATAGACCTTTACATACACATAATATATATTCATATCGAGTATACATAGACCCTTCATATAGGAAGGTTACATAGCCTTTTACTTTCATTGCAAATATATATATATATATATATATATATATATATATATATATATATATATAGAAATATAGAAATAGTCTCAACGATTGTCTCATCTAATACCATCTAAATCGATATCACAATTTGGACATAGCCCTTACATCAATTCAACAAGACCATGAATAGGTCATACAAAAATACAATATTCAAAATGATAGAGTCAATAAGCTCATAAAAATATCAAAAGCTAGAAGATGGCAATGCCCTCGAAAGTTGAGGACCTATCCCACTATGATGAAAGGAATAATCCAAGCCTTCAACAATATCCCTTTCCAAATTCTTCAACGACCGAAATCTAAAATGTTTGGGACAAGGGAAGAAAATTGGGTTAGTACTCCACATGTACTAAGTATGAGATCTTATACATATATACAAGAAAAACATACTAAAAGGGACTTTTTATCAAAGCATGCCAATTTATCTTACTTTGTAAAAGCTCTTGGAAGCTCTCTCTTGGAAATTATTGGAAAATTGGCCTTGCTGCCAGCCAAAACGTGGTTGCCTTTCTTGCTTTCATTCTTGCCTTTATTTTCTGTTTTGTGGCTTTGTTTGTGGACTATTGCTTAGATTCTTTGGACGTTTGGTTGGACTGAAGTTAGAAGAGCTGTGCAAGCCTTCTTGACTGTCCTTCACGGTGTTGAAAAATTCACCCCGTGACATTAGTCTTCATTAGTTGATCAATCAGACAGGGCTGCACCTAGGGGAGCTACATCTCATACAAGCAGAAGAACAAACTGCTAGTATGCTCTTAATAATTGCCATGAACAAGAGATTTTCTAGATGGTGTCAATTGTATGATTCGAGTCATTGAATTTACGAGTTATGTATTATTAGACCCAGAGCTAGGTTTATTTTTGTAATACCACATATTGCTATGAACTTTAAGATTTGTTAAGGGTGATTTGATATTTTCCTAAATTAATTATTATTTTCGTTTTAAGGGTAATATTGGGGTCTACGATGATCCCAATCAGCTTTCACATATAAAAAATAAGCTAGGGCTTTGATGGAAAGGAGAAAAGAGGAGAAGGGAAAAGAAGACACAAGAACGCCACGAATTCGTTCGTGGATTTCTTCCAGTGTAATCCCTAACAAGGTATGTGAAATTGTTTGGTGAGAGGTCCTTTTACCCAAACCCAATTTTTTTTAAGTTCAGTCATGTTTTAATTAGTAAATGATGAACATGGAATTATTAATGAAACATTGTAAAATCTTGTTGGTTTACTTGTAGTTGATAACTAATAGTTTGGGTTCATGTTTTCATATTGTTTTCGGGTTTTAAATATTGGGTAATGATTTCATTAGGGATCCTAAATATTTGGGGTGAAATCTTTATGAGTTTGGAAAGTTTAGAGGTTGAAAACCAAGAAGAAATTCAGAAAAAACCACACTTATAGGCAATGGGGCGCTGCACCTACAAAGCCCTTCAATAAAGAGTCTCTTCGTCAGGATCTGGCACATCGCACATGACAGAGAACCATAGGACTACCTCTGTCCATTAGGCTCTGGCGCTCTGCACATCTAAGAGCTCCACGACCCCCTGCAGACCCTATTTTTTCCCTATGTTTTCGTAATAGTTCCTAAGTCATGTACACTTCTTCCTAGTTGATTCCAACACTATCGAGTACATTTAAACACCATGAAATAATTCATAAACATGAGTCATGATCCTTGAATCCATACTTCAATTGAGGGGAAGTTAAGATCAAAGACAAGGAAGTTAAGAGACAATTCTATAAGTTCGGAAGCAAGTTAATGTAAAACTATAAACTTTTTAAAGTCTTTCACAAGCGTTTCCACAGTGTTTTAAAGGACTTAAACTTCAAGTCAAGAAAGAGTAAAGCGTTCAGTTAATTTCTCAAAAGCTATAAGGAAACTAAGTATTTCCTAAGAGTTAAGTTTCAAGTAAGCAAAGTGTATCAAGTTGAGTTCAATTCTGAAGAGTTATAAGGGAACCAAGTAGTCTATAAGAGTTTTGGGAAAAATATTTTCAAAATTTTAGGAAGGAAGAAAAGGTAGACTTCTACAGAGCCTATAAAAAGTTTTAATAGGAAAAAGGGAACTATCATCTCCAAAAGAGCTTTTTTAAAAATTAAATTTTGAGCACTAATCTAACTCACAGAATCATTATGTTTTCATGAAATAAGAGAAAGTAAGTGTGTATATATATATTTATATATATATATATATATATATATATATATATATATATATATATTTGAGTGTAGTATTGAAGAATGATGTGGGATGCGATTTCAAATAACTCAAGTCTCCATGTAAACCATGTAGACATTATGGGTAGAAAAGGGTCATACGTTTTAGATGATTCATTTTCACAGTTTACTAGTGGATCCATTAGGTAGTTCAGGTCTTATACTGTAGTAAAGTTACGATGGCTGCGTAGCGTTGCCGAGTAACATTGTTTCATCACTGCAACTCTTAAGTGATCGTTGTCGGTTAAAGAATCTCTCATAGAGTATTGTATTTTCATATACATCCGCCATGGTATTTTCATACACTACAATATTGTATTCTCATATACATCAATATTGTATTTTATCTACATCTAATACATTATTCTATACATTTTCATACACTACAATATTGTATTCTCATATACATCAATATTGTATTTTATCTATATCTAATATATTATTTTATACTTGTGTGTGTGTGTATGTGTATATATATATATATATATATATATATATATATATATATATATATACAAAGAGATTAAAGCAGGTTTTTTTATCAGCATTTCTTTATATTGCATTTATTTTTACTACATATATTTAATTAGATTTAGTATATCATGAGTTGGGTAGATCCAGGGTAAGAATTTATTTTTACTCCATTTCTAGTCTATGTTTTGTTAGGGGTCCAACTCGCATACTCATAAGCTCATTGTACTGATGTCAGTTGGCCTGCATCGTTTTATGATGCAGACACAGGTAACTAGAATCAACATACGGCGTTTCGTTAATCCACATTGAGCTCCACAATTTGTGGTGAGCCCTTTTTCTTTCTGGAGGACAACCACCATTTCATTTAATTTTATTAGTTTAGTTTTAGGATGTTGTGGTGTCTGTCCCAACATCCCTTTTCAGGCAGTTTAGAGGCTTTGTAGAGTATTTAAGTTTTGATTTGTTGCAGTTTTTGAGACTTAAATGCCGGTTGGCCAGATTTATGATATGATGTTCTTTCCTTTAAACATATCTTGTTCTTGTTTAAATTGAGTAAGTCTTCCACTAAGTTAATTAAGACAGGCCAAGGGTTTTCTTGAGGTCCAGCAATGGTCTTCGAGTGTCGCTTCCTCCGAGGATGTAGGCTCGGTGTGTGACGGTACAAGTCATCACAATTGCAGTAGCGAATTCAAGATCATAAGGTATTACCAATCCACCTTCTTAAACCTTCTTCAATTTTCATACCATCAACCAACCATAACCATTAATCAACAGGTGTAATAACATCAAACAATAGTAATCTATACAAGAACTAAGTCAATTGTATCATCACTATCCAAATTAACTTCAACTCATAACCTCGGGTTAGGGGAAAAAAGGTTCATCATAATTCCTCAAGAAATAGATTCAATCCCAATGATAAATTATCCTAGGCAGTCCATGAAAAATTTAGAATAGTTAAAACAAGTCTAAACACAAATTCATTCCTCAATTCCAATCAAATCATAAGCAAGATCAATGATTTGGTGAAAGTGGGAAAAATACATGATCAATACTAAATTCCCATCATTAAAATCAATTAATAAATAATCTACACTTAATTATCCATGGGTAATAAAAATTCTTCATAATCAATAATCATTATCATGTTTACAAGAAAACTCATTTGTAGAGGAACATCCTTGGATTTGGGTGATTTAGAAATCAACTTTATAAGGACCTGTTGGGAATGGAATCCCAAGAGTGAATAATCCATGCCTAAATGAAGATTTATCCACAAAATTCGAGTGAAATCCTGTAGAATTTGATCTTTTTCTTCAAGCTTCTTACTTCCTTCGATGGAGGATGAATAGAGAGAGAAAGTAGAGAAAGAGGTGAGACATTTTGTGTTTTTATTTGCGGATATGTTTTTACCTATTTAAAGTATTTATACAAGTTTTAGACTTCATACAACATTATCAAACCTTCAAAGAACCTAAGGGCATTTTACTAGTTCAAGTGCACTAGCTTCTAGACCTCATGGATGTTTCTTGACATTTTAACTTTAACACATTCTAGCTAGTTTTAATACAATAAGTTAGTCTTAGAAACATTGTCTTATGTTTTAGTTAATAATGTGGGGATCTATATTAGGTCATGGACTTTCAAGTGTTACAAAGGGATTGGAGGTTGATATGAATCCGGTAGTCTTGATCTCGATCGTTCTTGAACTTGATCTTGACTTCTTCAAATTTCAAACTTGAACACTTTAATCCTTAAATTCTTACATTTGTACAGAAATTTACAGATTTTGGTCCACGAGCTTTTTTTATGAATAATGAGACGCCTATTTATAGTTTTATAATAGACAAGTTTCTATTAGAATAGGTTTCCCTTCGGCTTATCCGATCTAAGTGACATGACATATGGTCTTAATGGAGTATGCTTTAATTACAAAAATATTTATTAAATTTAAATATTTCATCAATTATATTAATCCTTAGTAAGTATTTGGATTAATAAATTCATTAATTTAATATAATCGGAACAACATTATAAATTTATATTTAATAAATTTTAAGTGACTATAGTGGCCTCATGTCAGAATGTGGTCCAGGCATTAAGATCATTGATCACACAAAAAGAAAGCCACCACATTTATAAGTGAATTGATAGTAATATTGTCTTTAATAAGGAAAATTAGTAAGGAGTAATATTTATCAAGATTTGAATCTAGTCACTTTTAAAGTGTTTATGGCCATTTTGTTGATTTTTTTCAAGTTTTAATCATACAATGCCAAAGACAGAATTATACATATCTGATTAGGGAGTGCTTATAGAATGATAATTTCGATCTACTTTACTAGAAGTTGTTTGAAGGTGAAATATTTATTGAAAAAGGGATATGCATCTGGTGACACATGGAGAACTTGGCATACAAATCCTTATCTCTCAACATCTCAAGAACAACCCATGGGTTACAGGCATGATCTTCTTCATTCCTTGAATAAATAAGTATGTCATCAATGAAGACAATAACAAATAGATCTAAATAATATTTGAAGACTCATTTCATGAAATTGATGGACGTTTCAGGTGAATTTTTCAAACTTAAGGACGTAACTATAATTTCATAATGCCCATACCTTGTTCTAAATGTTTTCTTAGGAATATCACATTCCCTTATATTCAGTTATGATAGTCTTATCTGAGGTCAACCTTGGAGAAACAAGGAGCATATTGTAGTTGATCAAAAATATCATCAATCCTTGGAAGAGGATATTTATTGTTTATGGTACCTTCTTTAGTTGAAGTCAATCTATACGCATCCTAAGGGACCCATCCTTCTTCCTAACAAAAATTACAAGAGAGACCCAAGGTTAGACACTTGATTTGTATGAAACCCTTATATAACAAATCTTTCAATTGTTCGTTTAGCTCTTTTAACTCAACTGGTGCAATTCTCTATGGCGGGATAGATATCTATCTCTCTTTTGGGAGGGACTCCGAGTAGGTCATCAGGAAAGACTTTTGGAAACTCACTAACTATAAGAACTGACCGAATGGAAGGTACCCCAACACTTGAGTCATTAACTCGGACTAAGAGATAGATACATCCCTTAGATAGTACTTCCTCTCCTTAAGGTATGAAATGACATGACATTTAGGCAGGCTAAACTATTAGACCATTTGGAATTTTGAACTTGATAACTAGAGTTCTTCAATCTATTGATGATTAAAAGGCATGGATCGAAGTCCATACCTAGAAAAACATCATAACCTACCATATCTAACTATACAAAATCAACTATGGTACTCTTGCGACTAATGAAAATAGGATAATCACGATAGAATCTTTATGCTAGAATAGATTCATATGAAATTACAGAAGAGAAACTAGCTCCTAGGTCTAATAATGCATAAGTAGTGAAGTCAAAGACTCGAATCATACCATTGACAACATCAAGCAAATTATGTTATTCATGGTGATTATTAAGAGAACAGTAGCGGTTTATTCTTCCGCCTGTATGAGAAGCAGATCCCCTAGGTGCAACCCTGTATAGTGGAGTATCTCATAAAGACAGAGCCTTATTATCCTCTTTGTCACCGCTTTGTGTACTCTTTGGACACTCTTTCATGAAATGTCCTGTCTGACTGCACTTGGAAAAACCAACAGAGCCTTCATATTAAATACCCGAGTGATTCCTACCAAAATTTGCGCATGCATGAGGCTTACTACTTTTTTGTGGCACACAACTGTAACAACCCTAAAAATGAATATGCTAAGTAATGTTTAGTGTGTCTAGAATGCCTACGATTAGACCAGGTTCACATGGATTGATGAGCGTAGAACCATAGCTATGAACCCTTGATATAGCCAATACAACAAACTTGGGGAGTTATTTGAGCTAGAAAAGGTTGGGTCCAGCCATATAGGGCTCCCGAATATGAAGATTTACTCGGATGAGTCTATATCGGACATAAAGAGAGGAAATCTTAGGTTTGGATGGTCTAGGGGTAAAATAGCCTTTTTCAAGGCTAAGGGTAATATCATAATTATCCTTAATATTTAATTAATTATTTGATTAATAATCTAGAGGGGATTTTTGGGAAGAAAGGGCTAAAATTGGCCTTTGAGCGAAATCTTGCTCCACAAGGGTTCGAACCTTGGTAGGAGCAATGATTTAACTTGATTATTTAAATTTGTGAACTAATTTATTTAAATAATATTTAGATACTGATTTAAGAAAAAGGAAAATAAGATAATTATTATTAATTTATAATTTTATTAATGGGGTTTAGGTCGGGTCGACCCGGAGGGACCCGTTTTTGCGATAGAGACGTCACGGGTTCGAACCTCGACGGAAGCAACATTTTCATTGGATTAAATTGATGTTTATAATCTGATTTTTGTAAGGGCATAAATATGTTCATTTAACATATAATTAAAAAAAATCATATTTTTACATTTGAACAAACCTTATTTTTACTAAGTCTTAATAGAATCTTAATCCTAAGGAACCTCTCTTTTTCACGTTTCATCCACCCTCACGATCTCCTCTCTCTCTCTTTCTTTTATGTTCTGTCTTCCTAAAAAAATACAGTAAAAAGAAGTTCTTCACACTTGTAGAACTTACACGAAAAATATAAACAAACAAGCTAACCAAAAATGTAAACGAAAGTTCCGTCGGGTTTGTGTTGCAGTTTCAGGATGTGGACGTGAGTTTGGAGAATGTTTTTGGGCCGCATGTTGTGGGTTAAACAACATTGAAATCAGGTATGGGTTTCTCTCAAGGAATCCTTTCCACAAGAAAATTATATTTCCCATTTATTCAATAAATCTTTAAACTAGGGTTGTTCCCGTTCCTGTCGAACTCCTTGACCCTACATCCCTTTGATGTCAATGTGAAATAGGATAGATATTTTTTTTTGTGGTATGATTTCTTGTATTTTAAGTATCAAGTTGGATTTTTGTGATTATGTGTTGGTAATTGTAAGCATGTTAAGTTATGTCGACCAAAAGTATGTGAAAACGATATAGTTTTATTGTTGAAATTTTTGTGCGAATGTTTGTGGTAATCATGAGGTTTAAAAATCGTCTAATGTTTCAGGATGAAATGGTAATTCTTTTCTGAATATAACCATAGAAAGATTACACCTAAAGATGCACCAAATGGTCCAAAAAATGCATTAAGAATTAACGTATGAATGATGATAAAAAGAAGCTGAAAATAGTTAACAAATTTCCAGCATTTGGTAGGTTGGGTTCGAACAAACAAAGTGGTAAAAAATGCAATGAAAAATAAATGTAAAATAAGTGAAATCACTAAGTATATAATCCAAGATATCATTACAGGAAAGCTACAAAAAAAACAACAAAATATTAAGACAAAAATGGATTTGAAGAGACTAAATTTCCAGCTTGCTAGAAATTGTAGTCTCGGCCAACTTTGAAAAAAATGAGCTTCGTTTAAAATAATTATTTAAAATGTGAGGTCATTGGGGATTAAACCCATGACCTCACTAAATGAATATTTCATAAAATTTTCGTGAGAAAAATGAAAGGAAAAATAGATGTGGTGAGTGGGTATTGAACCACAATCTCTTGAATTGATGAGAGAGTTAGGAACAATAAAGGAGAAAATAAATGTGAAGAGTGGGGATTGAACCCACAACCTCTTCTATAGGAGAGAAAGTTAAAAGATAAATGAAAATAAAAATAATGAGCTTGTGGCGGATTTAACCCACAACCTCCTTGACTTAAAGAAAAAAGATAGGTGAAAAAGAAACAAAATATAATTGGGTTGATGGGGATCAATCTAGGGTCCCCCAAATCTGGAAAATGTAATTATCATGTTTAAAATAAAATTAAATATTGTCTAAGGGATTTGAAATCGGTTTACCTTGCCCAATTCCGTATTAAAACATAGGTCATACGTAAGTAAATATTGATTGAATGTTGCCTCAAAAGATGAAAATCAATATCTTGGCATATCTACGAGATGCATAAGTCTTGTACCACATAATCTTGGGAAAACATGAATCACATAGACAAACTATGAATGAAGGCTCATGGATTTTATGGGTGGACTCATAAGTCTAGCATAAGTTGTATGCGATAAAATTATTTAAACCTAGAAGGGTTATGTAAGAGTGTGAAACACACTAAATGGCCAAGTGCATTAGCATATGATGAAATGAACATTCACTTGAATGGGTTAGTAATTATGAAAATAAAATGTGTTAAAGTTAATGAATGAGGTAACAATATGATAAGAGGTTAATGTTAAAGATGAGAGCAATCTCAAATGATCCTAAGTAAATATTACTAAAACGTACTCACCTATGTGAGTGTAAAGCTAATGAAGAGACCAGTCCCTATGAACAGTCTAATGAAAGTATTGAAGTTAATGCATACATAATACTAATGATTAAATGAAAAATCATCTAATTATCTATCATATACTCATGCTAGAAGCCAGCTTCCATGATGTATGAGTCTAATGTAATGGAACTTTAAATGAGCACCGATAGGCTAGCTATGAACGGTGATTCCTTCCTTTGGGAAGGGACGAGGTTCACGTAACTCTCATGAGATGAGACTGTCTGGAATGCCGATTATGGGTCTCCATATATCTCTTAGTCTTCGAACCTATACTAGCAATCTAGGGATCTATCAAGGTTCAATTCACTATATACGCTAGCATATTTTGGTTCACTTTGGCCGGTGATTCAATATCTTTGCGGTGTAGTGATTACACACTGGATTTCATGATGCTCAGATGATCTATGTCGGTTAAGGATAAAGTTCCTAATGAATGAATGAGGCCAGCCTCAAAGAATGCACATGATGAAATGAATGATACCTTAGGTGTTAGGATAGGATAATCAAGAGGTGAGCTAGACATAAGTAATAACACTAGGTTATTCTTCGTCATTGCACGGCGAACCCGATGAGAGTCTTACACTACATCCTAGGTATGACTGTTGGATGCACTAGTACATGAAAGAATGAATATGAAGTACGTATGAAAAAATGAAGCAGACTTTGTGTTTGTTAAAGAAGGTACCCTAGTTGAGGTCCCATATGTTGATCCGTCATTTTTGGAAGTCCTAATGTCAAGTCCATGATTCAAAGGTCTCATGGCATATGAAAGAATGATATGAACTATGTGATATGATATGTGTAATATGTTATGTGTTTTCTGAAATATGATAATTTTGATGATTCAAGTTACTGTCATGGCATGACTTTCCAAATTCAAAATTGGAAAGTCCACTAACTTGACTTTCCATACTTCATATCGATAGGAAAGAGCCTTTTTTAATCATGCATGTCATTGGTGTGTGCTTTCATATACCCATACTTAGTACAAGTGTGTAATAATCCCATATAACTCTACATTGTTAAGTAAAACCACAGATGGACGTTAGAACTTACAGGTCAATGCCAAAGCTATCTGGATGTGGAGCATTCATCCAGATTCGATAGGCCCTCATGCTTTAGAGGACGCTTGCCCATTATATTCTAGCTTAGATATAGGTTTTAGTTAGTGGAGTATGTTCCACTAGCATTCCTTTTTCATCTTATTTCAGACATTTTATTTGTGCCATTTTGGCAAGTATACACGTAATGCAGTATGGAACTATTTCTTTCATTTGATGATCTTTATATAAGATGGTTGATTGTGAACATCTATGAGTTCAAGTAGACTGGTTATAAGAATTTTAAGTAACAGAAAGTTAATTTTCCGTTAAAATTAAATTAGATGAAGTAACGATGACATATGTAGTCTTGTCTGCGACCTTTAAGAGGTCAACGACGCCGGTCTTGTCTGGGGTCTAGACTCTTGTCGTGATAAACTTGCTATCAGAGCATTCGGTTAAATTCAAAGGGTAATAAGTTCACATTAACAACATTGAATAGTTTCAAAGTCATGGTAGTGAAGTGCACCACTATCCTGAATTCGAGACTGCATGATGCACAGGAAAAATTCATTTCTTCTAATCTTATTGGGACTTCTCTAATATATGATTTCTTGGTGTTAAGAGCGTATCTTACATCAACTCTTGAGATTTAGTATGAAGTAGAACAGGTAGGCTTATCACCTTGAGAACCACGACCTCCCACATTGTTGGCCTTAGGAGCACTAGGAACATATTGATTTAGAGCCCTCATCTTCAACTTAGGTCGATTTTTCTCATCCGATCTACCTTTTTTAGAATTTCCTATAATACCACTAAGCTTGGACTCTTCAATGGATTGTGCATACACCATAAGTCTATATTGGTTCATGTCACTATGGAGCATTATCATACGACACTCTCCCATCACAAGGTCGGCAACACCGGCCATCAACTACTCGTCTCATCTCTAGAGTTGGGGACCAAAGATGGAGGATAGTTACACCACAAGGTTAATTTTAAAGAATACTTCTCAACACTCATGTTTCTTGCCTAAGGTTATAAACTCCACAACCTTTAATTTTCTCTTCTCAAGGGGATATTACTTTCCGAAGATGGCTTCTTTAAACTCTACCCATCTTATAGGAACCAATTCAACCGGCCTCTTGTCTTTCGATTGAGTGTACCACATTTGTGCAACTTTCCTCAGTTGGTATGAATCTAAATCCGCTTTCTCCATAGTAGTCACCCCCCATAGCAATCAAAACCTTATAAACACCATCTAGAAACCCTTGGCGATCCTCTCCCGCCTTAGTCATGAAATGTAAGAGGATTCATCCTCACAAAATCCCTCAATTTAATGGTCATGTTACTCTCTAGAGAATTCATACTACGACCTACATATCGATTTGCTTGAGCCATCATGGATCGATCTAGGGTAAGAAGAGATCCTCTGATTTTGTCATTAGTCATGTCTTGTGGAACCACCAGAATCTCATAAATCGATCCACTATAGGGAATTTATCACATTGAGGAACTTGAACAACGTGGGTATCCTTTCCACCCCGGGCAGAAAATCCCTCATTCACCAATTCATTACCAACTCTCCTTGCAGGTGTCTTTCTTGTATTCATATCTTATAAACACAAGTGAAGAGATTGTAATAACCTCAACTCTATGGCACAACACAAGAGGAATTAATAAAGGGAAACTTTTATCGTCCTATTGCCTCTCCCTCATAGATGAATCACGACTCACCACCTATGAACAAGTTTCTACATGATGATGTTGCTTTTATGAGAGTTTGAATGCTAATGACTATTTCATAACCTTACGTTATGATACTAATTTTGTTACGATTCGACGCTTACTCGTCCTCTCGGAGGTCTTGTACTAGACATTAGACATCTTTCATTGCATTTATATGAAAAGTAGTGCCGAATTAAAACTTTTCAAAATAATAGTCAAACTCTTTTATAAAATTATAAGAAATAAACTAACACTCTTCAAAGACATCCTAGACTCATATAATATCATAGAGTCAAAACCATTACATCAATTTAAAAGAAAACTATAGTCTATTACAAAATCTTGAAAAAGGAAACTAAAACATAAACCATATTCTCTAAAAAATAAGGATATACCAATCTTTAGAGAATGTTATTCTCAAGCTTTACCTCCTAAGAATATCCTCACTTGCCACCTACACTTGTAGACATATCAAACAAATGAATTTAGCACATTGAATGCACTAAATATGGTTTACATGCAATAAAACAATGCCAAAAAGGGACACTTGCTCTAAAATATACTTTCCATGGTCTATTGATAGAAACCTCATAAAACAAGTATAACAATCATATTCAAGTAATATTCACATAAACGACATATTCATGTAATCTTTAAGATAAAACTATACTAACATAGAATCCATATAAACATTAAGATTTCCTACAAAGGGTTAACCTAACACCTAGCTAAGTAAGATGTGAAGCGGATGCTTAAATAACCTCTTCACACCTACGTAGATGTTCCTCAAGATAAACCAAAGAAAAAATATTCTTTTTTATCATTTAGACTCTCCAACTAAGGTTATTCTAATACTCACCTAAGTAATACATGAAGAAGACGTCCATACACCCTCTTCAAGCACCCTTAGTGATGATCAAAGCTACCATAAATAAGAACCTTTCGATTCGTTTTACCTTTACTAAGTGAACATTATCAATTAAAGCTATTTTAGAGACAAGGAATGAATTAGAGTACTTCACATAATGGTCTTGTAAGACCTAGTGAACTCATCCTACAACCTTCAAAGCCAACTCATGTCATGTGTAGATAGTGTCCCATTCCACTACTTACATGTTGTAGAACTTCTTTAATACAAGAATGCACATCCCATATGATGAGAATAGGAAATAAATGACACACACCACATTAGCTAGGTATGGAATCCTATGTCATAAGACCCCAAAATGTGGAATATGCTCCACATACCAAAGGTAGAACAAGTAATCATCCCATGTTGGCACATGGTTAAGGAATATCAAGTGCTTCTCGGTACTATAATATCTTATAAAATACAGATACTACATCAAGCATATTAACTCGATGATTTTCCTTGGTTTGCATAGAGTATATAATTCCCTAGTCGTATTAGAGTAGTCACCATTTTTAAGTCCCACCGACTCATAAAACTTTTTCTTCCAAGGATAGGTCCAGTAGCGCTGCAAATCAAGGACTATTAGTATAGCTTTTATGACTTTCTTAGAGATGGTTTCATTCCATTGCAGCCAACCTACCCCTAAGTCCATCATGTCACTCAGTACGGACACCATTTTGGTCTTTAACTTCTAGGATTCTTATAAACCTTCTTTCATTTTCAAGGTCTCACATTCTTGACCTTTTCTTATTTTTCACGATTTTACATTCTAAACTTTGTTAACTTAATTAAGGTCTTTCATTTACATAGGGTTATAGACACTTCAACAAGGAGCACCATTCTTAGGTCTACCGGTTCAAGATATACTCTAGAATACCTCATTTAGTCATTCAAGGAGTGCTACCAACTTAGGTCTATTGATCGTATATTTTTCATTCATACACTCATGCGATAAAATTCAAGTACCAAGTAAGGACATTTAATCTAGGAACACACAATACCACATTATTCTATAAAGCTCTCTCGTGTCCTTTATCATCATCTATTAACAACTAGAGAAGAAGAACATTTAATCATATAATGATCGTACCATGATTCTCATATTAATGCTGACAAGGTCAGGTTCATAACAACAATCATAATTAAACATCAGCACCGTAAGTGGACCATACAAAACAATGACGATTCAATATTAACTCTATAGTATGCAAAAGAATTAGGTCAACTCACGACCTTTCAATATCAGTAAGCACCATTCCTTATCTTTTACAATAAAATTCACATAACAAGAGATGTTTACAATAGCAATAGCCATAAAACTAAGCGAACAATTCAACAATCACAATGATCAATCAATACGAAATATGGATAATCAACGTTATAAAAAATCCAGGAATAATTCTAACGTCGATCAATAAATAATTCCATTTCCCAATACAATCTACACATGAATTCATTAAAAATAAGTCATGATCAATCAATCCACATAAGAGCCAAAAATAGGAATCAAAATATGATTTCAATGTTTTAAAAATCATTGAAAAGCATTTGGAATTGGCTCCTTAAATGGTGGAATAATCAAGGATGAATCGTCATAAAATTATTGAAGTATAGCCACGGCATTGATGGAGAAATCACTCAAAATATTCAATCCTAGCTTCACCTTGAGTTCTAGTTTCAATGGAGTGTTGAAAGAGTTTTTCTTGGGTTGGACGTTTTAATTTTTAATAGTAAGTTCTAATTTAGGTTTTATGTTTATAAGCTAATAAAAAATACCTAAATAAAACCTAAATAACCATATAGGACTTAATTAGGATTCTAGGTTATTTTCCCAAACTACCCCAACCTTGGCTGATACACCTGGAGAAAGTTGAAGCCGTCAAACGATGGTTGCCACCCACTGGCCATTGCTTGATCGACGTGGCATCCTGCTGGTCGTCGTTCTTTTCAGAGAAATGACTGTTGGTATCTACACTCCCACCATTAAGTGTGGACCCATGCACCTAATCGGTGGGGCGTCATTAGAACCCGGGGGAATCGTTTGGTGGTCGTGGTTGGGAATGTTTTTTACTGATTTTTTACAAAGGTTTTGGTCCTCTTCAAGGACCCTTAGGGTGGTCCTTAGGAAGTCGTGATCGTACATGTCGACTCTAAACATGTTAATCTAGGTGTTAGAATCCTATCCTATCATTTTTGACACAAAATAATTCGTAAAACATGCAAAGGCAAACTAGCACACACAATATCTTGTTTCCAAAGTTCTTGGTCGTCCTTTGACGTTTAACTTTAAACTCTTCAAACTGATTTATAATTCTATAATTTATCATTTTTTCACCTTATCAACTCATGGCACACATTATAGACTCTAGTTTATTGTAGTTCATTTCAATGTCGTTACTTTCTCACACACTTGGACAAAATTCGTCCTCGAGTGACAGTAAAATACTTTCAACACTTTCAAGATATACCTACTCTATACTAGCAGCTCATAACTGTACCACATCATTAACCATAAAAATATTAAGGAGGACATCAACACTTCAGAATCAAAAGACTCAATACAGAACAAGAATGTTGGAAAAACATCTACGATTCATCATACAATATGACTCTTCACTTCTCTTTTCACATAAGAGGAACTTAGTTCTCCGCATATATCATACTAATATCATTATTTATAAGTCCCAAAATATCGTAAAACACAATTCTGCAACATTCTTATAAGATCACTATAAATCATGCTTAATAATTCACCCATGAAACATTTTCTAGATTTTCATTGTTAAGCATGCTTGTAAGTTACTCATAAAATATGAATTCATCACAGAGGCATAAAAATGTATAAGCCAACATCATTTGAACTCAATTTACCATACAAACATTGCCTTATGAAATATAACAATACAACAACATCAACGAAATTCATTTTCCCTTAGACTCCAAAACATATACAACATGCTAATAGTAAAGAAGATAAGAGACAAAATCCATCAACCAACAATTCAGCATACTCCCCACTATGGAGAAAAGCAATAACACATAAAATGGAAAACTATTGTTTACCGTTACTTTAATGAAGATTTGCTTTAGGTTTGAAGTGATAAAAATGAACACGACTTGGAGGAATATGAACCATACCTTCACTAGGATCTTTCTTGGCCTATCTCCCTTTAGCCTCAATAGTAAGAAAATCCCTCACCCTGTGATCATCCTTTCAACAACCATAGCACCCCCCTCCCTCCGGCTAAAAACTTCTCAAAGTATTTCTTCCAACAATTAGAACAAGTAGGCTTAAAGCCTTGACAACCACCACCTCTCTTATAGTTAGCCTTAGGAGCGCTAGAAACATATTGATTTAAAGAACTCTTAATCAACTTAAGTTGAATTTTCTCATAAGATATACCCGTCTTAAAATTCTTGTAATCCCACTAAGATGGATTTGGCATACACCATAATTATAGATAGGTTCTTCTCATCATGGAGCATGTTCCTATGAAAATATTCTTCACAAGGTCAGCAACACCGGTCAAAGACCTACTCGTCTCATCTCTAGGGTGAGACACCAAGGATGGAGCATACTTACACCATAGGATAAACTTCAAGGAATACTCCTCCAAACTCATATTACCTTTCCTAAGATTTATATACTCCTCAACCTTAACTTCTCCTCCATACTCATGTTAACTTTTCTAAGGTTAATAAGATTAAACCTTCACCTCTCTCTTCTCACGGGGAAAGTACATTACTAAGAAGGCTTCCTTAAACTATTCACATTATATAGTTACTAAGTCAAACGACCTATTGTCTTTCCACCGAGGGTACCACACTTGAGAAACTTTCCTTAATTGGTATGATTCTAACTCCTCTTTCTCCCTAGTAGTCACCCGTTTAGCTCTCAAAATCGTATAAACACCATCTAGAAACTCTTGGGTATTCTCTCCCGCCTTAGATCCAAGAAAAGTAAGAGGATTCATCCTCACAATGTCCCTCAATCTAGAGGTAATGTTACTCTCTAGAACATTCATCCTAAGACCCACATCTCGATTTTGTTGAGCCGTCAAGGAAGGATCTAGGGTTATAAGATCTCATCTAATTTCCTCTTTAGTCATGTCCGGGGGAACCACCATAATCTCATTCCCTTGATCCACTATACAGACTTATTCACCATGAGAAACTTGAATACCTAGGGTAGCTAGTCCACCTTGACGAGGAAATCCCTCATTCACCACTTCATCATCAACTCTCCTTGGGGCGTCCTTCTAGATTTAATATCCTATTAACATAAGAGAAGGTATTAGAAAAGATATTTATAGTTTCAACTCTATGTCACGACACAATAGTAATTAATAAAGGGAAACTTTTATCGTCCAATTGTCTCTTGCTCATAAATTAAACGCGACTCACCATCGAAGAAAAACAATCTACCATACGTGAATTTTCTGAGACTTTGAATCTTAAACACTACTTCATAACCTTAAGCTTTGATACCAAATTTGTTACTATTAAGGAGAACCCCCTAGAAGAGGCATAGCGTACTTGACCTATCGGCGGTCTTGTACATGTCCTTAGACATCATTCATAGTATATATATATGTAAAGTAGTACCGGATTACAACATTTCAACATAATAGTCAAATTATTTTATAAAATCATCAGAAAGAAACTAAATCTCTTCATAGCCATCTTAGACTCATATAATACCATAAGGTCACAACCCTTACATCAATTAAAAAAAAATTATAGTCTATTAAATTCGTCTACTAAAAAAGGAAAGTAATCTATAAATCATGTCCTCCAACATATGAGGATTTACAAATCTTGAGAGAATGTTATCCCAAGCTTCACCTCCTAAGAATATCCTCACATTCCACATACACTTGTAGACATATAAAACAAATATTTTAGAACATTGAATGCACTAAGTATGGTTTACAAACAATGAAACCATGCAAAAACAGACATTTTCTATAAAACATACTTTTCATACACTTTTGATAGAAACCTCATAAAAAAGTATAAGAATCATCTATTGTCAACATTTGCATATAATACATATTCAAGTAAGCCACAAGATACAACTATATTATCTTAGAATCCATATAAACATTTAGACCTCCTACGAAAGTTTATCCTAAGACCCACCTATGATAAAAACCGACCACCCATACAACCCTTTCACATCCACCTATATGATCCTCATGACTACCCATAGTAATAATAGTAATATTTTTATCATTTATACTCTCCACCTACGGTTACTCTAAGAGTCACCAAAGAAAACTCATGACGAGACCGCCCATACACCCTGTTCAAGCATGCCAAAAAGTGAGCCTCAAAGAAGCTCTAGATAAGAACTTTTCTATTCATCTTATCTTTACTATGTAAGCGTTAATAATTGAAGCCATTTATGAAACAAGTAATAAATTAAAGAACTTCACAAAATTTTCTTGAAGGACCTACAGAACTCATCCTAGGACCTCTAAAGACTACTCGTGCCATGTGTAGATAGCCTCTCATTTTACTACCTACACGTTGTAGACATTCTCCAATACAAGAATGCACATTCCATGTGATGATAATAGACAATAATCAAAATAGACCACACTAGCTAAGTATTAAATCCGGTGTCAGTAGACCCACAAACGTAAAAGGTGTTCCATATGCCAAAAGTATAACTAGTAATCATCCCTTGTTTGCACATGGTTAAGGAATATCAACCGCTTCTTTGTACAGTAGTCTCATCTAATGTAGAGGTACTACCTAAAGCTTATTCACTTGGTGTTGTTCCTTGGTTATCATAGAGTAAATCATTTCCTTGGTATATTAGAGAAGGTACCATTTCTAAGTCCTTCAAGCTCAAAATACTTTTTATCTATAGGATGGGTCATATACGGCTGCCAACTAATGACTGTTCGGGTAGCTCTTATTACTTCCTTAGTGATAATTTCATTCCTTTCAAGCCAACCTACTCCTAAGTCCATTATTCAATATAAGAAAGACACCATTACGATCTTTCACTTCAAGGCTTCTTAAAAACCAACATTCATATTCAAGGTTTGACATTCTTGACCTTCTTTACTTATTCAAGATCCTATATAGAGAGATTTATATACAAATTTATCTGTATACAAAAATATAGTTACACAAACATATGCAGATTTATACTTTATTCATCTATTATACATATACGATTTAAAATCACAACCAAAAATGTATACTTATACAAGTTACAATTGTATAACAAAAATTACATATACCCATACGGATTTATATTTAAATATATATAATACACATATACATATATGACTTAAAATCACAAAACAAAAATATATATTTATAAAACTTACAACCAAGTCAATTATGTAAAGATTCCAATCTATACTCATACAATCGATTATTATGTATAAGTATACAAAATATGCAGATTTATAGTCAGAGAAAACATAAAAATTTATTGTGGAGCACTATTTTGCAAACTATACCTATAACATGAAAATTTATATTAATATACACACACTTATACATATACTTCAAAATTGATATTCCTTAGTTGAAGGTCAATTAACTATTCTCTATATTTCGATAAAGTTTGGCATATAACTAAGATGCTTAGACCATAGGTGTGTTTAGTATAAAGAAAAATTTTGTTCCGGGAAAAATATTTTCCTAGTAAATGTTTTCTTGGAAAGCAAATAGATTTCTAACTTATTTTCTCATGTTTTGTTAGGAATAGAATGTTTTTCTGAAAAAAAATCTTCTAATGTTTTGTTGATGAATGAAAAATATTTTTTATAAATATATTTTATTTTAAGCTTAAGACGAAAAATTACCCTTTAAAAAAATTTATGATCCAAAATTTAATTTTGATAATTGATGTAGGACTTGGCCCGAAACCTAAACTAAGAAATGAATCCGCTGACCATTCCAAATTTCGACCCGGTGATCCGACCCAAAATATTTCTTTTCAAAAAAACCTTTTTTTCTTAGAAAAAATGATGGGGTCGGGCCCTGGGGGGAGTGGAGAGGCATAAAAAATGAACCTGACTTTAATTTTTTTTGGTTGTGGTTGGCTTGGGGGGAGGGAATGGGTTGGCGTACAGGATAGCATAATTTTTTTATAAAAAATTAATTAAACTTCAAATACATTTCGTAAAATATTTTTGTAAAAAATAGAAATTGATGGGGATGACCTTTTGTGGGGGGTAAGGGTGGCGGGGTGGAGGGATAGGAATTATGGATTCAGGTAGTGTAAAAAAAAATATTAAATTTTAAATAGATTTTTAAAATATATTTTTTTAAAAAAAAAAATTAACAAGGTTGACATGGATGTGTGGGGTTGGTGGGTTGCATAAAATTAAAATTTTCAAACTTTGAAATATTTCTCAAAAATAGTTTGTTAAAAGAAAAAATCGGTTAGGTTGCATGAGTGGGGGTGGTTTGACGGTTGAGATAAAATACATTTGAATTTTTTAAAATAAAAAACTTTTAAAAAGATAATGTTTTTAAAAGGGGAGGGTCGTTTACGGGGCATTGATAGGGAAAGAAAAAAAATCAAACGATGAAGTAGAGTTTGAAAAATGTTTTCCATAATTTTGAATGCAAAGTTTTTTTTCATTAATTTGATGAAAATGTGTTTATCTGTAAAAGATTCTTCAATAATCAAAAAATTGGAAAATTTTTGTCAAACACACCATATGTAACAACCTTTAGGTAAGAGAAAATAAGAAAGTTTGAAAAAATAATTTTTAAAGGGGAGCAACGGTTACGGGGTATGTATAGTAAAAAAATAAATCAATGGATAGATTTTGAAAAATATTTTCTTTAATTTTTGAAGGGGAGTGTTTTCCTTGTATTTGATAAAAAAATAAGTTTATTTTGAAAACATTCTCCTAACATTTAAGTCAACCAAACATTGAAAAATTGGAAAACATTTATCAAACACACCATATGTAACAACCTTTAGTTAAGAGAAAATAAGAATTTTTTTTTAAAAAAAAAAAATTAATCAAGGGGAAAGTCAGGTACGGGATATGAATAGGGAAAGAAAAACAATCAAATGATTAAACAGAGTTTGAAAAACATTCTCCTTAATTTTGGAAGGGAAGTCTTTTTCCTTAGATTTGAGTAAAATGAGTTAAATTCGAATATATTCTCCAAACATTTATGTCAACCAAACATGAAAAAATTGAAAAATATTTGTCAAACACACCATATATAACAACCATTAGATATGACAAAAATGTTGTTTTTAGGGGTCAGAGTGAGTTTTTTGGGGCTCTGATTAGAGTTACAACAATATCGAGTTTTAGAAATTTATATAGTCATGCAAATTAATGATTTGATTATACTAGAGTTAAAAAGTATAACAATATGGATTTATAGGAACTCATGCAGTTATATAAATTACTTGTTACATTACTTACATAAATATCATAGTGTAAGGACTTAAATAACATTTTAACCAAAAATAAAAAAATCAATTTATAAAAATCCCTCAAAATTAATGTTATCCGGATACATAGCAAACAAGCCGAATAGATTAAATTTGATACACTAAAACAAATTCGATTACACTTTTAAAGGAAAGAAATCATAGTATTGATTCTAAGTTACCCAAATTACGCTAATATAGTTTATTTCAATGTATTAAATCTTTAATGATTCAATCGAATAAAAATTTAAATTTCGGTAAATTATCATCCAAATTCACCCATGTTAAATTCAAAATTTTAATTTTATTTTCTCAATGCTATTCCAAATTCCTTGAGCTTAAAGGAATTCAAATTGTCTTCTTTCAATTCTACCCAAATCATTATAGATTAAATAAGTCAAAAATAGTAGTTTATATTTAATAATACATTGTACAATATAGAAAAATAAGGGACGCTAAGAACGATTCTTAAGTGATAGATTTTTAATTTCTTCACTCAATTCGTCGAAGATACTTTCAATTTCAATTTAAAATTATTTTAAAAAATTTAGATTATAGAATATTTTGATTTTTTTGAGACCACAAAAAATTTGAAGAAAAAAAAAGATGTGACATCAAAGAATCAGGAAAAAATATGAGGCTCAATTTGCTATGTATAAAAGAGATCAGAACTTTAATTTTATAGTAAAATAGATCTTAAAATCAGATGTATGTAATTGCATACATTGTATTTTGTAAAAATTAATAAGTACAATACTCCTATTAATTAGATACATTAAATAAGTAATTTTTACATTTAAAGTGTTTGCTTAGAGATTAACACATTAATGTGTGATATATGTAGTATTAATTTAAATTATTGCATCACGAACAAATCTTTAACAAGATACATTACTTTTTTTGTATTTTATTATACATTAGAAAGACTATACTTTATTGATGATACATTGTACATGTAATTTATTGTAAAAACATATAAATGTTCAACAATGAAAATATGAATCAAATTATAATTATATTTTGTACATAATGTTAAGTATAAGTTAGATGTTTGATTGTTTGTGATTGATTTGTAGAAATACTAATTTATGAAATGTATCACTAATTTCATTAATGTTAACAAATTGTTATATCATATGAGTTTTTTATGCAGTCTTTGATTTTGAAAAAAAATACAATGTTTGCCTTGAAAGATAATTATTCAATTGTGGAAGATTTCAAGTTGATAAGATATTTTTTTATATACATGTATCATTTTGTAGTTGATATTAATGTACTTGATATAATACATTTGTGAAAAAAGGTGTTGTAAGCTAACGTAAAATTGTAACTACAAATGTATCTTTTTGTTGTTTATAATAATGTATTTGATACAATAGGATTATTAATTTTTACATTTTTATGTATCAAGATACTTAATTTGATACACTGTTATTTATCAAAATAAACTACATACATTGAAAATAAGTATTCTATGCATACAATTGAAGTAATAAATTATATTTGTTGAGAGTATACATGTCTCAAAGACACAATCACCGCATACATGAACATTATACATGAATGTTATTTTGGATTAACTTAAACAATACTAAAATTATTATTACACGAATAAACTGATTCAATTAAGAGAATGTTTTACCATCTAAGGTGGTGTAGGGTAGGTAAACAATAATTTAATATATTTTGATGGACTTGATGTTTGGGTTTTAATAGTTGGCTATAACTTAAGAGTTGAGCTGGAGAAAATGATAATGTTTTGGACTTAAGTTAATTAAAATTAACAGAATATTTATATTCTTTTATGAATAATTCATAAAATTTCACGGTTCATTTTTTTTTTGCGTTGCTTTAGCACACAAAACCCAAATAACACCATATAGTATGTTTTTTTCAAAATTTTAAATCAAACCACACCAAATATTGTATATTTTAATCTCTTTGACTAATATCGGTTCGATTTGATTTTTTAAGCATAACCATAACATCCCTAATTGTAACTCAGTTCCCATCGGTTTGCAATAATATCCACTATTTTTATCATTAAATTTATGTTCATGAATGTTAGAGATGTTATTTTTAACCTAAGTTCAGGGTAAAAAACTGAATTGATCAATTTTTAGTCAACTTTTATCATTTATCTTGCGGCTAAGATAACAATGTTTTCATATTCCACGTCATTTTATCATTTATTTCATGATTTAAAGCCTTAATATTTGTTTCAAATTTGGGGGGGGGGGGTGGGTTTCTATTGTAGGAAAAATTGTACAAAATAGCAAACTATTATTTCAAATTAAATGCTAGCTATAACTACATTTTCATTTCATCCTTATCCATAGCAAACACTTTGTCATTCACCTCTCTCCCCTGAAATCTCGCTAACCACTCTCCTTTATCTCGCTCACCACTCTTTCTCATCTCTCTCATTTTATACGAACATACATGTATAAATTTCATTTGTGTTTATATTAAGTGAGAGGAAGTCATACACATTACATATATACATACATATATATATATATATATATATATATATATATATATAAACACTTATGAAGTATGCAATACAAATTGTCCCAAACCCAGTTCTTTTTGTTCTTTCTCTCTTTATCACATAATTCAAACACAAATTATACAAAATGAAATGTATAATTTGTGTTTTTATTTAGTTAGACCTCTAGCTTACACACAATGTATTCGTATCGAGTATACATAAACCATTTGTATAAGAAATTACATAGTTTTCTACTTTATGACACATATATATACATGTAAGATTCAAGATAGTCTTAAAACGAATGTCTCATATGATAACCATCTACACAAAAGTATAACAATTTTGGCATAGCTCATACACCAATACAATAAAAATCACATATAGGCTATACAATCATATTACTCTAATGAAAGAGAATGAATAAAGTGTCTTTAAGACTAATCAACATCAAATGCTAGAAAGTGGTATTGTCCTCGAATTGGTGAGGACCTACCCAACACGGAGAATGAGGATCCAAGTCATCTTCAAAAATTGTCACGAACCCTTGAACGACTAGAGCGTAATAAATTGAGGGGAAAGGAGAAATGGATTAGCACATCACTTATACTAAGTATGGAATCGTAGATACATACAACATAAAAATTATTCTAAAAAGGGACATTCATTAAAAGACATGCAAAATCACATTGGAAAGCCTTATGCACATTCAAGAACCAATACAAGTCAATAAGCACATATTCCTTTAGTCAAGACCATCTACCTCATAAGACCAACAGTACTAAGTCTAGTCAAATAAACATGCATATCAACATAATTCAGACCATAATCATAACAACTCTACCATCGAGTTATAATATAACAAGCATGTGTAAGAGTTCATTACATCATAACCAAAAACAAAACAATTACTCATGAACCCTCATTAACTCTATTAGTGCAATGACTAAGTAAGGACCCATAACCTCACTGAATCAATTAAACCTAAAAAGGACCATAAGCAATGCCCAACTTCACATACTATATTATTAAGAGTAATCATCATCATACTTTCGCAATAGAGACCAACCACATGTTCATACATGAAACCATAACACATAGTGTCATTAACATGTAAGATCATCATATACATATCATTTACCTATATAAGCACATAAGAACGTCCTTCTAAGACATCGCTCAAGGCTAACTAGTGCAATGTATGGGTAGAGTCACATACCCCTACCTAGACTAAGATAAACCCCTTAGTTCACCTAAGTTAGAGTTAACTTCATTACATCATTTTACCTTTTGGGAACATCTTACCTTAAATGATACATACCACATGAGATAATGTGGAATTCAGAGTCAAATAACCTTACACCGAAAGTAGGCGGTCTAGTTTCCAAGCTAGTACCAAAATATGAATATAGCATCTATATGGATCAACTAGCTAGTATTTCTATGGGAACAATTTAGTTGAAGAAATACGAGATTTACCTGGGACCCTATTTTATGCTACATGCATTATAGTCTCCAATAACATAATTACATTAGTGATCCTACCTTCCCTATGTGGGAAGTAACACTCCTCACTCTAGTGCACTCGGTGCTAAGCTAGAGTCCCTTTTGAAATGTCTTTAAGTCTTTATTGATCAACATAGCTTAGTTTAGGTCATAATGTCTATCCCTTATATAGTCATCATCATAGATCAATAGGAATTGCATGAGTATTGTTCTTTCATTACAATTCTTACATGTGAGATCAACACATTTACATAATCACATTATGATAAGGCACATAGGTAAGTCATCGCCATCCTTATATCATTACATCATAGCAACAACTTGCAAGTCATAAATCAAGAAAATACAGTTCAACATCATACAAACCTTAATCAATCTTATCACAAGGTACACTACAATATAACTTCATCACTAAACACAAGAAATCATAATTGCTGTAAAGGATTTAGAGTGCAACACTTACCCCATACTCTTTCTCAAACCATAATCAAGGTTTTACCATAAACCATCCAATTAAATAAAAAAATGGATGTGATATAATTACAAAATAGTAATTAACACAATAATTCAGTCAATTGAATCACTACATAACAATTGATCATTAGGTCATAGCCTTTGGTTAGGGACTTACGTCAAATTCATCATCTACTTCACACCCTAGGCTAATTAAGAACTATAAAAATTTAATAATAATACACTATAATATAAGTAAAATAATAAAAATAAATACTAAACCAAGAAACTTAGAAGATCAAATTCATAATTGAAGAAAACCCACTTGAAACTCATCTTTTTTTAATCAATTTTGAGGAACGTTTTGGGAAATGAAATCTCAAAGGTAAATGGAATCTCATACGTTACTTATTGATAATGATTGATGGATAATATTACTTTTATTTCTATCCTAAAACTATCCTTTGCTTGGTCATCTATGAAGTTTCATAGGGAGAGATAGAATTAAAAGAGAAGGAAGAACAATTGGGTTTTGTTAATTATGAAAGTTTGATTATTTTAATTAGGTTTGGGTTATTTATAGAAGTCATTAATTAACGTAATCATACCTCGATTTAAACCCAACTAATTAACAAACTAATTAATTAATTTAATTAACTATCCTGAAATGTGGCAGCAGCCAGTGACCCTTACCTACGCGACCCCGAACTACGAGCCTTTGGTTAGTCGACGGACCTTGGGACCAACTGTCATTCAGTTCCGTCGCTTTGGTAAGACAATTTTCCAAATGTAACTTTTGTCCAAAATGTAATAGTGATGATCGATTCCCATGTCGATTGTCCTACGCCCCATTGGTTGGGAACCGTCGGTGGCACTGTCTTTTGACTACTTTTAGATAAACAAGAAAGGTCCTCCTCAAGGACCCTTTGGTTGGTCCTTGGGGAGTCGTACCCGGATTTTTTGACTATAAACCAACTCTAATACATGTTAGACACTTTTTTACCAAATTTTATTGAATTTCAACTCTTGAATCCTTGTCAAACAGGCTGAGACACACTAGCACCTGTTGAACTACTTTTCGTATGTCATGGACGTTCCTTAACATTTTGATTCTAAAACTTCCTAAATGAATTGTATTTAAATATATATATATATATATATATATATATATATATATATATATATATATATATATATATATATATATTAATATATATACATATATATTATATTTGACCTTAAATAAGTGTTAAAACTCTTAGACTCTCATGTTAGTCTCTACATTAAACATTAGTCAGAGCATTACATAATACTTCTAATCGTGTGATCATCATATTCGATATTATTAATTCATAAATTTCCTTCAAGTCCATGATCAACATATAAAAGGATAAACAAGAAAGTAAACACCGCCAGCATAACTAGTCCATACCACACAATGCCATACAAGACCAATTGAACTAGCAATTCGATCGAGTGTAGAAGAAGTAGAGAAATCTTACCAAATCACAAATCATTAATCATCATTCATAAATACTCATAATTCATAAATAATTTATGTATAGGGCAGTAGCTAAAAGTACATTAACATAATTGGAATCATAACTCAACTATCATAAGATCAACATCACATTATATATAGTACATCATCAATTCTATATGAAGTAAAGGAATATAGATTCAACATACCAAACCACAAATCCTTGGTCCTAATTGACCAATTATAAACAATTCATTATCAATTAACATATAAGACAGTGTCTTTAATCCATTTACCATAATTCAATCACACTACATTCAATATAACATCAAGATCACAATAACAATAATATACTCTAAATTTAGAAATTGGAAGGATAATGGGTTCATCATTAAATTGGATTGAAAATCTCATCCAAAACAGTAGCCAATCATCTGTTCATTATAATGATTCTTTTGAAATCAATTATAGAAAGAGCCCATGTCTAGATTGAAAGATATAGAGTTTGATCATGAATTCTCTTTGAAAAGCAATGATGGAAGTATTTAGATGAGAGGTTATCTAACGATAAAAGATTACCATACCTCATTACAGGAGAAAACAATGAAAACATGATTTAAAATCCATGGAAATGCCATCTATAAGCTGATCTTGAGCTTCATCTCCAATGGAAGTTTCTAGAAAGTTTTATTTTGAGAGGAAAAAGTGAAATTTGAAGAATAAAGTTTTAATATTTTTAACAAACTTAATACACCCAAAAATAAATAAGTTCCCAAGGTCAGGTTTGGACGTGGGGACAATTTCCCTTTTACCCCTTTAATGATCCAGTACGTAGGCAGTGGAGTTGCAGGCTGCATTGATGCCCACTACCTACGCCTCGTAGACCCATCGTCGAGTCGTGCTGGCAACCTTCGTTTGGGTTTGAGGCTCAACAGTGGGATCTTTAGCTCCTAGAATAAGTATGAGACTACGCCCCCCCCCCCCAATGACGGGGAGTCATGAAGGCTACTGGCGGTCGTTGCTTTGACGTAGTTAGATACTGTCAAGGCACTGTCTAGGTAGTGTTTGGGGTCCTCCTTGAGGATCTTTGCAGGGCCTTTGGGGAGTCCTTCTTAGATATGTTTGATGTAAATACATTCATATACATGTTAGGGACCTTCCATATAAATTTCAACCAAAACGAACACGTAAAACATGCCAAGACACACCTGCACATCTCAAGGCTAACTTTCAAACGTCATCGGACGTTCTTGGACGTTTGACCTTCAAATCAAGTATGCATACTGTAATAACCTTGTTTAACATATGTTAAACATTTCTAAGCAAAGGTGGCACTGTAAGAACCTTAATTCATTTTTTGAGACCTTACAATATCCCCTACTTAGTAACATTCGTCCTCAAATGACACTTGGGACATTTTAAAAATACTTTCAAGGACTCAATGAACCGTAGGGAAGCTCACAACATTCAAAACATCATCACGTAGAATTCACTGCATCAATCATACAAGAAACACAAATTTTTATACCATTTTGCACTCAATGTAACACAAGCAAGCAAAACATTTATTCACTCACTCATTTTTTATGCATCAAATATATAGACTCTTGACATGTTGATATGAAGAACATGCTTCTCCCAATCATAACATGGTATTTCCATTTCAATTCATTAAGAAGTCATTATGCAACAAACACCTAACCATGCTTAGTTATGATTAAGTAGGAATGTCGTTCTCCTCAACACATATACATGTGTTCATGAGTTCATAGACAAGCAATGCACAAAGGTCAATTTGTTTGAAATAACAAATTCTCAACTTTTAACCAAACCATGCTCATATATTTTTCGTAATAAAGTCAACATGGTAAATCACACCACACACATTACAACAATAGGAAGCAATTTCACAAAATTTCAGTTTCTAGCATGACAAAGGTCATCATAAGCATGCATCAATTATGGAAAATTATACAAATTGTAAGCACACACAAGGACACTAGCTAGAAAGTCCTTCCTTTTTAAATAGTGAGCCTACAATAAACTTCCTAAGTTATAAAAGTCACACTTTTTTTAAGAGACTCATCATTTCTCATTTTAAGGGGACTCCAAGTTTCCATTAATGGCTTAAAACATGACACATTATAAGCGACATCAAGCATGCTTCTTACCCTATCCATGAAGTTAAATGCACAACTAATATATCAAGATGCATAGTCAATCATGAGAAAACATGAATTTTATCAAAAATCTATTTTCATGCAATTTAGAATCTTCAAAACATGCGTAAAATAGTGTCAATTAAGACATACATACCATATATAGAACATGCAACTCATGCTTATGTGCAAAATTCCTATCATGAACAAGTTATTAGGAACTCTTCAGTTTAAGGCTCAAGTAATAATTGCAGGATAAGAGAGGAATATCAAAAACCTTAATACTAACATGATCATCCCCCAAACAGGGCGAGCCTATTAAGAGCAAATTAACTCATCCTTAAGAAAACCTTAGCATACAAACTGTAGAAACTAAACACATCATCCCACTTTTGGTATGTAATCTTTAGCACACCTTTCATCAACATCACCTAAAAGTGATTATCAACATAAAAAAGCTTAGGCGAACTACTCATAGAAACATCAAAGGCACTTAAAATCTCACCATGTAGGCACATTTTTCCCCACTTTGGGTAAGCCCAATCATATCATGCCCTTTAACACCAAGGTTAAGCCTAGTGGAAACAAAACTATATACTATTTAGACAATAAGTTTCAACATTCATTGAGGGTTCTCACTCCTAATATTACATCATGGATCCTACTAACTCAATGATCATTATTCCTCTAGGCGTAACATGCAAAGAAAAACCATAACATTCAAGTCACGCCATACTACCCAACCACATAAGGTCTCAACTATACCATTAATACTAAGGGTCATGAAAACGTATGGGGAAACAATAAAGGAAACTTCTCCATAAAGGCCTCTTTCTTTTCTTTATATAATATGGTAAGGTAACTTCTAGGTCATTTCAACCCATATTATCACCTTTTGGAAGAAACTTCCAACCAACAACACCTCGGTCAAAGCTAAGCACTTTCTGAAATGGTCATACTAAATATCAACCTAAAAAATGCATCTAACAACTTTAAAGTAGGTCATCATCGATTCTAAGTCAACCTTAGGGAAAAGCATATCACCAACTTATGGAACACACCCTTTCTTCCCTTTTCCCCACTCTTAGAATTGGCTCATAAGGGAACTAGTCGAACAATCATAAGGGTTCTCCCATTGATAGCATACTCCGTAATCACCTCACGAGGTAATAAAACTGCCTTCACTTCTAGTTACAAGCCTATACAAAGGACTCTAATCCATACGAGGCAATTATAAAGAACTTCAAAAATACTAAGGAAATAATGTAACATTTACACATATAAAATTACCATGTTTGAATAATTACACCTATATAAAGGAAACATGGATTCTTTAGCTATTTATCAACCTTCTTCAAAGCATTTCATGACTAAATCATATCATAAGACAATCATCGTACACAATCATATAACAACTTATCATCAAAAAAGGAAACTCATTTTAACCATAAAACCCATTAGAAATGTCACATCTGTGCTTACCCCCTAGACGTAACCAACACCATCATCCTCTTTAAGGACTAAGACTAGACTTTAGTTTACATGATCATACTCATAGGTCAAAAATGTGAAAACATTAGAACATTTCATTACATGTACTTGGAAGTTTACATAGACCTCCGCATACATATAATATATTTGTACCGAGTATACATAGACCCTTCATATAGGAAGGTTACATAGCCTTTTACTTTTATTGCACGTATATATATATATAGAGAGAGAGAGAGAGAGGGAGAGAGAGAGAGAGTGAGAGAGATAGAGAGAGATAGAGAGATAGAGAGAGAAAATAGTCTCAGAGATTGTAAACAATCGTAGCAATTTGGGCATAGCCCTACTTCAATGTAAAGAAGCCATATATAGGCTTATAGAAACCGTACACAAATGAAAATACAATGACCATTAGAATCTTAGAAAACAAAGCAACACCATAAGCAATATATTTGCATCGCCCTCAGAAAGTAAGAATCTAGGATGTTATAGAATATCCAAGACATCTTCAAGTCGTCTTGAATGATCCTTCAATGACCGGAACCTAAAATATTTGGTAAAAGGATGTAAATGGGGTTAGTACGCCATTTGTACTAAGTACGAGACCATATGAACATATAAGATCAAAACATGCTAAAAGGGGATATTTTTTTAAACTATGATATTTTACCCCTTTAAGAGTCTTACACACCATAAAACAAGTCATACCAAGTAACAAAACATGCTTACTAACTCAAAGAAGTAATATGCATATCAACATACTTGGACCCATAATCTTCTCTATCCGTATAATCAAGGAATAACATCATAAGCATGAATAAGAGTTAACCATATCCTAATATGTAAGGCAACTACTGATGAATACTTATCAAGTTGACAAGTGCAATGACCAAGAAAAACCCCATAACCTTACTTAATCAAGCAAACCAACATGAATCATGACTAAAACCTACTTCACATAACATGACATTTAGATATAAATTTCATCTTACTTTAAAAATTTAAACAAATGCATGCTTATAAGTGAACTAATAAACATATAGTATCAACAATGTGCAAGTTCATATTTTATCATAATCATAAACATAAATAAGAACATCCTCCTAAGACTCCCTTCAAAGCTAACAACTGCAATGCTTACGTAGATTCCCATTCCCCTACCTAGACTAAGCTAGACCTCTTACGTTATCCCAGTTAGGGTTCAATCCTTTAATTCATTTTACCTTTTGGGACACCTTTCTCTAACCGACGTAGACCACATGAGGTAGTGTGGAAAACGATGTCATAAAACCCTACACCGAAAGAAGGCTGACTACTTGCCAAGGTAGTACCAATACATAAAACATAGAAACTACGTGGATCTACTATCTAGTATTCATATGGGGGAAACATAGTTCAGGAACTAGGAGATATAGTAGGGACCCTCTTTATGCTCCATGGGTTGTAGTCTCCAATCTTAAGAATACATTAGTGATCCTACCTTCCCTATGTCGGAAGGGACACTCCTAAATCTAGTTCACTCAGTTCTAAGCTAGAGTCTCTTTTTAAATTGTTTTTAATCTTTAATTATCAATCAAAGTTTAGTTTAGGTCATTGGGTCTATCCCCTGTATAATCATATTATCAATAGATCAATAAGATATGTATGAGTATAATTCTATTCATTACAATTCATATAAGTTAGGTTAACACATTAAGTATCACTTAATAATAAGGTATATTGGGATACATCACCATCCATATAACATTTACGTCTTAATCAACCTCAAAACCATTATATAGACATTTAAATTCAACATAATACCACCCTAAGAATCCTAAATAAGGCATATTTCAACACAACATCACGACATTATAACAATTAACCATTGAAGTAAGGAATAGGGATTACAATATTTACAAAGTCTCTTTCATAATTAATCATCAATGTCTTACCATACATTCAGAACAATTACGTGAAAACATAATCATAATTCAATTATCAAAGCTTAAGACAAGATACTTAGGTCAATTCCAAAAACCTAGATCACTTCTAAAGAAATAGTATAAAAGACTACAATTCATCTTAATTTGTTAATTATTAGTGTAAAAAATCATTTAATAGTTATTTAACCATTAATCAAGTCAATTGAATCAATCACAACCTAATTGACATCAACATCAAACCTAGGGTTAAAGGTTTAGGATCGTGCTCTTCAATTTAGACCAAACAATCACAAATTATCATAATCAAGTTAAAATACATGTTAATATATTCATTAAATCCTAAAGAAACCATAAACAACTCAGCTCATAACATCAAACTTGTAATTGGATGAAATCTACTTGAAAACTCAACTTTTAGAAATACTTTGAAGGAGAGCTTTAATGAAAAAAGTCACAAAGGTGAATTACATCCCATACCTTAACGTTTGATGAAGATTTTATGGTAAAATAGTTCCTTTACAGCCCCAAAAATCTCCCCCTAGATTGTCTTCAATGGTGTCTTCCAATAGGTAGAGAAGGATGAGAGTTTATTTTGTGAGTTGTGTTTAGACTAATGAGGGTTGGGGTATTTATATGGGGGATATTTACATAATTATACTCCCTTAAGACCCTAATTAACCACTTAAACCTTTAAGTAATTAAATGAAACCATGTTGAAAACGTGCAGGAACGTTGACACTCACAGACGAGACCCCAAACAACGGGCTTTCTCTGAGTCGACGACTTGGCCCCCCTTCGTCCTACACACTCTTCATTTTGTTCAGAGACTTGTGCAGGCGAGGGATACCCCATTTAATCTAAAAGTGGGACAATGGATGGCATTGATTCCCCGTCGATCCACACACGAGTTGTTCCTAGCTTTCGTGATCGCACACTACCCTGGAAGTGTTGCCTCCAACGTGCTTGGGTCCTACTCAAGGGACTTTGGTTGGTCATTGGGGAGTCGTACCTAGAATGTTTTACCACTTATCACCTTAAAAAAATATTATACACCCTTCCACATATTTTCATAAATTTCTGACTCCTAAAAGCTAGTCAAATAGGCTAAGGCTCGTTTGTACATCCTTGAATCAAATTCCCAAACGTCATGGACATTCTTGGACGTTTTAGTTTCTAAAACTCCTAAAAGACTTATATTCATTATTAGAGTCATGAAAACAGTTTCTAGACCTCAATACACGTACATTAGTCCCTACGACAAGTCTCGGATTTTCAAAATGTTACAAGCAAGTCATAACCATAGATATAATATCTTCACACATATAATATCATTTCACGTATAATATCATTTCACATATATCAGATATATAGTCATACATGGAATCATATAAACACATGTCGAATGAACTTTCACCTATACACATCAAACCATAAAACCAAGATAAGTATCAAAACTCACCTTTTCTCCCTCAACAATAGAGATACCATCTTATCCATGAAATACCATCTAAAAGACAACCGGACATGGAAACATAAGAGAGAGATCATATATAGTTATGTTCTATGGAACGAAATGAGAATAGTGAGAAACTCTAACTTCCTATAGCCTCTACCTCATAAATGTGTTTTGACTCAACACCGATGAACGAGACTCTACTAGACGTGGCAATATCATACTTTTGATGCTAAAACCACTTTTATAACCTCATTCTCTTATACCTCGTTGTCAATAACAGGGAACACCCCCTAGAAGAAACATGGCATACTTGCCCTCTTGGAGGTATTATACAAGACCATATTAATCATTCCTCGCATTATCATAGGTAAATTTAGGCGAAAATTTTAAACTTTTCATAGAAAATCATCTACTAGAACATCACTTCCATTATATATAATATCATATACATAATTAGACTCTAACTCTCTTTGTCATCTTAGACTCAAACATCATAAGAGTATAATAGGGACAAAACCCTTTAACATCATAACATAATATCTAAGCTATTACATAACATCAATAAACCTTGAAGTAAGAAATCCATGAATCCTAAAGAACCCTTTTACATGACCTTGGAAAACAAATATGAAGCCCTTAGACACATTCTTTAAGCATCCATAACCTACACTTTGTGTAAAAACGTGAAGAAGAATGGTGTTTGTATAAGAATACACTAACTATGGGATATTTACTTTGAAATTATGAACCATGACTTTTTGTAAAACATGTGAAAACGTTGATACTAGAAGCATCATACAATTCACAAAATTCATTTAAGCATATACTATAGTCACAACATCACATAATTCCATACATTGCATTTAAGTCACATTTAGAATCATTTTACAGTAACTACTTACCTTTACAGAAAGCTCCTTTTGATTCACTCTAACTTGTTTTTCTTCATAAATCCTTAACATCCCAAGTAACCCTCTAGTGATACTTGGTGCAATGTATATATAATGTCTCATTACACTATCAACAATAAAGCATCACCTTAAAAACACGAAGTAATCATACATACAACCTTCTATAATCATTAAAAATATATAAATATAGATAGAGCCTTATCATATCATGACAACACAAGTTTAACATATAACTCAACATATTGGATGAACATAACAAAAGACTTATTCGAAGACATCATGTAAGTCAACTTTACGATTAATAACTTAAGAGACATTATCTAACGTTAAATTCTTTCACTTCACTTTATAAGACATCATAAGACCTTACTCATAATCCCACTCTAAGCCTACTAATGCAATGTACATGAGAAGCCCTATAACCTCACACATACTAAGCAAACCTATTAAGATACTACAAGCATCATATACTCCATATATCATCAAGACAAGTATACACAACTTCATACATGTTAAGTAAGTTCTCATCACATAGTCAGCAAGACCAATATTATGCATCTAGAGTAAGACTTCATCATATAGTCACTATAAGACTAATGCAATGCATATTATCATTCAAGTAAGTCAATGTAATAATATCATGCATTAATTACTTATGGATATTCATATAGACATATAACACTTTCCTAGAACTCTCCTCCAGAGTTACTTTTGCAATGCATAGATAAGTCTCATACCTTCACCTACACTGTGCAATTTCTCTTAGGTTATCTGAGTTAGAGTCCATTTTACTTTAGGGATTTCATATCCTTAACCAATAATAAGAACATGTAATCCAAATATTGAATTTTGTGTCATGGAACCCCACACCAAAAGAGGTGCTCTACTTTGCCAAAATTGAACATTAACATCATGCTAGAATATTAGTTGATATGACTTGCTAGATCCTATGGGGAAAACATGGTTTATGGAACCTGGAGATATATATTGAAGCTATCTTTATGCCAATTGTCATTGTGACTTCCATCTCATGAGAAACATAAGGTGAATCTACCTCAAGGGGAAGTCAACACCTCTTATCGGAACATTGGTTAACAAGACTTATTCAATAGGAAGGGGAACCTCCCTATCATTTTTCAAGTTCGCTAGATGCTAAACTAAGGTCCCTTTATTGAATGTCTGTATTAACTTTACTTCATACAAATGGCTTTAGGAGAATTAATCCGTCATATTCTTCGCTCATAGGTAATAGATGAGAATGTCCTTTCATCAACCTAATTCATGTGAGAAAACCTTTCACATGGACATAAAAAATTCAAGCACAATATAGTTTAGAGTACAATTGAGAATAGCTTTCAAGAGACTCTCTCTTAACTAGATTTTCATACATGTTTCATTATATGCATTCATGTGTGTAATTACATGAGAATACATTTCACATAAACACATTTAGACAACATACATATGTATACTTCATCAAAAAATATACTTTCAAATTTATAACTTAGTTATGCTTTCATGTCATGTACATATAGCGTCAACGTAGGAACTATCCTATCAAGGTATACATGTGCAATGTGTAAACAAAGGCACATGTCCTTAACAATAATATTAGCCTATAAATTCATCCTAGTTAAGATACATTTCATGCTTCATGGAGAATTACTTTACATGCATAGTAGTTGACGTTAGTGCATATGAGAATTAAACATTCATTAGACACGATGAACCTATACTACTTACAAGCGTGTATGAGGTGTGAATGTGTGTACATTTGTAAACATGACCACATAATTGCTCTCAAATTCATATTGAGGCCGCAACCCTCTTAAGAACAGAATTCACATTCAAGTGTACGCCACATATAACATACTAGCATAGGAGACAATACAATTTCGACAATTGCATTCAAGGCTCTTAACATTGATTACTATTTCACCTTCATATAGGGTACATAGGTAGGGGTCATTAACCATTGCTACTTCATCAATGTCAGAACCTAAACAACACCTAACATAGTCATCAACATTCGTATAACATTAGTAATACAACCTAGATCATAACTACAACGGAAGGCTAGGCATAATACTTCACATTATGTGATCATCATAACCACTATTCATAATACATAACTTGAATTCAAGGCCATGATACACATTTATGAATATTGACAAGAAATTAAACACCGACACCATTAGTGGATCATACCACACAATGCCACGAGGCCAATTCAACTAGCAATTCTATCAAAAGTAGAAGAAGTAGAGCAATCTTACCAATTCACAAAATTTATTAATACTCATAATTCATCAATATTCATGTATAGGTAAGTGGTTAAAATTTCATTAACCTAATCGAAATTATAACTCAACTGTCATATGATCAACATCACATTATGTACAATACAACATAAATTCTACAGGAAGTAGAGGAATGTAAATCCAACATACAAAAACTCCAATCCTTTATCCTCATATATCAATAATACACAATTTATAGTCAATTAGCATTACATGACTGTGGATATAATCAATTAAGCATAATTGAATCACACTACAATCAATCAAACATCAAGATGACAATAACCACAATATATGCTAAATTTAGAAATTGGGAGGAAAATTGGTTCATCAATAAATTGGATTGAAAATCACTTTCAAAACACTAGCCCAATGCATCTGTTTCCACTCGTAGGCTCAACTAGAACAGTGTAAGACAAGTAGAAAAACGATAAGAAATAATGCTAAGATGTGGGACAAAGCAGTGAAAAGCACAAACCATTCCCTTCTTCAAAATTAAGAAGAACAATAAGAAAGTAATTAAAACAAACTATTAATTTGCACAAGAAGAAAGCTATGAGAGCCTACAGTTAATTACACACATTATCTTAGTATGGAGTTATGAGCTATGTACTTTTTTTTAACAACAAAGGTAAGGACTATGTACTACAAAGTAAAATATACTAGAAAGAAAGAAATATGATAATTCAGTAGACACGCAAACACACAGAGCCTCTATAATGTGGGAAAAGCCTCCATGTTCGTCGTTAGTTCATTATGATGACTGTGTACTCGTGTTAAGAGCAAGCCTTGTGAGACAGTAAAGCTGCATACCTTCAGATGGAAATCAAGGCCATCATGCTCAAAATGCATACCTAAGTGGTCCCATAAACCTAATGTCTTACAAAACTTGTAAGACCCATAAATAACCATGTTGAATACCAAGATTGATGAAAGCACTCTAATCATAAAATCATTGGGATAATGCTTTCGAAATCATTTTTAGAAAGAAGCCATTGCTAGATTGAAAGATATAGAGTTTTATCATGAATTATCTTTAAAAAGCTTTGAAGGAGATCTTTAGATGACAGTCTATCTAAAGATGAAGGATACACACACCTCATTATAGAGCAAAACTAAGAAAAGTTGATGAAGAATCCATAGAAATCCAATTTACAAGATGACCTTGATCTTCATCTCCAAAAGAGGTTTCTACATAGGTTTCTTTTGAGAGGGAAGAGTGAAATTTGAAGAATGAAGTGTAATTGAGGTTTTATATTTTTAACCAACTTAATACACCCAAAATTACATAAAATGACTGTCGATGGTCAGGTTCGTGTATGGGGTGAATTTCCCATACATCCATTTAATGAAATAGTGTGCAGGTTGTGGAGTTGTAGGTTGCATCGATGATATACCGTGGTTTCACGGTATAATTAATACTTTTTCCTTAAGTTTAGTGTGTCCGAAAGCCTTTTTTGTGCTAATTTTGATATAAGTTTCTCTTTGTTTTGCAGGAAATCTGTCCAAAGCTGAAAGCGGAGATTCTGAGCGAAAAAAATGCAGAAGAGACCACCTACGGAGCTTATGACGGTCCGTCGTGCCTGTGACGGTCCGTAGGTGGTAGCGTAGAGAAGCTGCTGAAGGAAGATGGGGAAGTCTGACCAAGTGTGGGATTACAAAGCTTGTGACGGTCCGTCCTGCAGGTTCGTCGTGAAGATTAGAGAAGTGATCCCAGTACCCAGATTCCAAGGGTTGAAGTATTTTGAAACGAAGACCCTCGACGGACCGTTGTGCCTATGACGGTCTGTCACACTTGCCGTCGAGGGGAATGAAGAAAGCAGCAGAAAAATTGCACCATGTATGGGACGACGGAGTCCACGACGGTCCGTTGTGACCACGACGGTCCGTCGACCCAGCCGCGTTTTGGCTGATTTTCAGTAATTAGAATCCTTGTTTAATTAGGTTTTTTATTTTTTATAAATAGTTCGAAAAACCTCGTTTTTGAGGTTAGACTCTGGGAGATTAGACATTATATTATTAGACTTTGTGTATTACTGTTTGATTTTTGGAGATTTTTACAAGTGATTTTTGGTGATAAATCAAGCAAATTTTCGGACTTTATTCTTTCTTATTGAAGTAAGTACATGTATTCTTATTTAATATATTTGAATATTGTGTTTATGGCTATGAGGAACTAAACTCCATAACTAGGGTTGTGGGAACCATAGGCAAATAATAAGATTAACCCTAGCAAAAATAACAATTCTAGAATAGTGTCTTGCATGTATTAGTAATTCTTTCGCTTAAAAGTCTTTTTAACGGATGATCAACGTTAGAACTCGCCTTAATGCTACTTGCTGGACCAAGGAGGTAGATAATAGGAAAAGAATTATTAACATAAATTTAGTGTATACTATCTAATAGGCTAGTATTGATTGGTACGAGGTAATAACTTTGTCAAATATCGAATACGATGCTTAATATGGGGTAAAGATAAGGGTTAGGAAAGCAACACACGTAACCGGACCAAAGTGCAGAGTGAGATTTTCTAGATGCCGGACCAAGGATTTAGAAATACATAACCTATCATTTTGCATGCAATATACTAGGAAAGAATTGTTATAGTTAGAATTATCAAGTTATGAACTTGTGGGGAACACGTAAACCCTAGTTACTTTGATTAATTGATTAAAACCCAAAATTAAAAACTGTTAAGTGTCTCTTTCAAGTTTGTTGTTTATTTTCACTTATTTAGAGATAGAACCCCCCCTTTTTATGTTTTTACTTTCTAAGGAAGTCATCAACCGAACAATAGTAATAACAAGTTGAAGTTAAGTCTAGACTATTTTCCACGTGGGAACGATCCAAACCTCACTAGTTGGGTTATTTACTTGACGTGACCGCTTTACTTCTCATTTGAGAAGTAAGTTTGAGCGTATCAAATTTTGGCGCCGTTGCCTGGGAATTTAGCTTTTAGATTAACTTGAGCTTATTACTAAAGTTTAGTTTATATTTTCTTGATTTTACTCTGTTTTATTGTTTTTGATTTCCTTTCAGAACTATCCTCCTTGTATGCCAAATACACGGAGAAGAAAAGAACCCTTGTTTCTCTATGATCACGAGCTAGAGCATACACTGCGCAATATGAATCGAAACTTTGGAATAAATGATAAGGATCCAAACCAGAACATCCCAGATCCAGTGGATGTTCATTGTAAGATGTTACCCGACGCTCCGGGTGAACATCAACAGAGGGGACAAAATCCCGTTCCACGGTCCCAAGCATACTACAGAGTGTATGATAACATAGCAGACTCGGATGGGCCACTTGTCTTGCCCCCTCTACCCACAGGCCACACTTTGTGGTAACTAGTAGCCTGATGCAAATGCTCACTGCCAGAGGTTTGTTTTCAGGGATACCTTCTGTGGATCCACATGCCCATATAGCTAAGGTAAGGGCAGTGTGTAAAAGTTGTGTGGGGAGGCCTGATTTGGATCTAGATGTAATAGGTATCAGAGTGTTTCCTCTCTCACTAACGGGAGAGGCTGCTATGTGGTTTACTGAGCTTCCATACAACTCCATTTTCACTTGGAACCAACTACGGGATGTCTTCTTAGCCCGCTACTATCCGGTCTCCAAGAAAATAAACCACAAAGACAGGGTGAATAACTTTGTGGCACTACCAGGAGAGTCAGTTAGTAGATCTTGGGATAGATTCACCTCATTCTTGAGGAGTGTTCCAAATCGCCGTATTGATGATGAGTCACTAAAGGAATACTTGTATCGGGGACAGGATGATAATAATAAAGCGGTGTTGGACACTATAGCAGGTGGATCTTATAGAGAATGCCCTTATGCTGAGATTGCTGAGAAATTAGAGAAAATCTCCCGTAACAACAAAGCTTGGAGTACTAGGAAGTCCGATACAGGGAAAAACACCTTCGCAGTGCATTCCACTCACAACCCAGCCACAGATGATATTCGTGAAGAAATGGCTCAGATGAGAACTGACCTTGGGTTGGTACTAAAACATGTCACTGGGGGTGCAGAAAAGATTGATGCAGTCAACTACTTGGGTAAACCACCACCTCCGATCGATGAGTGTTATTATGAGGAGGATTCCTATGAAGTGAATAAACAGATGGGGGGTTTCCGACCAAGTGCCCAAGGCTCTAATCAGGAGAATTGGCGCCAAGGTCAAGGGAACCAAGGTCGGAACTATGGTAACTACAATCGTGAGGGTCATTATGTCCGAGATGGAAACTATAATCGCGACACCAACTTCAAGAGGGGTAACTATGGTAATAGAAACGACAGGAATGGACCCTATGTTCCTCCTCAAAATCGTGAAGTTACTCTTAGGGATGGTGGAGGTAGTATGTCGCGAGTTGAGGATATGTTGCATAAAATGATGAGGAGGTTCGATGCTAATGATGAGCACAATAAAGAGTTGAGGAATGATTTAGCGGGTATTGGGCAAAAAGTTGATACACATGCAATATCGATTAAGCAACTTGAGTTACAATTTGCCCAATTATCTGCAACTGTGAACACACGGCAACCGGGCACTCTTCCTATCAACACTGTCCAAAATCTGAAAAATGATGGACATTGTATGGCAATTACTACTCGCGGTGGCCAGCTAACCATTGATCCACCTATGCCATCTAATGAGAATAAGGTGACAAAAGATACTGATAAAGTGGTAAATGGTTATGCTGATTTAGAGGATAACATTGCAAAAGATGTTGAAGTGTCTAAAAAGGTAACTCCTATGCCTAGGCCACCACCCCCATTTCCTCAAAGGTTAGTGAAAAAGACCGAGGATGGCAAATATCGGCGTTTTATAACAATGTTGAAGCAACTTTCTATCAATGTCCCTTTGGTAGAAGCTTTAGAACAAATGCCCGGTTACGCCAAGTATATGAAAGATTTGGTCACAAAGAAAAGATCGGTTACTTTTGAGAATGATGATAGAATGCAGAATTGTAGTGCTATTGCTACAAGATCTCTGGTCCAAAAGAAAGAAGATCCAGGTGCGTTCACTATTCCTTGTACAATCGGGCTATTACATTTTGCGAAAGCATTATGTGATCTGGGGGCAAGCAAAAATCTCATGCCCCTCTCGATTTACAAGAAGTTGGGTTTGGGTGACCCAAAGCCCACTGCGATGCGGCTACTGATGGCTGATCAAACAGTAAAACGGCCCATAGGGATACTTCATGATGTGCTATTAAAGGTGGAGTCATTCATCTTTCCGGCCGATTTTGTTATTCTTGATTGTGAGGTTGATTTTGAAGTGCCTATTATCCTCGGGAGGCTATTCCTAGCTACGGGAAGAGCCTTAGTAGACATGGAAAAGGGGCAGATGAAATTTCGGTTGAACAATGAGGAAGTAACCATTAATATTTGTAGGTCCATGAGGCAGAGTGGTGATCTCCAATCGACATCTTCTATATCCTACAACATGGGTGAGATATTTGAGACACAAATAGAAGAACGTCAAGGTGTCGAAGCATTAGCGGCAGTGATAATGAACTTTGATAGCGATTGCATTGAAGAGTATGAGTCATTAGTCGCGGCTCATGACCGAGGTGATGTTCGGTTTAAACTGAAGAAATTTGAGCTTGATATGAAGAATCGCGAGTCCCCACCCGCTAAACCATCTATAGAGGAAGCTCCAAAATTAGAACTAAAAGCTCTCCCACCTCATCTCTGATATGAATTCTTAGGAAAGGGTGACAGTTTGCCGGTAATCATTACATCAGACCTGGATGAACAACAGGTTCAGAGTTTGGTGAAGGTACTAAAAAGGTTCAAGAGCTATTGGGTGGACAATTGCAGACATTATAGGGATCCCTCCTGGTATTTGCTCTCATAAAATCCAACTCATGCCTGATCATAAGCCGAGTATTGAGCACCGAAGACGCTTGAATATTCCTATGCAAGAGGTTGTGAAGAAGGAAATCATCAAGTGGTTGGATGCCGGAGTAATCTATCATATCGCTGATAGTAGTTGGGTATGCCCGTTTCAGTGTATAACTAAGAAAGGGGGAATGACTGTGGTCCCCAACGAAAAGAATGAACTTGTTCCAATGAGACCGGTTACTGGATGGAGGGTGTGTATGGATTACCGTAAACTGAACTCATGGACTGAAAAAGACCATTTTCCTATGCCCTTCATGGATCAGATGTTGGATAGACTTGCCGGAAAAGGGTGGTATTATTTTCTTTATGGGTATTCGGGGTATAATCAGATTTCTATTGCACCAGATGATCAAGAGAAAACCACTTTCACTTGTCCATATGGGACTTTTGCGTTAAGAATAATGCCGTTTGGGTTGTGCAATGCACCCGCAACCTTTCAGAGATGTATGATGTCAATATTTTCTTACATGTTGGAGGATACTTTAGAAGTTTTTATGGATGATTTTTCTGTGGTTGGTGATTCATTCGAGCGGTGTTTGACCAATTTATCTAAGGTTCTTATGAGATGTGAAGACTGCAATTTGGTACTAAACTGGGAAAAGTGTCATTTCATGGTGAAAAAGGGTATTGTGTTGGGTCATCGCATTTCAGAAAAGGGCATAGAGGTTGATCGAGCTAAAGTTGAGGTAATAGAGAGACTTCCCCCGCCGATCTCTGTGAAAGGTGTGAGAAGCTTTCTTCGGCATGCAAGTTTTTACCGGAGATTCATCAAAGACTTTTCAAAGATTGCACACCCATTGTGCTAATTGCTGGAGAAAGAATGTATATTTTGTTTTGATGAATCCTTTCTTAAAGCATTCGGTGAGCTAAAAGAAAAGTTAGTGTCTGCTCCTATCATTATTTCTCCTGATTGGACCAGTCCATTTGAGGTAATGTGCGATGCTAGTGGGGTGGTTCTTGGTGTAGTATTGGGACAGAGAAGAAACAAAATCCTTCACCCAATTTACTATGCTAGTAAAGCCCTAAATGAAGCCCAGAAGAACTACACAGTGACTAAGCAAGAACTCCTTGCAGTAGTCTTTGCTTTTGAGAAATTTCGCTCCTATTTGCTAGGTACTAGAGTTATAGTGCATACTGACCATTCAGCATTGAGATATTTGATGTCGAAGAAGGATGCGTAACCAAGGCTGATTCGTTGGGTATTACTGCTGCAAGAATTTGACTTTGAAGTGCTGGATAGAAAAGGGACTGAAAATCCAAATGCTGGTCATTTGTCTCGTCTAGAGGATGAAGCTATGAGAGAGTTAGGGGATAAGACTGACATTGATGATACTTTCCCCGATGAACATGTATTCGCTGCTTCACAAGACTTGATTCCATGGTTCGCAGATTTTGCAAACTATCTGGATAGTGATATTGTTCCATCAGACTTGTCCTTTCATCAAAGAAAAAAGTTCATGTACGATGTGAGAGAAGTTCTTTTGGGATGAACCATACTTGTATAGGAGTTGTGCGGACGGGCTTATTCGGCGTTGTGTGCCAGAATGTGAAATGTTGAGTGTGTTGGAGGCATGCCATTCTTCACCTGTTGGCGGAAATCACAGTGGTATCCGAACCGCTCACAAGATATTGCAATGTGGTTACTATTGGACAACTCTTCATCAAGATGCTCATGGGTTTGCTAAAGCATGTGACAAATGTCAACGAGATGGTGGTATTTCAAGAAAGCAAGAGCTCCCTCCAAACACCAATCTTGTGATTGAGTTACTTGATGTGTGGGGTATTGACTTTATGGGCCCTTTCGTGAGTTCTCATGGGATGAAGTACATTCTAGTACCAGTTGATTATGTATCTAAATGGGTCGAAGCCATAGACCTCGCAAACAATGAAGGGAAGAGTGTCACTGCATTCTTGAAAAAGAATATATTCTCCCGTTTTGGCACCCCAAGGGCCATTATTACTGATGGGGGCTCCCACTTCTGCAACAGATTGTTCAAGGGGTTATTGGAGAAAACGGGGTTCGCCATAATGTGGCCAGTCCTTACCACCCTCAAACTAGTGGGCAAGTTGAAGTATCGAATCGGGAGATCAAGCAGATATCGTCCAAAACAGTGAATGCTAGTAGAACGGATTGGTCAAGGAGGCTTGATGATGCTCTTTGGGCCTACCGAACAGCATATAAGACTCCCATAGGTATGTCTCCATACCAACTAGTATATGGGAAAGCTTGTCATCTTCCGGTTGAGTTAGAGCATAAAGCCATGTGGGCTATGAAGAAGTTAAAAATGGATTGGAGCGAAGCTGCAGAGTAACGGTTAAATGGGTTGAATGAACTTGATGAATTTCGCTTGAAAGCCTATGAAAGCTCAGCCCTATATAAAGAAAAGATGAAGAAGTATCATGACAACAAAATTGAAAAACGAGAGTTTATGGTCGGGGATTTGGTGCTTTTATTCAATTCCAGATTGCGCTTGTTTCCAGGCAAACTCAAGTCCAAATGGACTGGTCCTTACACGGTTACCCAAATATTCCCTCATGGAGCAGTTTAGTTGGAAACTAAGGAGAGTGTGCGGTTCAAGGTGAATGGACAGCGCATACAAATCTATCTCGGGCATGCTGAATCGGCGAATGAAGTGATCGAGGCATACCATCTTGATGAAGTCTGAGTAATCAAGTGGCCCCAGTCGTGCCGCGACATTAAATCAGGTGCTTGTTGGGAGGAAACCCAATACTTATCGTCTTTTTAATAATGGTAGCATTTTTCTATTAATTGGTTTTAAGTTTGCAGGCACATCACAAGGAAATTCTGCAGAAAACTACTCCGCAGCAGCCACTGACGGATACATCAACGGACCGTTGCGCATGCAATAGACCGTCGTATGCATCCGCCACACCAGGTACGTTTTTCTATCATTTTGAAATTAGGGCACACACGACGGAACCTACGACGGGTCTTCACAGCTGCGACGGACCGTCGTCGGGGAACCGTCGCGTGATTAATGAATTCTACCCGACCCGACCCGGCTGGACCCTTTTCAAAATCTGACCGTTTATACTCCCCACCCCTCCATATTTCACCCCATTACTTTCTTATTCCTCTCATCTCCCCTCTCTTTTAAACTTCCACATTTCCCCCCACTGATCATTACCCCTCCATCCTCCTAAGCCTTATAATTATCATGTACTAGTCGGTGCTGCTGCTGTAGGTATCTACCTTGCCAACTGAATCATTCTCCATTTGTTTTTTTTCTCCATTTCCAAGGTATGTGTCTCTAAATTTAAACTCATTTATCTTGCATTTTTGTTTAGTAGTTAGTATTACCTTAGTTCTAAGTCGTATATTGTTTCCTTTATATGATTATGTCTAAACCTAGGCTAAAAATGTTCGAATTTTCCATGTTGATAACCCTAGGCATAGGTGATTTTTCATTGGTAGCTTCCTAGGTAGTTGGGATAGACACATATAGGTCCATAACACTACAAGACCATGTGGGTTCATCGGGGATGCATCGGGTACCCCCAGCTCTATCACTACTACTCAGAACGAGACCCCGATCACGGACCGTCACACACACAACGGACCGTCGTAGGGTCCGTTCCAAAAGCCCTTGCACCCTGTCCCAACGACGCCTGTGACGGACCGTTGTCTTCACGACGGTCCATCCTGCACAACCGTTCTGGTTGTCAGAGACCCTGTTTCTAAGGGTCTCTCAAAATTTTCTAAGTGTCCTACGACGGACCGTCATACCCACGACGGTTAGTCCTGCACGACCGTCATGATGGTCAGAGACCCCTCTGCTAAGGGTCTCCCAACATTTTCCAGGTGTCATACGACGGACACTTACGACGGACACTTAGGACGGACCGTCGTACCCACGACGGTCCGTCCTGCACGACCGTCATGATGGTTCAGAGACCCCTCTACTAAGGGTCTGCCAACATTTTCCAAGTGTCCTACGACGGACCGTCGTACCAACGACGGTCCATCCTGCACGACCGTCATGATGGTCAGAGACCCCTCTGCTAAGGGTCTCCAACTTTTTCCAAGTGTCCTACGACAGACACTTACGACGGACCGTCGTACCCACGACGGTCCGTCCTGCACGACCTTCATGATGGTCAGAGACCCCTCTGATAAGGGTCTCCCAACATTTCCTAAGTTTCCTACGACGGACTCTTATGACGGTGCGTCGTACCAACGACGGTCCGTCCTGCTAGACCGTCATGATAGTTAGAGACCTCTTCTTCAGGGTTCTTTATATATACATAGACTAAGTACAATACGACGGACCTCATGACGGTCCGTCGTAGCCACGACGATCCGTCATCTGGCCCGTCGTGTGATACAGTTTTAATATCACTAACACACTATTTTCAATGTTTTATGTCGTATGGGCTTGCCTGTCTTGTTTGCCACTACTCATACTAATATTGATCCTTTGCATGTACTATCTACAATGGCACCCAAGCAAGATCGAACCTACGCACGCGGGCGATCAAAATTTGTTGCCCCGTCTGCACGCTTGATCATCGGCTCTGATGATGAGCGGGACCCTGAATATATGCCCACAAGCACTTCCGCACCTTCCCGTGCTGCACGTGCCCCCAGAGCCACACCCAAGACGGTGGCGTCCGACGTAGTCACTTCCTCCTAGTCTGATGAGGAGCGCACACTGACCGGCACACCCTCTGGTTCAGCCATAAATGAGGAAGGAGCGTCTGGCTCCATAGGAGTTTCATGGTCCAAGGAAGCTTCAGGCTCTGCTGAGGTTCCCGCACCCGCAATTGCTGCTGCGTCGGCCTCGTCTGATGAGGCTGACAGTTGAGACTCTACATCCGGTGCACCAGCCCAGGTCCCCACCCCAGCCTCTGACCAGCAAAACCGGTGGTGTGTCGACGACAAGTTTCAAGTTTACTCCGACGCCAAATTCCTAACTAATAAAGGAATAATGACTCGGACACTCACCTTGGAGCGGCGGGTACTTACAGGGAGTCTCCTATCGATGCCGGAGATCCACAACCTCTTCACCAGGCATCGCTTAAAGTGGACAGCCCGTCCGTTGGGACAATACAGTGAGGAAATGGTCCGAGAGTTCTACGCATCCTATGTAACGACTCTCCGATCACAGATCGATAGACGGGCTGCTCCTGCTAAATAGGCCCCACTGGAGAGGGTTCGAGTCCGGGGCGTGCAGGTTGACCTTTCCCTGCCAGCTATCCGCTGGTTCCTATACGGCAAGAGTGCAGATGCTACGAGGACCCCCGTCACTGCCGAGTTTCACCACCGCTGGTAGATAGTAAAGGATGGATAGTTCTTGCACGAGCCAGCACTGAGAGAGACCACCAAGAGGTGGATGGCCCAGCACCTGTCACTAGATGGAGAGGGTGCCGATTGGGTCACTGAGCCGAAGGGGGCTATAAAGAAGGCCAACCTCACGTTCTTGGAAAAGTTCTTGTGGCTGCTCGTCCGTCACTGCCTTTCCCCCACAACTGCTGATAACATTGTCACCTGGGATCGAGCAGTGTTGATGGCGGCGATGATAACCGGATTCGAGGTCGACTTCGCATGGCTTCTCCTGGCAGTCATGCACGAGAGGGCATTAAAGGTAACTACTACCTACCCCTTCCCATGTGTGATCTTTGCCCTTTGCAGGTCTACAGGTGTGCCCATATGGCACATTGATCAGTTGAAGACCCCGCAGGGCACCGTTTACGTCGGCCTCATCAAAGACGAGGCCAATGAGTTGGCCCCACGTAGAGAGCCCCGTCCAGAGCTGCCACCACTTGCTGATAATCTTGCGGATACGGTAGCCCAGTCCCGCACAGCTACACAGGCGTCCACTGACACTACCCCGGTCGAGTCTATCCCGGGTAGTAGCCCAGCTCCGAGCTCCTCTCGCACAGCCCCTCTACTGTTACTGGTCCCGCTTGCTAGGGTCAAAAAACTGGAGGCACAAATGGCCACTCTTCTGCATCATATCCAGCCGTGGATGCAGAAGTCGATCACTGAGTCTGAAGCGCGTCTAGAGTGGAAGATGCTACAGTTTACCGAGCGGAAGATTGCTCAGGTTAACCAGCGCCTAGATGCCTTTGAGTCGAGAGTGTTAGCTCGACCAGCCCCTCCGGTAGATGTGTCGGCTCTTCAGGCTGCAGTCGACAGTTTTCTTGCAGACATCGACACTATACTAGAGGCGAGGGTGCCGGATTCTGAGGCCCCCTCTGTCGAGCCTGCTGAGGACACAGTATTGGCGGCCCTGTTTACTACTGAAATTCCACCACCTCCCCCTCGAGAGAGTGCCAAGAGGCGTAGGGGTCGAGCAGAGGATGAGGCGCGAGCAAGGAAGAAGGAGCACCGAGAGATGGAGGCTGCGAGGAGATCCTCACTTGCTGAGGCGGAGGCACACCAAATCAGAGCATCGCAGATAACGGCTGGAGCGTCTAGCTCCCGCACGGTTGAGACAGCAGGAGGCACTACTGATGGTGCGGGTGTTGCTGAGGACACCACTGAGGGTGTCCAGATTGCAGAGGATGTGGGTTACGGGGAACCGGACCCACCAGCTTTTTTGTTGGGGGTGGGGTAAATGGAAAGTGAGTGTTAGGGTGAAGTCTGAGTATCCCAACTCACTATCCTTTTTTGGGGTTTTATTGACTGTGTTCTTTTCCCCCGAAAGACTGATTACTTTTTCTTTTGAACCGACACGTTATATCTTTTGTACATAGTTTATCTCTGAAGCATGATGGCTAAAATGATATCCTGAAAAAACTGGAGAATGTTGCATGACTAGGCATAGTAACTAATAATTGTGTGGCTCTAAACATGAAATAGAGTTACACCATTGTATTACCCTAAATCTTCAAGTCGAACTAGGTGTCTTATAATCTTGTATAGTGATGAGATGTCAAGTGAGTGTGAGGAAATTTGAATAGTCCACTACTGGTACTGAGCTAGAACTTGCCTGGTTAGTCCTGCTAAAAGTAAGTTGTAACAAACAATTAGCAAAGGATCATAGGCCCTTATTCAAGATAGCCCATTTCTAGCCTCAATAAAATAAACCAAATGAAATTTATCCTTCTTTAATCCAAATAATTTGAGCTTAAAATTAGACCTTTCTTTTTCACCCCAACTGATCTTTTCTTGGAACAATATATTGGCCCTGGTCCCTCCTTGGACATGTGCACCGCCGCTTATGGAAAAAGCATAAGTTGAGGGTGGCTAATGCATCAACAACCTTCGTTATGGCCCTGACCCGACTTTAGGTATTGTGTACCTTGACTTATGGCAAAGCCATGAGTTGAGGGTGGCTGTTTTGAGGAATGCTCTGGAAAGTGGGGTTGAAAGAACAAAGAGAGAGAAAGAATAAAAGTAAAGTGACTCAAGAACTCGTTGAAAGAAAAAAAAAGGGAAAGAGTCACTTACAAAAATGAAGAAAGAAGGGGAAATAGCAAGGTGAAAGAATGGGAGAAACTGGGCGAGATAATGTGATAGAAAGTGGAAGGTTTAGCCGATATGTCAAGGAGGGCAAAATGTCACTAAAGTATACCTAAATATACCCTAGCTTACTCTGAGCCTATGTTACAAGCTAAGAAAGTCCTATCGTGATCCTAAGGGTTGTATAGCGAACTTAAGGCAGTGAAAATAAGGGACAGCTTATGGCAATAGGTATGAATGAGTGTGACTTTGTTCTGAGAGCGAGTGTTGAAAAGTAATCCTTATACTCAAACTGAAATCATTGTGTGAAAAATGAGGATTTTGTTTTGAAGTGAGGACACTAGTTGCAATACCGGAATTGTTAGCACTTCAGTGAGAAATTGAAGAGGATAGGTGTTAGTGCATGGTGAGTCTGTGTCATGTTCGAATCCCACAAAATTCAAGCCTAATAGTGATAGAATGCATAGATTTGATGAGATTCATCAGGATTGAGAGCCAAATGATTGCAAAGGATAAAACATGAACTCTATTGTTCAAAGATTGTATAGTGAGTCATAGTGCGTCGCTTGAGGACAAACAACGAATTTAAGTTGAGGGTGTTGATATATCGTGGTTTCACGGTATAATTAATACTTTTTTCCTTAACATTAGTGTGTCCGAAAGCCTTTTTTGTGCTAATTTTGATATAAGTTTCTATTTGTTTTGTAGGAAATCTGTCTAAAGCTGAAAGCGGAGATTGTGAGCAGAAAAAATGCAGAAGAGACCACCTACGGAGCTTATAACGGTCCGTCGTGCATGTGACGGTCCGTAGGTGGCAGCGTAGAGAAGCTGCTGAAGGAAGATGGGAAAGTCTGACCAAGTGTGGGATTACGAAGCTTGTGACGGTCCGTAATGGCTATGACGGTCCGTCCTGCAGGTTCATCGTGAAGATCAGAGAAGTGATCCCAGTACCCAGATTCCAAGAGTTGAAGTATTTTGAAACAAAAACCCTCGACGGACCGTTGTGACAATGACGGTCCGTCACACTTGCCGTCGAGGGGAATGAAGAAAGCAGCAGAAGAAATTGCACCAAGTATAGGACGACGGAGTCCACGACGGTCCGCTGTGACAACGACGGTCCCTCGCGTGGTCCGTCGACCCAGCTGCATTTTGGCAGATTTCCAGTAATTAGAATCCTTGTTTAATTAGGTTTTTTATTTTTTATAAATAGTTCAAAAAACCTTGTTTTTGAGGTTAGGCTCTGGGAGATTAGACATCATATTATTAGACTTTGTGTATTACAGTTTGATTTTTGGAGATTCTTACAAGTGATTTTTGGTGATTAATCAAGCAAATTTTCGAACATTATTATTTCTCATTGAAGTAAGTAAATGAATTCTTATTTAATATATTTGAATATTGTGTTTATGGCTATGAGGAACTAAACTCCATAACTAGGGTTGTGGGAACCACAGGCAAATAATGAGATAAACCCTAGGTAAAATAACAATTCTAGAATAGTGTCTTGCATGTATTAATAATTCTTTCACTTAGAAGTCTTTTTAACGGATGATCGACGTTAGAACTCGCCTTAATGCTACTTGCCGGACCAAGGAGGTAGATAATAGGAAAAGAATTATTAACACAAATTTAGTGTATACTATCTAATAGGCTAGTATTGATTGGTGCGAGGTAATAACTTAGTCAAATATCGAATACGGTGCTTAATATGGGGTAAAGATAAGGGTTACGAAAGCAACATACGTAGCTGGACCAAGGTGCGGAGTGAGATTTTCTAGATGCCGGACCAAGGATTTAGAAATACATAACTTATCACTTTGCATGCAAGATACTAGGAAAGAATTGTTATAGTTAGAATTATCAAGTTATGAACCTGTGGAGAACACGTAAACGCTAGTTACTTTGATTAATTGATTAAAACCCAAAATTAAAAGTTGTTAAGTGTCTCTTTCAAGTTCGTTGTTTATTTACACTTATTTAGAGGTAGAACCCCCCTTTATATGTTTTTACTTTGTAAGAAAGTCATCAACCGAACAATAGTAATAACAACTTGAAGTTAAGTCTAGACTATTTTCCTCGTGGGAACGATCCCAACCTCACTAGTTGGGTTATTTACTTGACGCGACCGCTTTACTTCTCATTTGAGAAGTAAGTTTGAGTGTATCAATCGACTCCTACTATCTACGACGCGTAGACCATTGACTGATCGTGCAAGTAACCATCGTTTAGTTTTGATGCTCAACATTGGGGGATTTATCTAGTAGGATAAGTATATATCCCCCTCCCCCCATCGACGGGGTGTCAACAATGCTACTATCGTCATTGCTTAGACATAGATAGACACTTCCAAGGCAATGTCTAGGTCAGTCTTTGAGTTCGTTCTTGAAGTAATTTTGCGGTGCTCTTAAGGAGTCATTCCTGGACATTTCAAACGGAAATAAATTCATATACATGTTTGGGACCTTGTATATAAAATTTAACAAAAATGAACACGTAAACATGCAAAGGTACATCTAGACACACACACACGTCTCAAGAACCTTACTTAATTTTTAGAGACCTTATAGTGTGTATCTTGTTTTATTAATTCTCTATTAATTTCGTATCCCCTTATGAGTCCTTTAATAACCGTAAAATGATTAGAGTATTTATTCATAACAATTTTAGGATAGATTGTATTCAATATAGATTTCTAGAATAGTACTCATGATGAGCATGATGTATAGTGTTGGTGTTGCAAGAATGAAATCAATATGGTTGTACTTTTCATTGATATGTTTGAATCTTTTCTTGACTAGATGTCTTTTAATGTGAGACTTTACACTTTTGATAATTTTGATGCTCTAAATAAATATATTTCAAAGTGTCATGTGTGGTGACCTATAACTTGAATGTATGGATGTGGAGTCCTAAAATTTTTCATTTTAGTCCAGTTTTTTGAATCTAGGTAAATGTGAGACATTATTTTTGGAAACAATTCAATGAAGGGACCAATTTCCATAATCCTTTATGATTACCTTGTGAGCGTGTACATCTATTATTTCACTATTTGTGCCTAACCTATTTCTTGGTATAAAAAATACAAAACATCTTGAACAAAATTGACCCTTCCTTCTCAAGAAAAAATAACTTTTCGACGCATTTTTGTGTTTGGATAGTGAACTTAGGAAAGGAAGGAAGAATGAAAGCCAAAAGAAAGGCAAAGAAAGATGAAAAAAGACACAACTTTTGAAGTTGTTGCAGAAAGACGGAAACCCTCCCTATATATAATAAATAGTCATTATGATTGAAATGCTTTTAAAATTTCAGAATAAATAAAAATAAGAAGTGAATGAATTAAAGGGAATTTAAATTAAATCTAGCGACGATGTGAATGTTTAACTTATTTGATGGGAAAATATAAAAAAGAGCTTGAGAAGAATTGATGATGATAGCAAAAATGCTTATCAAATATAAAACCAACAATCCAATTAGAGCATACCTTAACACTCAACCCCATTACAAGACTAAAAGAACCTTGATATATTTGCATGAACAAGGTTATGTGATGATTGGAAGATGTAGGCAAATATATGGACAATGTCTGCATGTGTTTCTCTTTTAAGAGAGTCAAAGTTGTATTCATTCTTTACACCACTGTTGATATGCTTGCGAGAGCATGGACTCTTTTTAATGTGAGGGAAATTCAATGCATTCGTTTAAACACGTTCTTGGATTATACATGAAGCTAGAGTGATCTTTAGGTTGTTTTGAGACCAACTAGTCATTATTTTAAGATTTTTATTATGATTAAGGGTAGCATGTTGATTGAGAGTAGTCTTCAGTGACACTTAAATGTTAGCTCTCATTGAATACTGGAACCTTTATTGAGCTTTCTATAATCATGATTTACTTGATGACATGTAAAAGTTTATGTTATGGGTGTTGATTAGTGGATTATTTTCACTCATTTTAGGTCTATTTTGCTCAATAATTAGTGTCCTCAATGCCTAATTTAGTCATATTCCTACAAAATGTGATGATATGCAGCTATGAAGGCAATTGGACATGTCAATGATTGATGTAAACAATAACAAAAATGGAATTTTTTTGAAACTATACATTGTTGATCTCCTAACATGAAAGGGGCATTGCAAATTGAGCACGACTTCGCCAAAAATGACATTGCAAAGTATATGTTTCTATCAAATCATATCGGTGGACTCTAGTGGAGAAGGAAAGGTACCGAATGAGAATGAAAACCGTAATGAACATCCACAAATATGACAATGTGAAAAGAAAATATTAAATGATCAAAAAGAGTACCAAAGTGATACTCGACGATTTACCGAACATGTTAGGTTTATTACATCTACTTCGTCAACTGATGTTCAAACAGTTGAAGACTAAGAGAATCAAAAGGAGAGTTCAGGAGCTTTACATATGTCACTGGTTGAGTTGCGTCGTAAAATTTTGGGATTATTCTTTTAAAATTATAAATATCCTAAAGGATAGAGAAATTAAAAATAATATGATACGGAATAGAGAATAATATAGTGTGTGAAGAGTTAGAGAGAGGAAACGATTTATCTTTAAAGAACACTTTTCCTGATTTTAGGGTTTTTACAAATTTTGGTTCAAATTTAAAAATTAAAGTCAAATCCAAAGTCGGTTTACTTGTAATTTCTTGATTTCATATTACGATGGTTGAATTTATGGATTGTATAATATCGTTACGTTTTGTGATGTATGGTTATTACCCAAAGATCTAGGGGTGAAATTATGAGGTTTGTTATAGATTTAATGTAGTGGGTTGTCACGACCTTAGGGTACTTAATAGACGTAACGTCGCACATAGAATCCCAAATTGCTCCATGTAAGCCATTTGTCATATCATAAAATAAAGAATTAGAAGAACAAGAGTAAAAATGCATTACAAGTCCAAAATTTTCATGAAGGAAAGCAAAAGTCTAGACTTGTCTCCATTAGACATCTATTACAATACAATAGTCAAAATAGGTCATAGCCCAAAACAACATAATTCGTAAGTAAGAATACAAGAATGAAACTACAATAATAGTACCCTCTTTCGAATTGTTAGGAATAACCACAACAAAGTAGAAATGATCAATTCCAAGATATATCCACAATGGGACCACCTTGAGAAACGGACCCTACACTTGGGAAAAATGTAGGAATATCTGACTTTAGTACAAAAATGCATCAAGTATAATAGCCTTTCATAAAATCAGATAAACATTATAAAAGCGACATTCTATTTGAATAAATGTCATTTACTAATTTAAAGCATCATTTTGGAGATAACAGAAAGGCATTAGTATAAGCATATCAACTTATAGATCGTCATATCATAATAGAAATATATCTAAAATTCCCTAAATGAATACTTGTGCAATGCCTGAATAATACCTAATAATACCACCCAAACAAACTAAAGCTTCATGATTAATATTAGTTCATATTTCATATTCTTGTTCATACTATCATAACAGGAGATTAGCTTTAACCAACATAGACCTTTTGAACCTACCATCGATTTCTGTGTCAACCCAAGATCAAAAAATTATTCTACTACTTGCCTAAGGTAAAACAATACTCGTAGCTTGGATGGATAAAGTAGGTAAATACCTATGTGGGCACATAGCTTACAAGATAAAGAGACTGCTTTTACAAACTCAAACTCAACTAAGGTAGAATTTCTCTATCTCATAAGATACATACTTTGGGAACCCGAACTCAACTATTGTAGAAGGAACCCATTTGGAAAGTCGGACACAACTATCTTTTAAGCTTTCATACCATATTCATATAGACTCGGTGCTAAGCATTGATTCCTATATATTACATATTATGTATTGATTTAAGTTATTTTTCATGGAATAATGTTTGACACTAAATCTAACGTAATTCATAATATAACTCTTACATATTATAAGTGAGAATAACTTTTATATCTTAGAATGATCTTATTGTGAGAAAACCTTTCACATCATATAATATCATATTCATACATGAGTGTGTACATAAGGATAATCATGTAACAACACAACAACTACATATTAATACTGTTCACTTTACTCTCAAAGTGCTATAAAACAATATATATAAATCTCATAATAATGTCTAATTCTGATAATTTTTTCTTCAAGGACCACACATCACAATCCATAAAGACATCTAGGATTACCATATTAGACATGGATCACAACAAAATTCTTGTACTTCAATCACTACATGCGTAGTTCTATCATAGATTACTTGCATCAATCAATACCCACAATTTTAGATCCATATTGGGAAATTGTTGAATGAATGGATTCATGGGGGATTAAACATAAAACCATATAAAATCATCATATTATATATAATAAAAAATAATTCAACCATTTAAAATGGATTTGAATGAAATCCAATTTATTGTAGTCAAACCCTGAGTTTTGGGTTTTTTAGCTTTGAAATTTGAGGTTTTGAAGGGGCTCCATGGATGAATAATATCCATGGATGAATATATACCACACATCATCTTTGAATTACATTTAAATTAAGGATAAAATCGTGAACCTTTAGACCCTAGCTTCCACCTTATCTTCTTCTTCTTTCATGGAGTTCTAGAGAGAGTTTTGGGGGAGTTGTTCATTTTTACTTGGGAATTTTGAATTATGAAGGAGATGACTTACGAGTTCACTCAACGTCGCACCCCGAGAGGATCCCCTAGGCATAACATGATGTATAAGACTACTAAAAGCCTCATAGCATTTCATTGCATTTGATATGAAAATAGTACAAATTGAAAAATAAGTTAGGTCAAAAATATAAAAAACTTCATTGAAAGTAATACTTGAAATAAAGAGTGGATGTCTTAGGCTCACATATCAATGTTAGACACAATTTCAAGATATAGTAGGACACGACCCATTACAATCAAAAAGTCTGCTAAATGTCTATTACATGAATAAGGAAATTTAAAAGTCATTTTCCTCGAAATCATGAGGTCATATCAAGTCTTGGAGTATAGCAATCCAAGCAATTCAATCTATCTAGAAGAGATCACTTGCCGGATCCTACTCTTTAGTAAAACATTATGAAATATGGGTATACGCAGAAAAATATACTAAGTATGATAACTATGCAAAAACATGTTTTAAAATTGACATTTTGTTTGAAACTCATGCTTGTGTCGAATTTTTATAAAAACATCATTAATAAAAGCACAGTAGATGTATTATCAAAACATAACCCACGTACAAATCAAATATTCACATTTGAACATAATAAACATTAAGACCTTACCTTCACAATTAGCCTCCACCTCAAGTTACCCTCAATATATACGTTGTGCAATGTATGAATGGCATTCATATAACCATCAACACTAGGAACCACCTTAACGTCATCCAAAATAAACTTACCATTCAACCTTTACACCTTGAAACAATTTATTCATAAGACACATAACATCACATAAGTCATAAAATAACATTAAGACCCTCTTCTAAGACAATATGTGTGCAATGTATGATAAGCATTCCATGATACTACTCACACCAAGTACTCCTTCGAAGCCACCATAGTATAGGAACATTCACATTCATTTAGTCATGAAAAATAAAGTAAAGCATAATACAATCCATGAAAATTATGCATATTCCTATTTAGACTCTAATTGAACAGTCTTCATTGGCTTGCTTTGGAACTCATTCAATCATAAATGACATTTTCTTTCATTAATCATTCAGACTTAGAAAACTCACTATACCCCTATTGAAGCCGACTCATTCTATATATTGATATTATCCTAATTTACTACTCACGTTTCCTAGAACTTCTCAAGAAACTACAATGCACATCTCACATGATGGGAATAAATATTTAACCGACATATACCATGAATCTGGATCATGGGATCCAATGCACTATCCCACATCATAAGGGTTGGCATACATGCTTGTTAACCGGTATATAGCATAAGTGGATCAACTAGCAAGACCTTTGTGGCAACAGAGTTATGGGATAAAAAACTTTCTACTAGGAACCCATCTAAACTCATGGATGGGTATCCACCTCTAGAGATTACTACTAGATACCTAGTCACAACCTGCAAGTACACCCTAGAAGTTAGGCAATCCTTGGGTCACAACGCGACATACTTGATTTCGCTGAGGTCTTATATAAGACACTTGACATTATTGCATAACATCATGAATAAATGGAGGGAATTTAAAAACTTTCATAAAACATAAACAAAAAGGTCTTTTATAAAATTGGAAGCATATATGATAAGGTTGTCTCAAAATATAAAGAAAGATATAATGGAACATAACGGTTCGTCCTCGAAGCTATGAGGACTCACCACTTCTTCTCTTCTTGGAAACCGTTGAACTCTACATTCAAGCAACTCAATTCTTCTCAAGTCCCTACATGGACCACATGTAGGTCATATGCGTTAGTATGATATGTACTAAGTAAAGAAACTATCATATCAAACATAAGATATCTCAAAGGGTTAGTCAGTAATAGTCATAATCATAATAGAAAAAAGCATAAGCATAAGATGACAATCATAAACATAATAAAGCATCATAAATCATATAAGAGTTCACAATTACTTACTTACTTTTCTTTCTTACTTAAGTTAACTATACCACAAGCTACCCCCAACTATACTTGTGCAAGGCTAAGGTAGCGTCCCATTCTACTACCAAAGCTAAGTACCTCTCATTGGTCATTCCTGATCATAATCATCTCTGATAATTAATACATATGTTTTTTATAGTAAAGAGTACTATACTCTTTTGGTCATATCAAAACATGCTTCTTTAATATATATAACGCATCCCAAACTAACCTACATACTTATCATATATTGAAAGCCATCCTTATCATGTTTATCCTCCATAGCCTCTTTATTACTTAACTTGATCTACTAAGATTCTCTAATCTTTAATTAACTATACTAGGAAAGGAAACTCTAGTCCAATCGTATCTTCACACTTTTCTTCATTAGTCCTTTTGCTTAAAATCACGATGCCCCATAACACCATTCATGCAAGGTACTACTTTTGGATCCTTTATGTATTACTTATTACCTTTGAGACTAGCCCATATCTTTACCTTATGAACACTATGACAAACTTCTTTAAGTATGTCTAAGTTCCTTAATCATATAGATCCTATGAAATACTTGTTAAGGTAAATATTGATCCCATAATCATGCAACCTTTGAGATACCTCTTGGGCATGTGTAAGTTCATTCATACATTATAAACACTACAGATACCCCTTGGCCATGTCTAAGTTCTTTTATTGCTTATGAATACTACAAGATCCTTCTCAATCATAGATAAAATCATCGCATATGGAGATCTACTAGGATACCTAGACTCTACAACGTGAAGGAATCCCTCATCGTGAGACCGTATAAATTAGTAATCACAACTATTAGGTTTCACTCTTCTTTCTACTTGAAGTCCGGACCCTTTCTAGACTATTATTCTCACTTTTCATATCCACTTGGAGTCAAGCTTATACTCCAAGGTTTACTTGTCAAGCCTTGCTCAACCTTCTCTCTTGGAGGGATGTCCTAGACAATCTCTCCATGCTCAAGTGAATTCTATCACTTTCAATCAATAATCCCAAATATACAGACTACACAACCATCCTAAGTTTTATTATTCATCAATTCATTCTATCTTCATTATAACTACATTATAGAGCCTTTTAGCCTTAACTTTGTTCACCTATTCTTCAATACAAGGTGAATATTTTCATAATTCATACTTTAGGGTACAATTCAATAAAAACAATGCCAAATCATTAAACCTAGTACAATTCATTCTAGGAACCTTCTATACTCAATTTCACCCCCGAAAATTCACTAGAAAACACTACGATACACTAGTTTAACATAGACTAGTTTCCAGCGTCTTGAATGTTCTTAGATGTTTCAACTCCAATCTTTCTCAAACTTTACACACTGCCAATGAACACTATTATTAGTCCTTTTAGGACCTAAAAAGTAATAATCAACAGGATAGCTCATTTTGAGGGTGTAATATACCCTGCCTCAACTCATGTATGAGTAGCCATCTCATTCAATATCCACTCTGTTCTTAGTGTACATTCCCATAGAGGGATACAACTTTTAGTACATCATTAAGTGCAAAGATATTGTTATTAGATACCCCTCCTCAACACATGGATGAATGTCTATCTCATAGTATTAATGATAGATACCCCGTTTCAATTCATGGATGAGTATCCATCCCACCCAACATTGGTTCATTGGATAGCTCCTAAGGGATATTGACATTCTTAATACACATTCTGCCTCACCTTACGGATAAGCATCCATCCAAAGTACCAGATACATTTATTACGAAAATATATATTGATTATTACTAGACACTCCGTTTCTTATGAATAAGCATCCATATTTGTTCTAACATTCATTTATATATTCATTAGTGTGGAATTGAGAATAGACTTTCAATTAACATTTCTTCATTTATATGATCTTAAAAACATTGTTCATTTTTCATTAATGAGCGTGTGTATGTGATGACCCACAAGTATACCCTAGAAGTTAGAGCATCCTTTTGTTGCCACACGACAAATGAGACTTCAAGAAGTCTCATCTAGGCCACACGTATAATTCATCTCATAATAAACATTCAAAAATAAGTAAGACTTTAGTACTTTCTTCACACATGAAGAACTCTTTTATAAACAATACGCAAGCATATGACTTTCATTTAAAACATTAAACCTTTACAACAATATCATTAAACCATATAAACTTTGGATTATACTACACTTGTGTCTAAGCCCATACGAAACATAATTAAAGACTAAAACATAATGAACTAGTGGATATTGTCCTCGAATCAATGACGACTCACCAATATATCATCTTCAACCCATAGAAACCTATCCATCCTCCATGGCACATCAAGACAACCAATTCCCTACAGTTTAGTGAAATAAGGAAAAGAAAGGGTTAGCACATTTGATGTACTAAGTATTGAAGTCATGCAAAAACCATGAAAAAGGCACATTTGGTAAATAGAATATTTTTTATGAATTTTGATTAAAGCATTATACTAAAATAATAAGAACAACATTTAAGAACTGAGAAACTCATAAGAAATTATTTAGGCAATAAGTAACATTTTTAAAAAATATTACAGTGAGCTTACTTCACTTTACAAAGAACTTCTTCATTGTTATAGTGAATTTCCTTAGCTTCACCTCGCACACATTTTAGCAGATAATTTCCTCACTAAAATCTATCCTAATACTCACTTAAGTAAGACCAAGATAGACCACCCATACACCCTTTTTATGCACACCTAAATTATAATTAAGACCACTCATAATGAGATACACATACTTGCAAATACATTAATCACATGAACATGAGATACTCCTACCAAAGGTGTCTCTAAGTTTCACTTGAGTGAGTTGTGAAATGACCAACCATACAATCCACCTACAAACACACTCAAGGGATCCTATTGACTACCTAGGATAGAATTATTCTCACCCTATACATAGTATATAAATAATATGACATTCTCCCCTAAAAAGGTTATCAGAACAATTTCTCAATTAAATCAAGAAGATAACATCCGTGATTGACCTCTTCGAGATTGCCTAAGAATCCTTAAGACATACCTAATTTTGGATCATGTTTGCATAATCAACCATCTTCCCAAACTAGATTCATTCTTAACACTTACCTAGGTAAGATGAGAAGTGATCATTCCTATGCCCCCTTCACCCTAAACTAGAAAACCCTTAACTACTCTAAATAAGTACTTTTTTGTTTAACATACTTTACTAACTTAAATAGTCATTATCTTTCTTAATTCTTTTAGAGACATTCATAACATATGGATATTCAAGTAATGGTCTTGGACAAGACCTAGGGACTCTAACTAACACCTTTAAAGCCTATTTTCCGATGTCTTGATAGTGTCCCATACCACCACCTAAACCTCATATAACTTATCTAATACTAGTAGGTGTCCCACATGATGAGAATAGTCAATAACCGACAAAGACCATAGTAGAAAGTCATGGAATATGGAGTTCTAACCTACTACGATGAGGGTTTTCTACTTGCCAATGGTCAAACATGGACACATCCCATGTAGGAACATGGTAGAGGAATATGAAGGGCATGTTTTGCACTCTAGTGTTATCCTTTTACTAGAACTACTTCCCTTACTATACTCACTTGGTGCTAGCCTTTGTTCTCATACAATAATTTACACGTAATGTACGTATAAAGGGGTTCCATATCAAGTTCATAACCAATCACAATAACCAACAAAGGAGGTCCTCTAAGGCTACCTTACAATGGTGACAAAAATCTCATGATCACTTTCCTAAGGTTTGTTATGATGCCATTCCAGCTAGTCAACCATTAAGTCCTTCATTCCTTTACTTGCAGGATACCACTACAGCTTTAAACTTGAACATAAATAACCTTACAACTAGGTACAAGGTTTCACATAAATGACCTTCTTAGCCTCATTCAATCTCATATTAAATGTCATGTTAGAAACACATATAGATAAAAATTATAATATTTAAATCACCTATACACAACCATATAATCAATATAACCATTATAGACTCATATAGTAAAGTTGGAATAATCACATCACCAATCTATGACTACACACATAAAGACATAGTCATAGTCTAACATGACCATCAAGATAACATCAATAGAATAACATGTACTTTCAATTAATTCAAATATAGGTAGATTTGATAATTCTTCATATAAACAACTACATGAATCATCATAATACTTCAAGTAGTGCCGGAAAGGCCTTGATCATCATAACACATATAGTAACGTCGACAAGGTCACATCGATTCACATAACATGGCCATCATAAGTGGACCATACCACTCAACATTAAAATATAAAAACTATACGTAATATTATTAGAATTAAGTCAGCCTACCACCCATTCAATCTCACCACTTCAATATCAAGCTAAATCATTTAATTCGATACCATAAGGCCCTTACCATGACCATGAACATCAATTCAATATATAAAATACAATACTTAATGAATCTACGTCAATTCAATATTCAATTATCAATCTAGTAACAATTAGTCATCGATTGAATACAGTCCTTACATCATATAATACCTATAGAAAACTACACTAGAATTCATGAACATTGAGTCAATATCAATTCAATAATCTTAATATTCAATAGATCTAAGAATGTACAATAAATAATTGATCAAATTGAAATAGGCTATCAACGAATTAATCATAATCTATACATGAATCAAAAGCTCATAACAACCTACAAACTAGTTCATTATTATCAAAGCATAATCAATTCATCTATATTTTCTTGAAACAGAGAGAATTAACAAGGTCAAGGGTTCATAGATAATTTAATTGGAAAAGATCAATTATACATTAATAACATCATATCTTTACCTTTGAAAATCTTTCATGCAAGAACCCAAGACATAAAAGTAGAAATCAGACTTTTTTTTTAAATCTTTGAAAATCATATTTGAAAATTACTCTAAGTTGATAGAAAGTCTTAAATTAACAACTCACATATCTTATTATAAGAACCCAGTTATAATTGAAGATGGAAAGTCCATTGAAGAACAATATTCAAGATTAACATCGCCTTCAACTCTAATGGTGTTTTTGAAGAATGTTTGGGAGGGAATGTCTTTTTATGAAGGTGTTAGGGCTCAAATGAGATTTTAATGACTTTTATACTCTTTAAATACCCATACACTATCAAAAAAACAATCAAAAGTCTTATTGGTGCGTGGGGTGAATTTAACAATTAATCTATGGAACTTATAGTGACCTGCGCAAGGACAGATTCAAACGATGGATGGACTATAGATGACCCATCCCTTAACCAACGAACCACCCTGTTTGTCCACGGTATGACACTAACTCTTGTCTTTGGGTCCTCCTCTAACATGTTTAATTCCGAAATGACGAGACCTCACCTACGGGGCGTCTACTGACCCACTAGGCGTTGATTGCCATCTGAAGGTGCGCTGTCTTGGACGGTCTTGGCCACCAATCGTGGGTCATTTCTCAATGACCTTTGTATGGTACTTGGGGATTTTCTCCTAAATGGTTCCAACACAAACATGATCGTATATGAGTTTAGGACCTCTCACATGAATTTAATCCAAAATAAACACGTAAAGATCGTATATGATCATGTTTGTTTTGGATTAGATTGATGTGAGAAGTCCTTAACATGTGTACCACTATATAAGGGTTTGAAAATTCCGGGAAAACTCCCCATGGACAAACCAATTGGTCCTTGAGGAGGACCAATTGTGTGAGATGAAAGTTGTTGAAACCAGCCTCACGTACGGATGACATTCGATGCCTAGTAGGTTGATTGACGCCGCCTAGGTTGACACTTATAACGGGGAGGATGTGCAATAATTTGGACAACCTTTCAAAACACGGGCGAGCAGGATAGTCTGTTAGTTGGACTTCAAGGTGTCGTTTCAGGGCCGTTGATGGTCTGCCATTTCTTGCAGCATCTCGGCTAGCTCAAGGGCAAGTTCAGTATTTCACCTAGCCTTACTAAAATAAGTTCGACGACTTTTTAAGGGTATTTTGGGAATTTTCTGTGGGTTTTTAAGTCTTAAACACTTAAATGAATTCATTATTTCAAAATCAAAGCCCAAAACCACTAAAGAACTCTCTAGAACACCATTGAAGCATGAAGGAAGATTGGAAGTTTTAAGGTGATTTATTTATAATATCTTCTCAATTATAGTGTATTATGATCAATAACGGTATCAATTTCATACTTGAATATCTTTTTATAGAGTAGCAAATCTTCAATGTGTTTTCAAAGACTTCCCAAAAGATGAACTTGTAACTTGTAATCTAGCCATGGCTTCCTGCATAAAACGTTTTAAATCAATGTATTATTATTGAATTGAAGTTAATTTGATGATTTTAGACTTAAATCCATTCAAACCATTAAACCGTAGTATTCACTATTTTATGGGTGATTTGACTATGTCTCTATACAGTTAAATTCTTGTGTAGTTTTATAATAGCTATTGAATTAAGATAGAATCATGTTGCAATTGTAATTAGGTTGTCTTAATTTGATAAATTCATATTTTATTATCTCGGATTCATGGTATATTATAATTATTAGATTTAATTGGTGACTATGGGTATTGGTAAGAGCCATTGGATATTGAGTTGGTTCAATTTGCTATGGCTGGGAGTTGTGAGATTTGAATGGTGGTATGTTGACCTTGAATTCCTTATATTGTGTAGTAAATGGCTTAGACGGTGATGATGTTTGGTATGTTCCACTTATGGTAGCGATGTTTATGTGTTATACTTGTGAATAATGAGGCCTCATCGGCATTACTTTATGAATTGTGAAACAATGTGGCCTTATCAGCATTACTTTATTAAGTATGGATTTATCATGTTCTAACATGAATATATTAATATTATGAAGGTCTTGATGACTTATGTGCATATGTGGAGTCATAGAATGAGTTCTTCTTCTTGATGATGTGTGTCTCTAATAGTCTATAGTGAAGACATTATGTATATTACGTGATGTTTAAGCATGATGATTCTTGATGGATTATATGATATTTGTGATAACATAGATTAATGATACTGTAGTAGTGAATAGGGTGACCTATGGATAACATTATTTATTCCTATGTGCTTCTTGAAGGATATGCTATATGTGATATGGTGAAGTATCTGTTGTTTCGCTAGACATAGGTACCTTACTTCATTCATGTATAATGTGAATATGGATTCTTGACGTAGTATGATAAAGATTCTTAGTATTGTATGTGTGATTGACATGAGACCTTTAACATACTTCAGAAGGTCTTTTGTGTAGAACCTTCAACCTAGATGGAAGGTTATGATAACCTTGTAGCATAACGCCGTAATGGTATCCTTCTTGTGTTAATATTGGACTTAGGGTTGGTTGGATGGAACAGTATAAAATCATCCCTAGAAAATTCATTGAGCTATCTTCTTGACCATTTTAGGTAGCCTCAGTGGACCCTCTTTGGTAACGTATAATATGATTAAGTTAGAACAAGTTATGGTACCTCTTCATATACTCATTTATTGAAATATTGTATTAGAACAAAGGATATCACCAAGTAAGTATGCCTGAGAAGTCTCTATAACTAACCCTTGATATTCCTTAACCATGTGCCTACATGGGATGTTTCTTTGTTCTACCATTGTCAAGTTGAATACCCTCCATTGAAGTATGTTCATGAATAAGGATTACTTGCATATTTAGGATAGTTTATGTCGCTTATTGCCTATTTTTATCATATGGGATACCAACTAGTGTTGGAGAGGTTAAATAAAGTTTAGGTATTGGTATGGGCCGTTATCTAGAGATTTCACGATTAGTCTTTGAAGAAGATAGTGTGTGACTCCCTAGGTCTTCTCTAGTAACATCATTTGAATGTATTTAAGTGTTGAATGTCTCTTAATGAACTAATTAAGATAAGGACTTAAGTTGAAAAACATGTTAATGAATAACTATTTATCTAGAGTATCTTTAAGGATTGCTTAGTTAAGGTGTGGAGGGGGCATAGGAATGGTCTCTTCATGTCTTACCTAGGGAAGTCTAAAGAATAACTCTAGATTGGAAAGTTTATTAATAAAATGAGAATAATCTTATCTTAGATAGTCTAAAGGATCTCTTTGTGTGTGTGAGGAGATTGTATGGGGGTCGCTTCATAACTAACTCAAGTGAGCTTAGAATCATCTTTGGTAAAAAGGTCTCATGTTTATGTTTTTTTGATGTGTTCTTGATGCTATCTTGTGATATGGGAAGTTGTTGTGGTATGTAGATTTTAACATTATGATATAAAGATTTCTATAGAACGTTATTTTAAAATAGGATATTTAACTAAAATGTCCGTTTCCCATGACTTTATGCATTATGATATACTTAGTACATGCATTGTACTAACTCCATACATTTTGTTTATATCTAAAGTTCTAAGTGCAAGGTAAGAGGCGTGTTGGAACAAAGCTTGGAATCTAGGACTCTTTCAACTAAAGTTGGGGTATGTCCTCACTTTAATAGAATAAGTATTTCTATATATCAATAGTATGGGCCGTGTCCCAAGTATTCTTGAGTCTAAGATTGGCATATGTTGATACGCTCAAATTTACTTCTCGAAATAAAGTAAAATCGGTCGCATCAAGTGAAGATCCAACTAGTGAGGTTGGGGTCGTTCCCACGAGGAAAATGCTTCAAAGTTAACTTTATTCTATTATTACTTCTATTTAGTCAAGTATTTCCCGCAAACAAATAACTAAAGGGGGGTTTTGATTATTAAAAGCAAGTTTCTAAATTAAAGTAAACAAGTGACAGGTTCAATCATTGTAGTTTAATCAAATAATGATAGTAACTAGGGCGTAAGTGTTCCCCACAAGTTCCTAACTCGGTAATTCTAGCTATAACAGTCCTTTCCTAGTATCTTACATGAAAAATTATAAGTTAGGCATCTCTAAATCTTTGGTCCGGTATCTAGAGAATTTCACTCTGCAGCTTGGTCCGGCTTCATGTGTTGCGTTACTAAACCTTATCTTTACCTCATATTAAGCATCATATTCGATATTTGACTAAATTGTTCCTTTGTACAGACCGACACTAGCCTATTACACATTATACACTAAATCAATATTGATAATTCTTTTCCTATTATCTACCTCTTTGATCGCAAAGTAACAATAAGGTGAGTTCTAATGTTGCCCACCCGTTAAAAAGAATTCTAAACGAAAGAATAATCAATACATGCAAGACAATATTCTAGAATCGTTATTTTAGCTAGGTTTTACCCTTTTATTGACCCATGGTTCCAACAACCCTAGTTATGGAGTTTGGTTACCCATGCTACTAATCACACAATTCATAATTATAATGTAAAAATTGTTGCACTTACTCTAATGAGAGTGAACAAAATCCAGAAATTTACTTAGACTAAATAAAAAAACACCAATAATCGATTCCACAAAAGTAATATCAAATCCCAAAATCGAAAGTGCAATACTAAGTCAATAAAACGGAAAATTATCCAAGACTCTAACCCAAAAAATGAAGTTTTTTGGGCTATTTATAAGAAACAAAACCTAATAAAAGAGGAAAATCTTTTTAAGGAAAAATCTACCAAAAACGCATCTGATTTGACGACCATTGTGACAGACCGTCGTGGTCTTTAGTCACTCCATACTTAGCTCTTTCTTCATCAACTCTCTATTACCCTCGAAGTACAAGTGTGATGGACCGTTGCAACCATAACGGTCCATTGAGGGGCTTCGTTCCACAACATTTAGAATCTTCTGAAGTTGGGTACTGAGACTACTCTATTTAAGCATTGACCAATGCTCAGGACGAACCGTTGTGTCTATATAGGTCCATTGTGATCGTCCATAGTCCCACAGATGGTCATAGTTCACCAACTTCCTTCAGCAGCCATTGTCTTCCCACGACGGTTGACCCCTACGGACCGTCACAGTTACCACGGACCGTCGTGGGGTCCGTAGGTGGTCACTTCTACAATTTTAGCTAAAAATATCCATGTTCTCCTTTGGACAGATATCTTGGAAATAAATAGAATACTACATCAAAAATCAATACAAAAAGGTTTTACACACACACTAAACTTAAGAAAAAGGTATTGAAAGTACCGTGAAAACATGGTACATCATATGTTGAGACTTAGTATTTTCTATCCTTTTATATGAAAGATATTTTAAGATATTATTTTTATTAAATGTTTTAGTTCTGCACTACTTTCCATACAGTATGCATGAATGATGTCTCAAGGCTTTAACAAGACCTTCGAGAGGTCAACTATGCATGATACATTTCAAGAATATCATATCTTATAGGGTGTACTCTCAAGGTATGACAATATATCTTTGATAAATATGATTTAGGTATGTCATCACCAATTCAATTAAAGGTCTCTGAGTCCTTTTTCCTACACCACTAAGTCTTCCCAATTCCAATCTCGGGGTAAAAGGTTATGCCCAAAATAGTTAAGTATTGTCCATTTTGGGTGTTTTTTTTAAAATAATGGAACGGGGGTCCATTGGGTGAGTCGCTAAGTTCCCTTGGTGGACAATGTGTGTCAAAGGTCTTTCTACAACGTGGAAAAGGTAACTTTTAATTTTTAAGTTGGGTTCTTTAAATAGTCTTCCTAAAACATGAAACAATATTATCCCATTCTATTCCTAATATTCAGACTTTTAAAACCTAAATTTCATAATTTAGGTCACTCAAATGAGAATATAAATAAAACCCATCTTCTCTCAAAATATAACTCTCTAAGCTGAAGAATAAGAAAAAACCATTGCAGTTAGGTTTTGTAGATTCTAGATGTTCTTCCCAAAAATTTGTAAATATTATTAATTAAGGTATGTGAGATCTTTATTTATGGTTATCCATCACCAAGAAACCACTTCATCTATGTTTTCAAATTCCCCATATTCTAGGTTTTCATACAAAGCAGGGGTCACCTTCTAAAAACGTATCAACTGATAAATTATGATTGAATATGTTCAATTATGATTGAATATGTTCAATTATGGTTGAATTCATTGTATATTAATAGTTTTTGAAGAAATATCCATATACCGATGTTCTTCCACTTTTTTCCGCAATGTTAAGAAATTTTGTGGATTGATTATTGTATATAGGTTGATAGTCTAGAATTTTTATATTGATTAGGTGATTTTACAATGAAGTTACTCTATCTCCCATCCTCTATTTCTAAATGTTAGGGTTAGGTATTTATGGATTACTTTAGAACAAGATCACCTAGAATTGTATTAATCATAAATAAAAACATAATGGAATGAATTAACTATGAAGGTTTGTAAATTAATTTAAATATTGTCTATGGTTTGAATTTTTCCCCACATGACTCATTATTTCTCTACTTCCTCAAATCTAAACCCTAATATGCTTTGATTAATGAATGAAGTATAAGAATCTAGTATGTTTCTACATAATTAATTATTGTATTGTGTTGTTGGCTTATGATGTTTTTCTATCTATAGTTCCTAGTCTAAGATTATAGACTTTGTCTAGACTCTTGGCTTTGATGTGAAATCTATGAAGGCATGATATGTTGAACATTCTGTATATGAATGGTTTGATCCACTTATGGTCGAGGTGTTTACTTTTGATGTATGTTGAATTGTTCATAGTTTTATGTGGAAATCCCCTTCCCACATAATCCCTATGTGAGTGTATTATTCTACATATTCCATGAAAAATCTACTTGAATGATGAATGTCTCCATGCCAATTGTAATGAATATTATATGTGTTTTCTACATAGTCTAAGACCCTGAAATGAAATATAAGTGAATTGTGCATGAGGTGGGATGTTGTAACAACCCAAAAAATGGATATACTAAGTGATACTTAATGTGTCAATTATACCTATGATTAGACCAGGGTTCACACAGACTGATCCGTGTAGAACCTGACTTCGGAACCCTTTCTACATAAAAGCTAACTAATTTGGGGAGTTAGTTGAGATAATAAAGGTTTAGTACAACCATGTAGGGCTCTTGAATACGAAGAAGTACTAGAAGGAGTCTTCACCAGACTTAAAAAGAGGAAATCTTTGGTTTGGGGGGTCTAGGGGTAAAATGGTCTTTTTCAAGGCTAAGGGTGATATCATAATTAACCTAAATAAATAATTAATTACTTAATTAATAATGTGGAGGAACAATTAAGGGAGAGAGAGCCGAAATTGAGCTGTTGATGTGAGGTCTTGCTTCACTCGGGTTAGAACCTAGGTGGAAGCAATGAATTAATGTGATTTTTATTTAAGCTATTGATTTAATATAATTAATTAATAATTATTATTCATTTTCTGATTTAAAATAAATAACAATCAGATTTTTAATGATTAAGAAATCCTTATTTGACTATGTCCCAAACTAGACTCCTAAGCCTAATATAACTCCTACTATCTCAAGTCTATCTCTCCGCTATCACGCTCAATCTCTCTTAATCTTTCTCACATTATTTTTCTCTGACAAAATAAGATACAAGAGAGGAAAAATAAACCATGTTCTGTACCCTTGAAGAACTCACGAAATAACAAGAAAACAGACGTTAATCGCACACTAGGCTAAGAGAGGTTGTCATTCTAGTGGAGTCGATATTGAGGAGGCTTGATGTCTTATGGGTGAAGTTTTTTGGCTGCAAGTAAAGATGCTAATGTCAAAAAGGTATGGGTTCTTATATTTTGGTCCCTTTCCCAAGAGACACCTTACGGTTCAGAATATTCATTCCGAAAACTAGGATTCTTTCCCGTTGCATGTCCCTGTCACTAGATCCCATTGAATCATAGGTTGGTTATGTTTGCTGGGAATAAAAAAAAGGAATTAAGCGTGTTTTTGTGATGATTATGTGTTTATATGTATGTTTGGAATTATGTGACTTATGTTTATGTCCCGAAAACGTAACTACGTGTGTATGTGTGTGTTGCCGTGTCTATTGTTCGTGGTTTAGGACTTCAAATGTCATGATAGTTCTTTATACTTCATGTACACATGTTTATGTAAATGTGATGTTCATATTAGTTGAAATGTGGTTGATTTTAGGGGAAATCTCTTGTCTATACGAATTCATGAAAACGCAACAAAAACATTTTAAATGCACTATGAAATTCCCCTAAGAACTAAAGGATGCTGGAAAAAAAATTCCAGCTTCTAGTGATAAATTTCGGTCAGCAAAGAGGGTTAAAATTGTTGAAAAAAATGAATTAAAACAAGTGAGGCCATGGAGGATTAAACCTGTGACCTCACCATCTTTAAAACCATGAAAATAAAGAAGTAAAAAGAAATGTGGTGAACAAAATTTGAACCAATGTATTGACTGGAAAATGTAACTTAAAAGAAAAAAATAAGAAATGAGAGGAGTGTGATTTGAACCCACCACCTCCTAATCATATTTAAGGAGAAGAATAAAAGAAAAATAGAGGGAAAGATGAGTGGGAATCGAACCCACGACCTCCTAGGATGATTTAAGGAGAAAAATTAAAAGAAGTGAAAGAGGGGCTGTGGCGGTTCAAACCAACAACCCCTCTGCCAAAGGAGAGAAATTTAAAGACAATGAAAATAAATAGTAAATAAGGTTGTGGGGGTTGGATCTCATATCCTGTTTGTTCCATAAGAAAAAAATGAAGAGAGAAATTAAGGGGAAAACAAAATAAAGACATTGCGGCTCGAACTTGGGTCCCCAAGCCGTATTTATCAAACCAAAATGAACAAAAAAATGTAAGTTTTGTTAAAGAGATTTGACAACCGGTTCCCTTGCACAAATTCCCTATAGATGTATAAGTCATACCTGAGTTAAATCTTCAACAATAATGTTGCCAACTTAGATTGAAATTGATATCTTTGCATACATACAAGATGCATAAGTATTGAAATACATAATCTTAGGAATATATGAATCACTTAAACAAACTATGATTGAATCCTCATGGCTTGTATGCATAGATCCATAAGTCTAGCATACGTTTAAAAATAAGTGAACCTAAGATGTATGTAATGAAATAATGTAACCCTAGAATGGTTAAGTAAGAGTGTAAAACACATTAAATGGCCAAGTGCATTGGCATACGATGAAATTATTATTATTTAATTAAATGATGAAACCCTAGAAGGGTTAAGTAAGAGTGTCAAATACACAAATGGACATGTGCATTGGAATATGATGAAAAGGACTTTCACGTAAAAATGGGTGAGTAATTATGAAGACCAAATATGATAATGTTGATGAATGTGGTGGCAACATGATACGAGGTTAATGTAAAAGATGAGAGAAATCTCAAATGAGCTAAAGTAATTGCTACAAAAACACACTCACCTATGGGAGTGTAAAGTAAATGAAGAGACTAGTCTCTATGAATCTCTAATAAAAGTATTGAGATTAACACACTTAATACTAATGAGGAGAAGAGAAATTATCTATTGATATATGATGTCGTCATACTAGAATCTAGCTTCCATGACGTACAAGTTGAATATAATAGAATTTTGTACTGAGCACCGATAGACTAGCTATGAGCGGTGATGCCTTTTCTCGGGAAGGGCGGAGGTTCATGTAACTCTTATGAGATTATATTGTCCGTCATGCGGGGAATGTGTCTCCTTAAATATCCTACTTTTCGAACCTATACTAGCAATAAAGTGATCTGACGGGGTTCAATTCCCATGTACGCTAGCATGTTTGTGGTCACTTTTGCTGGTGATTCCACCTCTTTTTGGTGTGGGGTTTCATGACATTTGATTTCATGATGCTCACATGATCTATATTAGTTAAAGTTAAAGTTCCCAAATGAATGATTGAGGCCAACCTCAAGTGATGCACATAATGAAATAAATATTACCATAGGTGTTAGGATAGGATAATAAAGAGGTGAGCTAGACTTAATTAATGACTCTAGGCCATTCTTGATCATTGCACATTAAACCCGATGAAAGTCTTAAACTTTATCCTATGTATAACTTGTGTTTACACTAGCCTATGAATTAAATGAAATAGTGTACATATGAATGAATGAAGCAGACTTTGTATTTACCAAACAAGGCTCCCTAGTCTAGGTCCCATATGTTGATTCCTCTTTTATGGGATGTCTTGATGTCTATTAAATGATTCCATGGTCTCATGGTATATGAAGGAATGATATGCAAAATGCTATGTGCTATATGCAATAGGTTATGTGCTATGTGAATGATGTTATATGTTGTGTGCAGTATGATAATTATAATGATGCATGTTACTCTCATGGCATGACTTTCCTAATCAAGATTTGGAAAGTTCACTCACTTTCCTAATCAAAATTTGGAAGTCTCATTAACTTTCTGAATCCCAATTTTGAAAGTTCGATGACTTAACTTTCCATAATCATGTTGTTGGGAAGAGCTATTCTTACTAATGCATGTCCTTGGTGTGTGGTTGCATATACCCATACTTAGTAAAAGTGTGTACTAACCCTATACAACTCTAAACTTTTAGGTGCAGGCATAGCTGGACGCTAGAGCTATAGGATCAACGTTGCAGTTATCGAAAGTCGAGCATTTATCCTACCTTGGTAGGCTGTCATGCTTTCGAGTATGCTTGACCATTTACATTTTAGCTTAGTTGTAGTATTGATATAGTGGATTATATTACACTAGCATTTCTTTACCATTTTTTTTCAAGTAATGTATTGGTACCATTTCGTAAGTACATCTTTATCGTTATAATAAACTATTTCTTTCATTTGATTATTTTAATATTAGATGGTTGATGGTTAACAATTATCTTAGTATAAAATTTAGTAAGCATTTCACCAACAAAAAGTTTCAAATTTTCCGATAAATTAACCTAGATAAAGTAAGAATGACGTATGTAGGCTTTTCTTCTACCTCTGAGAGGTCAACGACGCCGTTCTTGTCTGGGGTCTAGATTCCAGACAAGAGAGATATGTTGTACATGTTATTAACTCTCTAGAAGGGAAGTGTCTATAATTAAAATGTTGTTGTTGTTGTGTCATTTTAAGGACTATTATGCACACAAACACTTCATGCATAAATATGAACATGATGTGTGGATGGTGTCAATTTAAAGGCTAGTAATTATATGCATCTTTGCATACTATTACGCGTGCCATGTAAATGACCATGAAGATATGTCTATTATATGAACATGAATGTTGTTAGATTATGACTAATGTGTTGTTATGATGAATTGAAGGTAATTCTCACGAACACTATATGATTATATTATGAAATATAATTGATCACCTGATGTTGGTTTTATGATGAAAGCTCATTTTCATCTTAGAAACCCTTGAGCTATATTATATACGAGGAATTAAGTCCCTAATGTGTTCTTTATGAACTATTCTTTAGTAAAGGCATAAAGTACTTTTATAATACAATTTTTGTTAGAACCGAGGGAACATGAAAATGAGATGGAGAAGCTTACGACTAGATTATTCGACCACTCATATAAGCACCTTTTACGTTAGCAAGTCCAGGTTCCCAATATATGTTTGGTCTCATGAGATGGAAACCTTCTACGTTAGCAAGTATGCATTTCTAGTAGTAATCTCCTTGTTACATAAGTACATGCCCCCATAGGTCATAACTAGTGGATCCACATAGAAGCTATTATTTATGTATGCCCGTACCATAGAAAGTAGGACACTCTCATTTAGGTGTGGGAGGTAGACATCAGAATGTATATAGCTCAAATGGATTATGTCGATTATGACAGAGTTTCTCTAGTGCTTAAAATAGGAATGAACATAAGAACATGAATTATAACTAGGTTGCTTGAGGGATACTACTTAGTGTAGGGGATGGTATCGGACGTTACCTATTCATTACACAAGTAGGTCTTAAGAGGGGTTCTAGTGTGTGTTATTCATGATGGTTACTAATAAATGATGTTATATTTGGTTTACTTATTATGATTACTGATGAAGTAAGTGACTATGCTTATGACTTCTTGATGGTTTGCTTAGTGTATGTGGGATTTTGGGGCATTATATATACATTAAATAAGTGAACTTCTTAAGGGGTTATGGGGATTGTTTTCTTATGATATGAGGTATATGAAATATAACTAAGGTGTATAATATAAATATTTTCCACGAACTATAACTAATGACTCCTCTAGGAAATGTTCTTAGAATGAGGGGTATTATATGATGCATTATGAGTAATGCATGGTTTCATTAGCATTTTTATAGATTTACCTTAATATGAGTTAGTGTTTATGAATATCTCTTTATTATTTGTATGAACTATGAATGAGACTAATGTATGATATGTATGGGCATGGTTATATAAAGGTGGTGCTTAGTATAGATATGGTTATGATACGGTCTACATATGGCACAAGTGCAACCTAGGGTTACTAATGTGATTACTCTATTATGCTGTAATTATCTAAATAACGGACTACGTAACAATATTATATCTTGTAATTTTTTTTATTTAATTAAGACTATGCTAAGAGATTTTTCTTAAGACAATGTTATTATCCTTTGTGCGTATGTCTTGTGATTTTCCAATTCTTTCAATATGGTGTACAAAAGTGCATAAAGCATGTTTTCAACTAAATGTCCCCTTTCAAGCATTTTTAAAATGTATTTATGATTGGCCTCTATTGTCACGACCTACAAGTACATCCTAGAATTTAGGGTAATGAGATGGTCTACGAATGGCACAAGTGCAACCTAGGGTTACTAATGTGATTACTCTATTATGATGTAATGATCTAAATAATGGACTACGTAACAATATTATATTTTGTCATGTTTGATATTGCATTAAGAGTATGTTAAGAGACTTTTCTTAAGACGATGTTATAATCCTTTTGTGCTTTAATGAACTATATCTGAGTTGTTTATGTCTTGTGATTTTCTAATTCTTTCAAGATGGTGTACAGAAGTGCATAAAGCATTTTTTCAACTAAATGTCCCCTTTCAAGCAGTTTTAAAATGTTTTTATGATTGGCCTCCACTGTCACGACCTACAAGTACATCCTAGAATTTAGGGCAACTTTTTGTTCGCAACACGGCATAGTCGACCTCTCGGAGGTCTTATACAAGCCACTTTACTTCATTACATAACATCATGACTAAATGGAGGGAATTTAAAAATTTTCTTAAAACATAAACCAAAAGTTCTTTCACAAAAGAGGAAGCATCTCTAATAACATTATCTCAAAAACCATCTAACTTTTATATGAATGAAAAATTTTAGGATGCATCCCACATAAAATCTAAAATATAAAGAAAGACATGAAGGAATATAAAGGTTCGTCCTAGAAGCTATGAAGACTCACCACTTCTTCCATTCTTAGAAACCTCAAAACTCTACCCCTCAAGCAACTCAATTTTCACAAGACCTTACATGGACAACATATAGAAAATATGTGTTAGTACGCTATGTACTAATTATGGAAACTATCAGACCAAACATAAGATATCTCAAAAGGTTATTCAATAATAGACATAATTATAAGAGATAAAAACATAAACATAAATGACTATCATAAACATAATAAAGCATCATAACTCATATAAGAGTTCATACTTACTTACTTGTCTTTATTACTCAAGTGAAGTATACCACAAGATATCTCCAAGTATACTTGTGCAAGGCTAAGGTAGCATCACATACTACTACCAAAGCTAAGTACCTCTATTTAGTCATTCTTGGTCATATTCTACTATCGTAATTAACACCTATGTTTTTCATAGTAAAGAGTACTATACCTATGTGGTCATCTCAAACATGCTTGTGCAATGTACATAAGGTAGCCCATATTACCCTACACAATAAACCTATCTTGAAAACTCATCCTTAATATGTTCACCCTTCCTAGCCTCATCATTACATAACTTGATCTATTAAGATTCTCTATATTTAGTCTACTATACTAAGAAAGGAAACTCTAGTCAAATCCAATCGTCAATCTCCTCCTTCATTAGTGACCCTAGGTTATACCTTTTACAATGAACTGATGATATTCCATGACACCATTCATGCAAAGTACTATTTATGGATCCTTTCTTTATTACTTATTACTTTCGAGCTTAGCCCCTATCTTTATCTTATGACCACTATGAGATATACTGCATTAAGTATGTCTAAGTTCCTTAATCATATGGATCCGACGAGATAGTTTTTAAGGTAAGTCTTGATTCCTTGATCATGAACACTAAGAGATACCCCTTAGGAATGTTTAAGTCAATTCATACATTATGAGAAATATGTGATACCCCTTGGGCATGTGTAAGTTAATTTTGTGCTTATAAACACTACGAGATACCGCTTGGGCATGTCTATTTTCATTCATTCCTCATGAACACCGCGAGATGCTTCTCAAGAATTTCTATGTCCATAGGATATGGATATATCTACTAACATAACTTGACTCTAAAACATGAAGGACTCCCGCCTTTTGAGACCTAATGGATTAGTCATCACAACAACTAGTTGTGGATCTATATTAATTGATCATGATTAAATCATGTAAGCATGAATTAAACTAGGTTTGATGAATTGGGATCGGTCTTGATTGAATTGAATCCTAAAGTATTAAAATTGCTATATTCACCTAGTATTAAAGAATGTGAGAATAAAAATAAGCCTAAAAGGCTCTATAATCTACTTATGAATGTAGATATAATGAATTGATAAAAAATAAACCTTAATATGGTTGTGTTGGATGTAGATCTATGTTTATTGATAGGATAAGGGGTTGTATGATGTATCGTGGTTTCACAATACTTTCAATGTTTTTTCCTTAAGTTTAGTGTGTGTCTAAGGCCTTTTTGTAGTAGTTTAAACGTATTTTTCTCATTGTTTTCGGGAAAACTACCCAGAATAAAAAAGCAAAAGAACTGTAGTGAAATTGCAGATGTGATGAACAATGGAGACATCGACGGTCCCTCATATCCTCGACCAAGTGTGGGTCTATCGACAGTCCGTTATATCTGAAGAAAAATGGTCATAAAGGAAAATCGGGAAATTCTGACCAAGTGTGGGGCTATGAAAGCTATCAAAAGACCGTCATATCCTCGACGGACTATCCTGCACATCTGTCATTGCTAACAGAGAGTAGCCCTAGTACTCGTGTTGAAAAGAATCTAAGTGTGGGAAATGGAAGCCATCGACGGACCGTCGTGCATTCAACGAAATGTCAACCTAGTCCGTCGATGGTAACATTGAGTTTGAGAAGAAAACACTTGTAAAAGATTGTAAGTGTGAAACGAAAGAAAGGGCTCGAAAAAAATTGTAAGCGTTAAACAAAGGAAGGGCTTGACAGTCCTTCGGTCAAGTCGTCGACTCAGACGTGTTTTTGGGCAGATTTTCAATAAATAGATTCCTTCTTATGTTAGGACTTCTTTTTTATAAATACTATTAAAAACCTCTTTTTTGAGGTTAGACTCTTGGTTATTTTTTTATGTAAATTTGGTTGTTGAATATTGGGTTTTGGAAAATACTTCGTTTTTTCGGAATCGTTTATTTCAATATTTGCTTGAATTGAAGTGATTTTCTAGATTTTCATCAATCTCATCAAAGTAAGTACATGAATTTTTGTTTAATCAATATAAATTGTTTAATTTTTAACATGGGTAACTAAATCCATATATGGGGTATTGGGAACCATATGTAAATAACAAGGTAATAACAAGCTAAAAAAACTATTCTAGAATAGTGTTTTGCATGTATCGATAATTCTTTCATTTAGAAGTCTTTTAAACCACTGCACGCGTTAGAACTAGGCTTGTTCCTACTTGTGAGACTAAGGAGGTAGCTAATATGAAAGGAATTATAAAGGTAGGTTTAGTATGCACTGTCTAATAGGCTAGTGTAGATTGGTGCGATATAACAACTAAGTCATCCATCGATAATGATACTTAATATGAGGTAAAGGTAAGGTATAGTAAATCATACACATGTAGACGGACCAAGGTGTGGAGTGAAATTCTGTAGTTGCCAGAACAAGGAATTAGGGATACATAACTTACCAATTTGCATGCAAGATACTACCAAAGTCGACTGTATAAGGAATAGCGAGCGCACCTGGATCTTCTTTCTTTTGTACGAGAGATCTTGTAGAAATAGCACTACAATGTTGCATTCTATCAATATCATCAAAAGTGACCCATCTTTTCTTTGTAACCAGATCGTTCATAAACTTGGCATCACCGGGAAAATGTTCTAGAAATTATACCAAAGGGACACTGATAGAAAGCTGCTTCAACATTGTCATAAAATGCCGTTATTTACCATCCTCGGGCATTTCCGCTAATATATGAGGAAAGGGGGGGGGGGGATCTACGCATGGGAATCACCTTTGTAGGCACTTCAACATCTTTTCCAATCTTATCTTCTACTTCATTATTAACCTTTACCACATTATCATTATCTTTTGTCACTTTTTATTCATTAGACGGCATAGGTGGGTCAATGGTTTGCTTACCACCGCGAGTAGTGATTGTCATAAAATGTCCATCATTTTTTGTATTTTGGACAGTATTGTAAGATAGAGTGCCCGATTGCCTTGTGTTCACAATCGCAGATTATTGGTCTATTTTCAACTCAATCTGCTTAATCGATATTGCATTTGTGTCGACTTTCTACCCAATACCCGCTAAATAAATCCTTAACTCTTTAATGTGCTCATCATTAGAATCGAACCTCCTCATCATTTTCTGCAACATATCATCAAATCGCTCCATACTATCTCCACCGTCCATAGGAGTAAATTCACGATTTTGAGGAGGGACATAGGGCACATTCCTATCTTTTTTGTGAACATAGTTAGCCCTATTGAAGTTATTGTGGCAGTTTCATTTTCCATCTCGTACATAATGACCCTCATTATTATAGTTACCATAGATATGACCTTTGTTTCCTTGACCTTGGCTCCAATTCTCCTAATTTGAGCCTTGGACAATTGGTCTGAAACCCCGCGTCTGCTCATTCACTGCATAGGAATCCTCCGCATAATATCATTCATCATGTGGTGGTGGTGGTTTAGAGAAGTAGTTAATTCCATTAATATTTTAAGCACCCCCAATGATTTGTTTTGATACCAACCAAAGCTCAGTTCTCTTCTGAGCCATCTCTTCACGAATCTCATCTGTTGCTGGGTGGTGAGTGGATTGTACTGCGAAGGTATTTCTCCCAGTATCAGACTTCCTAGAACTCAAAGCTTTATTGTTCCGGGAGATTTTCTCTAACTTTTCGGCAATCTCCATATAAGGACACTCCCGATAAGAACCACCTGCTATAGTATCCAACAATGCTTTATTAGAATCATCCTGTCCCTGATAGAAGTATTCCTTAAGTGACTCATCATCTATTTGGTGATTGGGGACGCTTCTAAAAAACGAGGTGAATCTATCCTAAGAACTCTTAATTGACTCTCCTAGTAGTTCCACAAAGTTGTTCACTGTCTTTGTTGTTTAGTTTCTTGGAGACCGGGTAGTAACGTGATAAAAACACGTCCCGTAGTTTGTTACAAGTGAAAATTGAGTTCTAAGGAAACTCAGTGAACCAAATAGTAGACTCTCCCATATGTGAGAGAGGAAACACACTTAGACCTATTACATCCAAGTCTAAGGCAGGCCTCCCTACACAACTTTTATACACTTCCCTTACCTTAGCTATATGGGCATGTGGATCCTTAGAAGGTATCCCTGAAAACAAACCTCTGGTAGTGAGCATTTGCATCAGGCTACTAGCTACCACAATGGTGTGTCCGGGTGGTAGAGGGGGCAAGACAAGTGGCCCATCATAGTCTGCTATATTGTAATAGCCTCTGTAGTATTCTAGGGGTCGTGGAGCGGGATTTTTTCCCCTATGTTGGTTTTCACACTGAACATCAGGTAACAACTTACCATTAACATCAATGCAATAAGAAAGTAAAAGAGAAACTTCCGTGTTCATCTTTAGACATATTTTCTGCAAATAAAAAGAAAATTAAATAAAAATTAATACAAAAAGACTTTTGGACACACACTAAACATAACAAAAAAGCATTAAAAATAGCGTTAAACCACGGTATATCAATAAACTATTAATGCAATAAGAAAGTACAAGAGAAGAGTAGACTTTATGAATTGATTAACCTTTTGGTCAAGATTGATCAATACACCTTTTTAATCAACACTACATGTAACCATCAATGAGTCATTACAAGATCATACTACAATCTAATACAATAGATCACATATATACTAGAATATAGAGAGTTATAGATCATCAACAAATTTCCCTAGTCTTGATCATCAATCATATTTTATCAGTGATATACATAGGGAATTAGATAAAAAGATATAACATCATAGCTAATTATTTTTCATCTACCTTAGAATATAGATCACATCATATACATAACCATATCAAGTCTATAGGTTAGAGTAACATAAATCAATCCTTATCAATTTAAATGTTATCTATTCATAGTTGATCAATTATACCTAATTATCATCACATCACACATTTAGGCAGTAGCTACGATAATTCACCATAATCGAGTCACATAAGAACCAATTTAACGTCATGATCAAAACTTCCGACATGATAGACTCACCTTATTCAAAACCGTAAAACATGAAACTCACAGATCATTCCTAAACAATTAATCATATACACATATACTAGACAGTAGGTATAAGCATATTTACATAAATAAATCACAATTTGATATACATGCGATCAAGATCATAAAGCCATACATCGTCTAAAATCGAGTTTGTGAGAGAGCATGGGTTCATCATGAAATTGGATTGAAAATCATGTTCCAAATCAGTATATAATCATTATTAAATTAATATTATTCTATTGAAATCAATTTGAGAAAGAACTCATGGCTATATTGAAGAAGAAGAGATTGATTTGGAACTTCTTTGAAAACATTGAAGAGGATCTCTAGATGAAAGATTAACTAGAGATGAACGATAACCATACCTTTATAGATGAAGTACCCACTAGAAATATGTGAAGAACCCATAGGAATCCGAGCTCAAAGTTATTCTTGAGTTTTACATAAAATGGAGGTTTCTATAGAGGATATTTTTGGAGATGGAGGTTTTTATTTTTAATGGAGGATTGGGTATAGGATATTCACGTTATCAACCATTCTAATATACCCAAAAATATTTAAATAAACTGTATTGTTTAAGGTTATCATGTGGGATGAATTTCCCATTCCCCCTATAAATAGGTCGTGCGTGGAAGTAACTGAAGCAAACATCGACAGCCAACCATCAATACCGTCTTTGCCCATCGAGGGACTGTCTATGGCTTTCGTCGTTTGGGTCTCAGCCTGTTCTTTGGCTGAGTCTTCCCCATAAAAAATTTCCATTGACTCCTCACCATTTATAGGGCTTTCGTGGACTGACGGACCGTCGTTTAGCTAAGTCGATAGACATTTCCAAGGGAGTGTGTGGACACCCTTCGGGTCTTTCTTCAAGGCTTCTTGGGGGGGCCATTCGGAAATGGTACCCGGACGTTTCAAACGTGAATATACACCTTAACATGTTGAATACCTTACAGGAAGGTTTAATCCTAAATGAACACGTAAAACACATCCAATCAAGCAAGGAACACTCACGACACACATGAACGTCTCAAGGGCTAACTTTCGAATGACTTGGAATTTCATAGACGTTTGATCTCTAAACTTCATGAAACATAATATACTTCCTATAAACTACATTGTTACTCATATAAGAAACTCATAATATCCTTACACACATATAAAACAAAAAAGAATCTAAGGCCCCTTTGGTGACTAGTCGTCGAACTTCTTGGTCGTCCCTTGATGTTTGACATTCAAACCTCTTCATACATTATACACTACCTCAATGACACATTATAAAACCTATTAGGACCTTATACCCTTAAGAACATGTTAGTCTCTATATACCCTAAGTCATATTGGGAGTCTTGCAATATCCCCCATTTTGGAACATTCGTCCTTGATTGACACTTATAACTCTTTAATCAAAACAACAAATAGAATAAATCATAGAGCATCGTACCATATTCATAACATCATCACGTAGAATTCCATGCACAAAACTTACATGCAACAGAAATTTAAATCATTTAGCACTCAATCCAACAAATAAGCTAAAAATTTATCGACTTACAATTTAATATATCAAACACTTAGGCTCTTATTATGTTCATAGGAGGAACATTCCTTCTCCTAATCATAATATGGATACTACACCTCATTTTATTAAGATCTCATCTTGTAAGATCACTTGACAGTTTAAACAATACTCAAGAAACAATTAGGTACTCATACTTCAATGCACATAGGAATGAGAAAGATAGGTTGATCATGGATTCTTTTTAGTTAGGCATAATGCCATGGGACCATACTAAACTATACAATGCTTGTTATGTTTTATGGAAGAATTTCCTTCTCCTTAACAAACTTACATGTCTCATTAGTTCATACCTATGAAAATGCACAAAGGTCAACTTTACTGTAACATAAGAATATCTCAACTTTTAACAACATCGTGCTCAAACATTCTTTCTTCCTAGTGAAGTGAAAATTGTATTTCACACCACACAAATTAAAACTATAAGAAGTCATTTCACAAAATTCCATATTATAGCATCTCACTATCTTTCATAAACATGCATCACTTTGGGAAAATAACACAATTTATAGGCACACATAACGACAGTTAACTAAACATGCCTTAACTTTTAAAAAGAGAGCCTACATTAATGCTTTCAAAAATCATAAAAGTCACAGTAATTTTAAGAGAATCAACATTTTTCAATTTTAAACAGGCTCCATTTTTAATTTTAAGGATAAACCTTACACATCACAAGTGACTACAACCGTGTTTCCAATTTATCTCATGAAGTTAAATGCACAACTAGCTTATTAAGATGCATAATCAACATGAGAAAACATGTATTTGATCAAAATTATTTTTCATGAACTTTGGAATCTTCAAAATATCCTTAAGGTAGTGTCACTCAATACATACCAAATATATAGAGGTCATGCAACTTATAAGTTATGCAAATCTCCTATCATGAACAAGCTTACACAGAATTCATTAGATTCAAGCTCACGTAAGAATAGAATGATAAGGTAGAAATATCTACAATCATTACTACTCAAGAACCATCCCCCATTTAGGATAAATACAATTAAGAGAAACTTAATTCAAACCTCAAGATTATTTTTGTTTGATAACCTTCCTTTTTCATCACTTACAAGTGCATACCACTTTACAAGGATTTACACTAACATATCAATGGGAGATCAAGGGTCTTTCCAAACTTTATCATATAGGGAAATTATCCCCAATCATCAATTTAGAGCACACTACACAATAACATAATGCTTTCAACAATACCATACACACCAAAGTCATACAACAATTAGGGGAAACAATAGAGGAGACTTAGTAATAAGGACTCTTCCTTTTCTTTCAAGTTTGTAGCAGGTAACTTCTAGGTCAATAAAACCCACATAGTCACCCTACAAATGCAAGCATGATACCCCTCACTTCTATGATCAAGCCTCTACAAAGTACTCCAATCAAACATGGCAACTATGAAGAACCACAAATATACAAGAGCATCATTTAAACTAGTAAACATATATGTATAGGCAACATATATCTTTACCATTGATAAGACTAACATCATGCAAAACCATATACTAAGACACCATTCAAAAAGATATTCATTTTAAACCATAAAAACTTTTAATATGCTTTTATCTATGTTTTAGCATAAATCTTCATATATCATCTCATCTCACAGAATTCTCATATAAAGCCATAAATAAAATTACATCATAAAAAAATACAGAAAATTCCCCTTCACACATTCTCATCAAACCATAAAACCAACCTAAATATTAAACCTCACCTTTTCTATCTCATGTATAGAGATACTACGTCATCCAAGCAATTACATCTAAAAGACCACTATACAAGAAAACATAAGTGAGAGATCTCATAGATTTATGGTCTATTGCATGATATGAGAATGATGAAGAAGGGAAACTTTTTCGTCATATTGATTCCCGCACTACATATGTGTCACAACTGACCACAAATGATACGAGACTCTACTAGACTTTTAAATATGACACTTTTAAGACCTAAAACAACTTTTATAAAACTCAAACTATGATACCACATTTGTCATATCCTAGGAGTACCACCTAGAAGTAACATGGCGTACTTGACTTCTCGAAGGTCTAATACAACCACATAATTGTCATTCATCGCATTTTCATGTAAATTTAGCAGATGAAAACTTTTCATAGCACATCATATGCTAGAAACATCACTACATCTATATAAAATATAAGTCATTATAAATATTAAGACCTTAAATCTCTTTGTAATCCTAGACTCAACATAATAAGACTAGTTTAGGGATACGACCCTTACAACATAATACACAAGTACTAATAGTTACTTTAAAGCATAATTTAAAAGATCCATGAACTGAAGGATTCCTGTAGTTGAGCTTGGTAATCACATATCAATATCCTCATCTTTTAAAGACATCCCTTTTCAATCCATAACCTAAAGTTTGAGTAAAAAGGTAGCGAAGAATGGAGGTAATACAATAATGCACTAAGTATGGCAACTATGCAAAAACATGCATTAAAAAGGGACATTTTTCTTGGAATCATACTTCATTCCTTTTTAACATAATCTTCATAAAACTTTGATACAATAAGTTTTATACCATTTACATACATAATATAACAATATTCAATGATCATATATCATATAAAATCACTTATGGAATTAAAGACACATTTGGGGTCACTTTACAATAACCTATTTGTTCTTCACAGTATGTTATCTTTTTTTACAGTTAATCATTTTCTTCTTACTTTATCATTCCGCCAGGTAACCCTTTAGTGATACTTGGTGCAATGCATCACCTTAATGATGCAAGGAAGTCATACATACAATCTACATAAGTCGACACATATCATCATGGAAATATAAAACACCACAAAACACCTTTAATTCTAACACCGTAAATACATTACGATGAACTCTATTCACTTTGTACATATACCAATGTCACTTCACATAGAACCTTATGACACCTTATTCACACGCCCAAACTAAGTCTAGTAGTGCAGTGCACATGTAAAGCCCCTTAACCACACACATACTTAGGAAACTTATCACGAAACCACAAGACTTAAGATCCAATTCATACATAAGCATAGTGAGTGAAGAAAACTTCATCTATGTAAAGAATGACCTGAATCAAATAGTAAATAAGAACAACATTGTGCATATAAGAACAAGACCGCATCATATAGACTCGTACCATGTATATCTTTTTAACAAGTTGACATATACTACAAAGTCATGCAAAAGGAACATATACATAAACATATACATTAGAACACCTTCTTAGGGACTTCCCTTAAGAGCCACTTGTATATGCCATAGTTGATGTCCCATAGTCCCACCTACACTAACAAATTACCTTAAGGTTATTCTATTGAGGGTTCTTACATACTTCCATTGTCCATTTTATTTTAGGGAAACTATAGCCTTAATCGACACTAAGACGATAGGTGCTACATGGAATTTGGTGTTCTACAGCCTTATAAAAAATAAAGGTGTTCTTACCTAGCAAGGGTAGAACATTAAAACATGATATCATACTAGTGACATCACTTGCTAGATCATATGTGGGAAGCATAGTTATGGATCTTTGATGAACATGTGAAAACCCTCTTTATGTCGAATGGGGCATTATGGGTATTCAGTTATGGAAACCCTCTTTATGCCAAATGAAGCATTGTAGTTATGCACCTCATGAGGACTATGGTGACCTACCTTCCTACAATAACAAGCGACACCCCATATCTTCAAGTTCACTAGGTGCTAACCTAATTTCCCTTTTTATCGAAAAGCCATTATTGAACTATTTTATGAATCATAGGTTTAGGAGATTGAATACTCATATTCCTAATCATATTTCACAATTGGAGCGCATACCCGGGATGATACGGGCGTCGTCGTCCTATCATAAGACTAATACAAGCTCTTAGCATTCGTCAAAAAATGTGATTAGTAAAAATTGCGGAAAGTTAAAACTTTTATATTCTACTTGAAGTATATGTAGACTATATACTCATTATTCATAAACCATATGATATTATAAGAGATTTTCTCACATATATAAAACCATCTATAGAGTGCAAATCTTGACTTAGACTATACATAGTCAATATGCTATATAGGCCTTAATACGAAAGAATCCAAAGAAACATGATGGAAATAGGATACTCCTAACATCTACTAAAGTCTTCATAAGATGGAATATAAGTCCTAGTATCCCGAACATGAGGAACTACCAAGACATGGAGAAGAGAGTTCCAAGATTCTTCAAATTGACGTCCTTAAACTTCAATATCTGGAATCTACAATTATAGTATAATAAAGTGTGGGGTAAGTACGCCACATGTATTATGTATGAATTTATGCATTTAACACTCCAGTACATGCATGTAAAAAGGATAATTTATCATATCTTCAGAAACCGTGCTATGTGATGTGAATTTCTTTAATGCACATACAATAGAAAATATACAATTTAAGGATTCCATCAACATAAAGCATGATCATAAATAAAGACATATTATCATAGTCATTTTAACTTTTCTTATTCAATAGATCATATAACATAACCTAAAAAATAATTACCAATGATCCCATTCCCAACCTACAAGTGCAATGGTCATGTAAAGCCTCATAACCCCACACAACTAAGTAGATAAGATAGGAAACCATAGTTAATGTTTTACTTCATATCACTTGTAACATATTTAGTCATCACTTCATATTTAAATATAATACAATAAAATATTCATCATAAAGACAAACATCACATAAGTCTAACTTCATGTATCATAAGCATATACCTTTAATATAATCATATTACATAAGAACAATCTCCTAGGACTTGCATTAGAGTCAACTTGTGCAATGTCTAGGTAGTTTCCCACAACCCTACCTCTACTAAGTAGACTCCTCAAGTCACCCTAGTAAACGTTCATTTAATTATCTTTCATTTTACATTAAGGAACATACACCTTAATAGACATAAACTGTGTGAGCTAAATATGGAATCCAGTGTCATAAAATTCCACACCGAAAAAAGTGGTCTATCGGCGAATGTAGAACCTAACATGACATAACTTTCGAGGTAGATCCAATAGTTAGTATCCTATGGTGGAAACATAGTTCCAGAAAAAGGAGATGTATAAGAGACCCTTAGTTCCACATTACATTGCAGCCACAATATCATGAGAGTCATTGTAATCCTAGCTTTCAACTAAGGAAGGGACACCTCTCATATGTAGTTCATCGGTGCTTAGATTAAGTCCCTTTCTATAATAACCTTTAAGTTTTCTTTTATCATAAACATATCATTTGTCATAGGAGATTAACATCTTTTATAAACATGATCATGAGATCTTTAGGATCAGATGATAATATCCTTTAATCGTAATCCTTCGTTTGTGAGATTAACATATCATAAATCATCATGTGTTAATCATAAAAGATAATATCATAAACTTACATTATCGTATTCTTATCATGATCACACAAGTAACATGTTCATAGCCCAACATATCCACATAGAAAAATTATACATACTTTCACAACATATCATCATGATTTATATGCTAACATAAACATTGTGGAGTAATTACAACTTTAGAAGAATTACCTGTTGCTTCCGAAAACCTTATTCAAGAACTTACGTTAAACTTATAACATTAAAAACCAGAACATAGTAAAATATTCAATGTCATAATCAATAACAACTCTTTAAATCATATACAAGATCAATGCATATTGTAGGTTAAAAGATAAGGGTCATTTAAGAGTTCATTCTAGTCTTAGTTCTAATCCGTATATTTTCATATTGTCAAATAGTAGAAAAAATCATACGAAATCATCATGTAGCTAAGAATTTGCTTCAAACAAATTCGAACATAAATAACAACCTACTCATTATATCGTCCTGAATAGACAATAGAATACACTTACTTTTAATTGAAAATCATAAATCTAGTGTTACGAAGAAAATACATTTCGTAGAGTAAAAACCTTAGTATTTGAATATCTTTATAATATATCTTTTAAAGGACCTCTTAGGGAAAGGAATCAGAAGAGTAAAAAACCCATACCTTATACATGAAGAATCTACAAAAATTGGATAAAAAACTTGAAGTCTTCGTCTTCTTCATTAAGCTCTTCTTATTCTTCAATGAAATTTGGAGAAGAGTGTGTTCTTGAGAGAATGAGAGAAATTTCGTTTCATTTGTTTTGGGACGTGTAAAAGTGGTCTAAAGCTGACATAATATAAATATATAGTAAACCTATGAATTACCCAAAAGACCCTCAATTCAAAAGGGTCTTTTTAATTAGTTAAATTTTAAAAAATAACTTTAATGATTGTGGGAAGTAGCTGTGTGTCGCGAGGCCAAATCCCATCATTTTTATTTATTTTTTTAGTTGAGGCAGTGAAGTGCGTGTCACCCTCGCACCGCAAGGTTCACAAATCTTTCGGCAGAATACCTTGTGTAAGGCGAACGTCGCACTCTCTGCCTCCGCTTTTGCCTTCTCCCACGCTACTAGACAGTCTACCTACCCATGTTTGGGTCCTCCCCAAGGACCCTTAGGGTGGTCCTTGAGGTATCGTTACCAAACGTTTTGACCCTATGTACTACATACTACCTATGGAAGGTCAGTTTACAAGTTTTGGACTTCATTTTACACTTCAAGACCGTTACCAAACATATCGACGTCAACTAGTTCAAACTAGCTAGTTTCCTAACGTCATGGTCTATCTTAGTAATCTTGGCTCTATCCTTTTAAAAATGATAGTATTACATTAATATATATCTAGAAAAATAATTTTAAACATTACTTGATGGATTAATCTCTAGTCTATGTCATGGATTTTTCGGAGTGTTGCATTATCCTCCCTTCGGAACATTCAGCCCAGAATGAGTTTAAAATCTTATGGAGGGTAGGAATAGACTCAATACTAGCAGTACAACCAAGCAACAACATAAAATAATAATGAGTCACAACTCATAGAAGTATATCACAACTCCTTATAACACACACCATAACATTACACATAGTACTCATTTCATGATACATAACAGATAAGAGCTCCATATTCATAAGACATAGTGAAGAATTCGCTACTCAACGTCATCATATGCTCAAAATGCATCAAAGAGTCACCATGCTATCATTTTTCTTGAGATGGCAACAAAAACAACAAAATTTAAAAAATTGTATACATGTTTCACATAAGTGCATGAATAGAGTATGAAGTCATTTTCTTTAAACTCTTGTTGGTACAACTTTTACCCAACCTGCACCTATATAGAAAACAAGTCGATTTCATGATCATGTATTTCTTTCTCAATGAAGATGAATATCTAATCTTAAGGAGTAAAGAGATAAGGGTAGTGGGACTTCATGTTTGCTTCATCCTCCCATTTTGCACCTTCAACAAGATGGTTCATCCATAGATCTTTAATACAGGCAACCTCCATGTTTCTCAACTTTTTTACTTGCCGATCGAGGATCTCAACCGGAACCTTTTCATAGAAGTGGTTCTGACCAACCCTTAAACCTTGAATAGGTAGAATAGCCACTGGTTCACCTATGCATATCTTTAGCATAGACACATGAAAAAACAGATGGACTAAATCTAGTTCAAGATGTAGTTTCAACTCATAGGCAACCGTTCCAATTCGTTGTAAAACCTCATAGGGACCAACATACCGGGGACTGAACTTCCCTTTCTTACCAATCCTCACCCGATTCATAGGTTAAATCTTCAAGTTTACATGAGCACCTATTTCGAACTCAACATCTCTTATTTTATTATCGGCATAAGATTTTTTCTTACTATTGGTTGTCTTTAATTGATCTCTTATGATTCGAACCTTCTCTATAGCTTCATAGATAATCTATGGACAAAGGATTGAGGACTCAACAACCATAAACCATCCAACCGGTGATCTACACCTTCTACCATAAAGAGCTTCAAAAGGTGCCATGGAGATGCTCGAATGACAGCTATTATTGTAAGAGAACTCGATCAAAGGTAAGTGAGCATCCCAATTTTATTTGAATTAAATGTCACATGCTATTATAATGTATTCAACGGTATTAATAGTACGTTCCGCCTGACCATCTGTTTGAGCATGAAAAGCGGTACTAATTTTCACTTGCGTACCTAAACCCTTTTTAAAAGCCTTCCAAATGATTGACTAAGCCATGAAGACTTACAATCTCATTAATGTAGACCTTTGCATAATCTTCATCCGTGTAAGTAGACTTAACATGAAGAAAGTGGGAAGATTCGGTCAACAAATCCAGAACAACCCATATAGAACCATTTTGCTTTTTAGTTCGACGAAACCCAACAACAGAGTCCATATTGATGGCTTCCCACGTCCATGTAGGAACATCCATAATTTGGTTTAAAACACAAAGTTTCACATGCTCATCTTTATCTTGTTTTATGTTTGGAAATTAGCAACAAAATCTGTTATGTCACTCGATAAACTATCCCACCAATAGACCTCCCTAAGATTATGCTACATTTTTCTAGCACACGGAGTTATTGAATAATGAGAACAATCGGCTTCTTCCATAATCTGTTTTGTCAAGTCCTCAACATCTGGTTCACATAATCTCCCTTGGTACCTAAGAACACCATCCCCCTTGGTAGAATTACTCATTGAGCTTACTCTGTACCGATTCCTTCAACTCCATCAATAGAGGATCAAGGTGTTGCTTAGATTTAACCTCCACCACAAATAATGAGTCGTAGTTATGATGGACCATGAAACTAATATTTGGAGATTCTTCTAATGCACACCTAAGCAAGCAAACCTAGGAAAATCTTTCACAAGTTCTTTCTTCCTCTTTTCCACATGATACACGCTACCCATAGTCATTAGACTCAAAGCATCCGCAACCACATTCGCCTTTCCATGGTGGTAAAGGACACTCATTTTACAATCCTACACAATTATAACCATCTTCTCTGTTGGAGATTTAACTCCTTTTGTGTAAACACATATTGAAGACTTTTATGGCTAGGAAACACATCATCATGCACTGCATACAAGTTATGTATTCATAGTTTTAAGGAAAAAACTACAGTTGCTAACTCAAGATAATGAGTTGGGTAATTCTTCTCATGAACTTTGAGTGGCGTACAAGAATAAACAATCACCTTTCCATGTTTCATGAGGACACATCCAAAGAAGCATCATAATACACTACAAAGTCTTCATTGCCCTCAAATATGGTAAAAACCAGAGGTAAGCTTATCTTTAATCTTTTGAAAACCATTCTCACAAGATTCCAACCACAAAAACTTCACCTTCTTTTGGGTCAAAGTTGTCAAATGAGAAGAAATGGATGAAAGTCCATCAAAAAAATCTTATATAATAGCCGGATAGACCCAAGAAGTTTCTTTTGTTTGTGACAGTGAAAGGTCTAGGCCATTTCTAACCGGATCCATCTTCTTCGAATAAACCTCTACACAATCACCACAGATGATATGGCAAATAAAAGCAACCGACATGAACCAAAATTCACACATGCTAAATTTGGCATAAACTTTATTTTTTTTGAGCATTTGAAAGGTTATTCTAAACTGACCCTCATGCAGATCTTCATTCTTGGAGTAAATAAAAATATAATCAATGAACACAATAACAAACAAGTCAAGGTAATCTAGGAAAAAACTATGCATTATGTCTATGAAAGTCGTCAGGGCATTCGTTAACCTAAAACATATAACTAGGAAATCATAAAGGCCATATCTAGTTCAAAAAGCTATTTTAGGAATGTGTTACCCTCTCACCCTAAATTGGTTATATCCTGACTTTAAGTCAATCTTAAAAAAGTAACTAGCACCTTGGAGATGATCAAATAAATGATCAATCTTAGGGAGAGCATACTTGTTCTTTATGGTGACCATATTGAGTTGGAGATAATCAATGTACATTCTAAGTGACACATTCTACTTTTTAACAAAAAATACAAGAGCACCCCATGGAGAAATACTAGGTTGGATGAAACCCTTGTCTAGTAAATCTTTGAGATGGAGCTTCAACACTTTGAATTGCGTCGGGGACTTCCTATATGGAGGAATTGAAATGGTATTCGTATCCGGCAACAAATAAATGCCAAAATCAATTTCCCGTTCAGGAGGAACTCCTGGAAGGTCATTATGAAAAACCTCGGGGAATTCTCTCACTACATGGACTGCCACAATAAAAGGAGTTCCACATTCTAGGTGCTTAACACTCACCGAACGATATAGAAAACCCTTTTCTATCCATCTTACAAGCATTAAAACAAGAAATGATTTTACCCCTTGGAATAGAATTTCCCCCTTTCCACTATAGAATAGGTTCACTATGGGATTGAAATTTCACTACCCTTGTTCTAGAATCTGTGGAAGAAAAACACTCATGAAGCCAATCCATACCCAAGATGATATAAAAATCAAACAGTCAAGTTCTATCAAATCAGCAAGAGTAACTCTAATGGAAAGGATTACATGACATTCCTTATAGACTTTTTTTGCAACTACAGAGTCACCTATTGCGGTACAATCCGAAAAGGGTTTAATCTAAACATTGAGAGGTACATCAAGCTTCCTAGATACCAAAGGTGTAACAAAAGAAAGAGTAACACCTGGATCAAGCAATGCATAGACATTAACAGGGGCTGCTTGTAACATACATGTCACAACGTCAGGAGAGCATTCTTGTTCACCCCTAGTCTTGAGTGCGTAGAAGAGGTTCCTTTTTGGAGCTTCAGAACTGGGACAACTTGGTTGGGCTTGACTATTCCCTTTGCCTTGGCTTCTCCTATTAGGACAATCGTTCACCATACAGTCACCTTTTGCCACAACAATAAAAACTATTAGTCCTGACAAGACATTCACACAGAAGTTTCTTACCACACTTATCAAGATGTCTCCCCTTTTGAGGTTTAGGATTTGAACGTCTATCATTGTGATTCATGGAGAAATTAGAAGGAACTTGGTTTGATAACATTTTATTAAACTTTGGCTTGCGTTGAACATTAAGCCTACTCTTAGAAGAATCACTTTCAAATGACTTGCCCTCTTAGCTTCCCTTTTCCTCTTCCTGCAAATGAATTTCATCAACCTGCGGAGCATGAACCATCAACATAGAAATATCTATATCGTCATGAAGCATTGCTGCACGACATTCTTTTTCAAACTCTTCGGACATACCTGTTACAAAATGGCTCATTTAATCCCTATCATTTGAAACCAAAGAAGAAGCATATTTGGAAAGCTTAATGATTTTAATTGAGTCTTCCATAACACTTATACCTCCTTGACGAAGGTTGATGAGATCCTGTACCCTAGATTCTCTTTGTTCACTTGAAAATAATCTGTCAAAAAAGGACTTTTTGATGATCTCCTAAGTCACGGGACAATCTCCTAAAGTCCGTATCGTTCCACTATTTATACCATGTCTCAGCCTTGTCATTGAGTTTATGGGCAACAAGTTTAGCCTTCTCAATAGTACTCACCCCTTAGAAAGAAAAATCTTGTAAACCTTATCAACGAAGTCTTAGGGGTCTTCATCAACCTTAGATATGAAAAACATAGGGGCATACATCCTTATAAATTCTCTCAAACGGCTATCCATATTACTAGCATATTGGTTCTCTCGAGGTGACACATCAATGTTAGCTTGAGCTGTAATGTCCTGAGGTTTGGTGGTGATGGCTTGGGCCATTTGGAACAAGGATGACGTCACCTGACCATCTTTCATAGGCAAAGGATTAACTATAACTTGATAATTTTCCGAACCTTGCACTTGAGGAGCATTTCAATTTCCTTGGGGTGTAGCTCCCGCCTTCGCAATCCCTTCTCCTACTCTTCTCGCAGTTGTCCTTATTGTGTTCATCTCCTATAACAACAAAGGATTATATTCTAAAAGACACAAAGTGTAAAAACTCTAAAGGCACGACATAGAAGTATAGAAAAGAGAAGTTTCCTAGTCATCACATAGCCTCTCATCCATAATTGTAGTGCGCTTCACAACCATGAACAGGACACTATGTAACATGGTTTAGTGAGACATTGATCGTAAGGATATTTAACGTCATGCTCTAATACCACGTTGTTCACAATTAGAGTGTATACCCTAGATAACACTTCTGTCGTCGACCTCTCAGAGGACTCAGACAAGCCCTTTGCATTTGTCATAACATGTGATCAGTAAAAATTGCAGAAATTAATACTTTTACATTCTACATAATGTAAACTTAGGCTTCATACTTATCATTCATAAACCATATGATATTCTAAGAAATTTTATAACATATATAAAATCATCTAAAGAGTGCAAATATGGATTTAGGCTATGCGTAGTATATATGTTTATAGGCGTTGATACAAAAGAATCCAAAGAAACATGATGGAAATAGGATATTTCTAATATCTACTATAGTCTTTATAAGCTGGAATATGATTTATAGATTCCATAAAATGAGGATCTACAAGGACTTCATAAAGAGTTCCAAGCTTCTCCAAATCGTCCTTCTTAAACTTCAATGGGCGAAAACTACAGGTGTAGTAATATAAAGTTATGGGTTAGTACGCCACATGTACTATGTATGGGTATATGAACATAGAACTTAAGGACATGCATGAAAAAGGATAATTTATCATATCTTTAGACAACGTGATATTTCATGTGAACATCTTTAATGCACATACCATAGAACAGATACAAGTAAAAGATTCCATCAACCTAAAGCATGCTCATAAATAGAGACATATTATCATAGTCATGTTAACTTTTCATATTCAATAGATTATATAAAATAACATATAAACAAAAACCAATGATACCATCCCCAACCTATAATCGCAATGGTCTTGTGAAGCCTCATAACCCCACATAACCATGTAGATAAGATAGGAGACAACAGGTAAAGCTTTGTTTCATATAACTTGTAACATTATTAATCCTCATTTCATATCAATATAACCCAATAACATATTAATCACAATGACCAACATCATATAAATGTAGTATCATGTATCATACACATATACCATTCATGTTATCATATTACATACGGACAATCTCATAGGACTTCCATTGGAGTCATCTTGTGCAATGTATAAGTAGACTCTTCAAGTCACCCTAGTCAATGTTCAGTTACTTTTCTATTATTTTACATGAAGGAACATACACCGTAATAGACATAGACCATGTGAGCTAAATATGGATTTCGGTGTCTTAAAACCCCACAACAAAAAAAATGTGCTCTACCCGCCAATGTTGAACCTAACATGACATAACTTTCTAGGTGTATATAATAACTAATATCCTATTGTGCAAACATAGTTCAAGAACTATGAGATGTATTAGGGACCCTTAGTTGAACATTACATTGTAGCCTCAATCTCATGAGATTAATTGTGAACTTACTTTTAAACTAGGGAAGAGACACCTCTGATATGTAGTTAATCGGTGCTTAGCTTAAGTCCCTTTGTTGAATAAACTTTAAGTTGTGTTTTTCTCATTAACTTATCATAGGTCATAGAATATTAACTCATTGTATAAATAAGATCATGAGTTCATTAGGATTAGATGAGAATATTCTTTCATCTTAACACTTCGTTTGTGAGATTAACATATCATAAATCATCTTGTGGTAAGAATGCAAGAGAAAATCAAAACCTTGCATTATCGTACTCTTATCATGATCTCACAAGTAACTTGTTTATAGCCCAACATATCCACATAGAAACAATTTAGAAACTTTCACAGCATATCTTCATGATTTATAGGATAACATAAACATGGTGGAGTAATTACAAATTTAGAAGAATTACCTCTTGCTTCCCAGAACCTTATTCAAGAACTTACGTTCCACTTACAACATTTCTAACCATAACGTAGTAAAATACTCAATATCATGATTAAGAACAAATCTTAAAATCATATACAAGATCAATTAATAATTTAGGGTAAAGGATAATGGTCATCAAGAGTTCATTCTATTCTTAGTTCCAATTCATATTGTCCAATAGTAGAAACAATCATACGAAACCATTATGCTTGACACGAATTTCAAAAATAAATAACAACATACTCATACAATCATGTAGAATAGACCATGGAAAACACTTATTTCTATTTGAAAATCATAAATATAGGGTTAGGAAGAAAATCCATTTCATAGAGTAAAAACCCTAGTATTTGAAGTTCTTTAAAACTTATCTTTAAAAGGACCTCTTGGGGAAAGGAATCCTAAGAAAGATAAACCCATACCTTATAGATTATTAATCACGAAAATTTGATGAAAAGTTTCAGGTGTTCGATTTCTTCTGTAAGCTCTTCATATTCTTCAATGGAGTTTGGAGAAGAGAGTGTTCTTAAGAGAATTAGAGAAATTTCGTTTGATCTGATTTTGGACGTGTAAAAGTTGTATCAAACTGACCTAATATCAATATATAGTCGTCCTATTAATAATCCAAACGACACTCGACTTAAATGGGACTTTTTAACTAGATAAATTACCAAAAATACAAATTTAATGATTCTAGGAAGTAGTTGCGTGTCGCGTGGCAAAATCTTGTCATTTTTATTGAATTTTTTATTTGAGGTAGTGAGGTACGCGTCAGCCTTGTGTTGTGAGGTTTCCTCTCAAATCTCTTGACAGAACACCTTGTTTCTCGCGCGCGTCGCACTCTTTGCCTCCATATCTTCCTAGTCGTAGGCTGTGAGGCAGCCTGTCCACCCATGTTTGGGTCCTCCCCAAGGACCTTTAGGTTGTCCTTGGGGTGTCGCTAACATACGTTTTGACCCTCTGTATTATATAATATCTATCAAAGGTCACTTTACAACTTTTGGACTTCATTTGACACTTTGAAACCATCACCCAACATAGGGACGTCAACTAGTTCAAATTAGCTAGTTTCGGGACAACTAGTTCAAATTAGCTAGTTTCGGGACATCAAGGTCTTTCTTAGTCGTTTTAGCTCTATACATTACCAAATGAGTTTATTACATTAATATATGTCTCGAAACATCATTTTAAACATTATTTGATTTATTAAGCTCTATTCTAAGTCATGTCAGTTCCGGAGTGCTACATGATAGGGCATAGATGAGAATTCATCAACCTAAACCATGTGAGGAATCTCTTCGAATGCACATAGCATATGTAAAGCACAATCTAGTTTAGGGTACAAAAGATAAAACCATTCAAAAATTTCCCTTATATTGACAAGATAATCATGAACGTGTATGTGTAGTTATATGTGAGCAATCCTTCCACATAACACATTAAAGCCACACATATTCATACTTCAAGTCATCGATAACAATAGTAACTATATGAGAAATCCTTCCTTATAAACACATTTAGACACTAGGCATAGTTATACTTCATCATACCACATACTTCACATAATAGCATATAAGACATGTTCATATCATACTCATGCATTCATATCCATGTAAATAATTGACCAAACCTAGGAACTATACTATAAAGGCATACATATGAAGTGCATAGACTAAGTCGCATACCCTTGCCCATACTAGTACACCTATCAAGTCATCCTAGTTAAGGGAATACATAACATTATTCACATACATATACTTTACATGCATAGTAGTAGACATTTGTGCATATGTGAATTACACTTTCAGTTAGACACCATGAACTTTTACTACTTCTAGGCATGAATGAAGTATGGGTGTGTGTATATTTGTTAACATGATCACATAATGGATATGAACAACACATTTAGGCATCCACCCTCATTGGACCATAATACACAACCTAACATAGAATACACAACACAATTTGGCATAGGAGACAACCTAACATCACATTAAACATAAGACTCCAAATCTTGTCTATTTGCATATTTACATAGGGGAACATAGGTAAGGGAACATCACCCATAATAAGTCATCAATGGAAGCACCTAAACATATCCCTAACATAGTTATACACATGCATAAAAAGTAGTCGTACAACGTAGATCATAACTAGAATAGGAAATTAAGCGTGAGCTTCATATTGGGTGATCTTCACAAACACACATTAATAATATCATCCATTTTTCTTCAAGGCGATAATCAAAACATATACATATTGGAAATAAGGTAAACACCACCACCATATGTAATACCCCTAAAATGAGTTAGGTTTATAGATCCTAATATGCTTGTCCAATGGTAAAAAGTTCCTACAATGGTTTATAATACTGTATTGAGGCACTGTGTAAAGTTTGAGGTGATTTGGAAGTCAAACGTCAAGGGACGACCAAGACGTTGAACGACTAGTCAGGAAAAGATTTCTTAGGTGCTCATATGTGTTTATTAGTGTGTGATGGTCTTATGAATTTTTTAAAATGTTATATAATTATTTTTATTGAACATGTGTTTATGATGTTTAAAGGACATCGAAGACGTTAGAAACATAGTCCTCGAGACATGCATGTGTTTGTCTTTATGGGGCCTAGCATGTTTGTACGTATTGCGTGTAATTTTTATGAGTGAGAGTCACTCGTTAATGTTCATATTTACGGTGGAAACGTCTGGGTACGACTTCCATAGGGCACTACAATAGGGCCCACAAGAAGGACCCAAATGCTGCCGAGACACTTCCGTGGCACTTTCAATCGATGAGATCAATTAACACCTCGTCATTCCATCAATGCCCCTATGATTTGGGGCGTAGGTTTACACTTAGCCTTAGGATGCCTCGTCATCTAGTCGATGTCCGGTCGATGTTGTCTGTCGATGGTAGCCTATGACTGTTTTATTTAAGAGGTGTATGAGACATTCGCCCCATGTCCTAAACTGACCCTACATGATCTATTTAAATATTTTTGGTGTATTTAAGGGATTAAAACGTGATCAACCCATTCCAAATCTCATTAAAAAAATAGAGTTTCCCTCCAAAAATATCCTCTCTAGAAACCACCATTGAAGGTGGGTTAAAGATCATCTTGTAGATTGGATTCCCATGGGTTCTTCAACAACTTATAGAAGGTTATTCATCAAAAAAATTTATGGTTATCCTTCATACCTAGTTGATCTTTCATTTAGAGAGACCTCTTCAATGTTTTCAAACAAGTTTCGTGATCAAATTTCTTCTTCTTAAATCTAACCATGGGTTCTTTCTAAAAACGTTTTAATGTCTTAATCATGATGAATTGATGATAATCTATTGGTTTTAATGTGAATTTTAATCCAATTGCATTGTGAACCCATGTCTTTTCCCAAACATGATTTAGCCCTCTCTATTGTAATTCAATTTTTCTCACTGTAATATCGATTTCTTAGTAATGGTAGTAGGATTTGGTATGAGTTATGCTATCTTTATACACTGTATTATATGTGCATTATTGAGTAATTGTGATTATGAGAAATTTATAATCAAAGGGAGAAAGAATTTGTATGAGGTCAACTTCCCTTCACATTTTATATATTGATGATGTAGTTGACCCAATATGTCCTAAATCTTGTCATGATTATTTCATGATTTCAATTATGTTACTACACCATTACATACTGTATTTTTCTTTAATTGTTAATGAAAGAGTAGTAATGGTTAATAATGAACAAAGGCGAATGGATTGGAAAGAATTGCTCTATTCTTTTACTTTTGTAGTTTTCTATATTATTGTAGAGGATAAAGCCTTGTATGGCTTTGTGTGGTATGGTCCACTTATGGTGGATATGTTTACTTTATTGCCTATATATATATATATATATATATATGTTCGTGTGTGTGTGTGTGATGTGAACATGGCCTTTAAGGCAATAATACTATGAATATGTGTTGGTGATGAAGCACCCTATATGAATCCAATGCCTAGTTTCATATTCTAGCTATGATCTAGGTTATACATCTAATTTTATAAACATTTAAATGATCATGTTAATTTTATATGTATGTGCTGCCTATTATGACTTCCTATTATGCTATATGTGAAGTAAAGTTAAGATAGGAGCATGAAGACTAGAGCATATTTTAATATTATTGTATGCCTTGAATGACGAGTGTTATATTAGGCTAACCCTTCTTTGATGCTATGTGATGTATCATTCACTAGGATGACAGTTGTACTAGTATGGGAAACGGTATGTAACCTTATCTGTGCATTGAACATGTGAACATTGATAGGATACTTCCTAAGTTGGTCTTCCAAATAAATGCATAGGATTGTATGAATAGGTTATAAATATGATTTACATGCTATGATGATTAAGTATATGAGATGATAAAATATGAATATGCGTAGTGTCTTAACGTATTAATATGAATGAAATTCTAATATTATAACACCTATAGATTTATGCATTCATACATGAACATCTGTGACATTTATGTTGTATGTGAAAGGTTGCTCACATATAAGCATACACAAACATGAATGTAGATCTAGTCCATAGATTTGCCTTGAAAGGTGTGCACAAGAGAACTCTATAACTAGAAAGGTGCTTGAATATGCTATAAGCATATAAGGAATAAATATCCTAAGTAAATGATTTATAAAGTAATGTTCATAAAGGCTTTTAATAAAGGAAACTTAGGTTACCACTAGGTGAACTTTATAATGAGAGGTGTTGGCTTCCCTTGGAGGAAGATTCATCAGTTGTTCATTATAGAGTATTTACTTCCCTTAGAGGAATACTCACCTATAGATCCACATGAGGTGGTTGGATTCCCTTTAAGTAAGATCTCATGAGATGAGCCTCAAATACTAATGAGAATGTAAAGGGTCATGTATATCTCTTAGCTGTATAAACTATGCTTGTCACATAGGATCTAGAAAGTCAATTTACTAAGTATGCTCTACAACACCACATTCAATGTTTAGCACCCAAGTTCTTAGTGTCGGTTAAGGCAATACTTTCCGTAAAGTAAAATAGACAATGGAATTAAATGACTAAGGACCCTAACTAGGATAACCTAAGAGAAGATACTCAGGATAGGTGGAAGTAATGAACCCACCAAGATATTGCACATGTAGAAATTTAAGGGATTCCTATGAAGGTGTTCTAATGCACATGACTATGTATATGTTCCTTATGCATGACTTTGTAGTATTGGTCTACTTGTTGTGATGAAAGACATGGTATGAGACTATATGGAGTGGTCTTGATGTACTTGCTTAATGTTGGTCTTATTGACTATATGATGATGGTTGTTGACATGAATGAAGTTGTCTTCATTTACTTGTGTATGTATGAATTGGATGATATGGCTTTTGGTCTCATGATAGGTCTACTAAGTATTTTATTGGTTATGGGGATTTAAATATAATTTGCATTAGTAGATTTACATTGGGATTATGACTAAGGTCTCACAATATTCTATGTGAAGTAAAATAAGTATACCTGCATAATGGCTAAGAGTTTACTATAACGGTTCTATGGTTTCACTTAAATGTTTCTATGTTGTACTATATATTCTATGTTGGTAGGTGATGGATTATGTATGATGTAAGAATGATTCCTTGTGTCCTGAAAGTGATGTATTGAACCAAGTATTACCAGTGGAATTACTTGAAAGGTTAAGGAATTTAAAGGACTCTACTGATAAATAGGAAAAGTTCACTCTTAAGGTAAAGAGCTCACTGTAAAGTGACCCTAATAATGGCTTAAAATGTATATGTGATTTTATATGATATTTCTCTTCTGAATATGTATATATGAAGCATGTGAATTACATAAATTCTATTGTATAAAGGTTCTATAAAGATTTACTGAAAAAGGCATGAAGTATGATTTCAAGAAAAAAGTCCCTTTTAAATGCATGTTTTTGCATGGTTGTCATACTTAATGCATTCTTTAACTAACTCTATTCTTCTATACTTTTAAACAAAGTTTAGGATATGGATTCTTTAAGGATGTATGTATAAATGAGGACCTTCATATGTGATTCCTAAGCTGAAGGATTAAGTCCAAGGATGTCATCATGTTTAGTTTATAGTAAAGCCTTATGAATTGTATAATTATGTGAAGTGTTATAAGGGTCTTGTCCTTATTATATTTTTTTGATGTTGTGTCTAATTATGTAATATGATATTTCTATATATATATATGAAGTGAAGTTTCTAGCATATGATGTGCTATGAAAAGTTATAAATTTTTCGCTAGATTTACTATGACAATGCAATTAATGATAAGTATGGGCTTGTATAAGATCTCATAGAAGTCAAGTGCGCCATGTTAGTTTTGTGGGGTGATCCATGGATGTGATAACATTAGTGCACCATACCACATAATTCCATACAAGGCTTCATAAATTAAAAATTTTATATCAAGTAGAAGGGAAGAGCCATTCTTAAGAATTCATCACCCTTTGATCATCATTGATCAATACACCTTTTTCATCAATAATTCATGTGTAGGGAAGTAGCGAAATTTACATTAATCATAAAGAAAACAATGTAGAAGTCTCTACAAGATCATGCTACGACCTAGTACAATACATTGCCAGTATACTAGAATGTAGAGAGACATAGATCACTTACTAATACTCTTTACTTTGATAATCAAGATTTACATTCATAATATACCAATAATAAAATTTTAATGCAGTAGCTTAAGACATAATAACAAAGTATAGATCATTCTTTACCTACGCTAGAACATAGATCACATCATGTACATATCATTGTAAAATATAGGCTTAAAGGATGTAAATCAATCCTTAGTAACAATTCTTTGTTTTAATCATCAAGGATTCATAATCACAATTTATAAATAATCATATTATATTATAAATGAGAAGCTCCAAGATGTAAAGTTGAATTACCATTTTTTCCATATACTAAATAAAAATATTACATTCATATTTGATTATTTTATTTTTGAAAAAATATTGAGTAGTAAACTTTTTTTACTATTAATGAATTGAGAATATTTGAAGAGTTATAAAAATTAAATAATCTAAATGTTAACGAAAATAAAGAGACAAAGGTTAGTTAATGAGATAAAATAGGTAGAGATTTAAGTTGCACATTAACTAAAATATACAAGCAGTTACCTGTACATTCCTAGAATCTTAAAAGTTGTAAATTTCAATACAATGAATCTCATAATTAATATATTAATACATACTATTTTTAATTATAAATACATGAAAAGAAGCTAAAGGGACTAATTAATCATTTAAAGTGAAAGTATTATATAAAGCCAATAATAATTTTCATTTTGTCAAGTCTCCTCTCCATTTTTATGGGCGCTAAAGAAGAGTATATCATTTTTCTGAGCAGTTTTTTCTCAATCAATGTCAAAGTTAAAGGCTATTAAAATACGCTATGAACGTTGTTGGATTTGTGCAAGAATTTCAGTTATTGATGTTGTTGGATTCGTCAAGGAGATTTATTAGTGAAGAATACACTCATGATACTTATTATTTAATTTCCTTGCTAGGGCTTAATATGGGCAACACATGACATAAATCTTACGGTAAAAAATTTCTATATGTTACTGATTTTACACATATTTCATTAACGTAGCACGTAACATTTCACTTATTCATTTAAATATTGTATATATATAGTTTTTTTGGATTTTGAATCTTAGAAACAAAAACATCATATAGGATGCTTATCAATTTTAAGAACATGTAATTTGTATTTTCTATTTTATAACACATAATACAACATAAAAATATTGCTAATACGCAATCTTTCACTACACCATTTTAGGTCTACGACAACACTAAATCTGGACAACGCTTATAAAGTGTTGCCTAAAATACTTTTGGGGACGTTTTTAAAGTGTAGCCAAAGATGTTGACTTTTAGTTACACTAATATTAGCAACACTTCTAAAGTGTACTCTTTAATGGGATAACCTACACTTTATAAGTGTTGTTATAGTTGGCAAAAACTATTTACATAAATGACCACACTTTTAAAGTGTGTTATTTTTATAATTGTTAATACAACACATGAAAAATGTGGCCTTAGTGTTTTCCCCAAAATTTTATATTCCCTCTAACATTTTAACATTAAAATTTGATCTCCCTCCATTTTTATTTGGCAAAAAAAAATAAAACATTAAAGAAATATTAAAAAGAATAAAACATTAAAACAATAAAAAGGGCAACATTTCTAAAACATCAGCTGAAACTTTCACTTTCAGCTGAAGAACACGTTTTCGTCCAGAACTGAAGAACCCATTTGCAAGATTTGAAAAAGAGGATCGAAGAACGGAAGAAATTGATTTTTGTCACAAATTCTGTCAAAGTTCAGTTGAAGAAAACCATTCTCAGCCGAAGAATCAAAGAGCAATGCGATTCCTCTAAAGCGAACTGAAGAAGATGATCCTCCTCTCAGAGCTTCGTTGTTCAAGATTAGAGAGCTGAAGAAGACGATTTTCTTCAAAGATTCTTGGGTGAACTGTTGTTCCATCACATTTCCTTTAGAAAGTTGAAAGAAAATTCTTCACAAATCAACTTGCTTCATATCTTAAAGCTTTAGGGTTGTTGGAATAGAGTTTATCAGGTAAGATATTTTATCTTCAAAAGTCTTAATTATAGCTCTAAGATTTTGATATTCTTTTGTGTCGGTCAAAAATTAAAGTTAGGGTTTTTATGACTTGTTTTATTGATACAAATTTTATTGATTTAGGGAGTTTAGTTTGTAGTTGTATGACGTATAAATGGGCAGATTATCTTTGACAGATTAATTTTTTCTCTTGAATGTTGAATGTAGAAGCTGAAGCTAAGTCAAAAGTATCTGAAGAACTTAGTTGTAGCTAAGTTATCTTTCTTCGAAGAACTGAAGTGTTGAATCTGGCGTACCTATAATATTTTGTCCCTAAAATAGATTTCGTCAAGTGTAAGTAGCTACTCTACATGAATTTGAAAAAGTTTTAAAGTATGTTTTAATGTCACTATTTTTTTAGTCTTTTTTAGTTTTCCTGAGTTCATGATTGTGCTCGTCTAAAGCTTGGTTTGTTCCTTTGTTAACAACATTGATTCTGTCTTGTAGCTATTTGCTGGTAAAATTTTTCTTTTTTCGACTACATGTCTTGAAGTGTCTAGAAGTCATTTTGTTGTTTGTCAAGTGCTTTTTTCCTCACTGACTTTGTGTTTCTCCTTCCTATCGACTTCAATGGTTCTGTCATCCTCCACAAAGTGGTCTTTCTTTTGAGCTTCAGGGGGAAGAGACCTATGGTGGTATCCACCAACACTTTTTCTCTATGACTTTAGTTGATCGGATGCCTTTCCTTTTAGTCTATGTCAAACTGTGGATATTCCAGTTAGTAGTGAACACAAATAAGCCTACTGAAGAGCTTAAAATACATTTATTCTTTTTAATTTTTGAAGAATAAAAATTTTGTAATTTGTACGCTTTCAAGTTTGAAACTTGTGACCATATCTGTAAGACTAGAGTCTATTCATCTTCGTGATGAAACTAAATAAAAAAATAGTTTTAACATATCTGAATCAACATTAGAAAACAATGTTGTTCTCTTCTTTACATTCTTAATCATAGAGAACCTTCTCACTTTTTAACTATGTTTATCGGACTCTCCAAATATGTTATCACACCCATGCATATTCTGAAAAGTGAACTAGAAATCGGACTCTCCAAATTTGAGTTTCACTAGCTAAGTCTACTTTGTCCGAAAAAGTGAACTAAAAATCATCTTTTAAGACTGCATATTCTGCTATCTCCTGTTGTTCTGTTCCTCTTTAATATGAGAAATTTGGGGTTGTTCTTTACACTTCTGCTCCTCACGATTTTCTTGTTGAATAGTGAATTCAAAAGCTCTAATTTGATGATTCATGCTATGTTACTTACCTAGTACTTATTCATGCTTTATATTTGTTGAAGTGTTTGTATGGATGGAGCAATGAATCATTAACTTCTCTTTTAGAGTTATTAAAAGAGGCGATGCCCGAGCTGTAGAGCAAAAAATCTTCCACATTCTTAAGGATCAGCTCATGATTCGGTTCTTCAAAAGGTATTTTCTATTTCACATTTTCTGTTAATAATCTGATGTTATTTTACTATTTTGAATCTTTGAAAGTTCAGTCTATACTTTGTTTCTGTCACTTATTTTGTCCTTTTAGACTATATACCTTATTTTGGATTGTAGTTGTGTACTTTCCCCCTTGTTGTTCACTGTTTTGAACTGTAATGGTTGTTGCGAGATATGGTTTTAATTTTGAGATAGTTTTGTTGTATTATCGTGAATGAATTTGTTGTCACTTGTGCTAGTTAAGCTCTGGTATTATATGGTTTGAGTTTCATCTTGTTGATGCTGGTTCTTGTTGTTGCTGGTTCTTATTGTCTTCTTTAAATTGCTTCTCTCTCTTTTTTGCTTGGTTTACCTTTTGATTTGTTGTTGGAAGGAGTCTGAGCAGCTGTCAGTGAATAAAAATCCTGTAAGCTAATAATTAAGAGTTTTTGTATGTCCATGCTATGTTGAACTGTCCTATAAGCTCGGGTCATAAATGGTCTTGTTTGAAACGATAAACTTCGTTTTGCAGCATTTCAAACACAAGCTTAGTGTGCTCGTAGTTCTTATGATGAAATTCTTTAGAGGTATGCATTTTGCTTGTATTATATAACCTTAGTTTGTCATAAAGGCTTGCATGCTTGCACAACAGTTCCACTTTTATCCAAGTACCGATCGGGCTTATAGCATGTGAAATATCTAGAGTTATACGTTAATTGGGGTCATTGTAGCTTTGATTATTATATGTTTGTGGCTTTAGTTAGCTTGATTTCTATCATGGGTGACACTCACTTGCTCTTCTTGTAAAGGAAATCTAGAGACAGATTCTTATGTCACCGTTATCCTTTTGTAACATCTATATATTTTCATGGTATTATGTTTGACATTCTTTTGCTTAAATTAAGTTGTAAATTTAAATACAGGAACGACACTTACCTTGACAGATCTTCTATCCTGGGTATCCTTTATTAATGTGACAGAGAGAATTCTCCAACCAGAATTTGTGTTCCTTCACGAGGAGTTTCTTGTGATTCTTGACGGTCTATTTGAAATGTAGTTTTTTCATATAGGTTCATGACATCAACCCTATAGTACTTCTCATCTGTTGATGCACTCTTATTGTAACCTTTATTAGAAAAAATAGTTACATTCTGTCAACTTTGAGTGTGGTAATGTTGCAAGAGTTGTTCTCGATAACATGGATTGAGTTACTCATGTTGATTTGAGTGTATTTGCCAATCTTGCAAAACATGTTAAGATTTCATGTCTAACAATTCAATTGTTGGGAAAATGCCCAACTTATTAAACATGTAAACTTGTAAAGGCTTTTTGGTTTGTACTAAAACTTGTTTGTGTACTGCATTTGCAGGTTTCAAAAATCATATTTGCCTTGTTCCCCTATGGTTTTGTTCTTCCTATCAGCCTCCATGTCTTTGCTTAATATCAAATTGTGAATGTCAGCTCCCAGTTACTGCTTAGGAAGGAACTGGGAGAGCTAGTCTCTTGAGGTCTTTTTTTTTAATGTACAAAATTGGAAAATTTCATTCAACATGCAGATTTTTTATGTACATGCTTAGCTAATTCAACAGGATTAACAAGACAAACAACAGTTTGAACTTCTTCAATCTCTTCTTCTTTCTGTCTCCGACAGCTGCAATGCTGTTCTTTGTTAGCTTCTTTTCGTCCTGTGCATTATGTTGTGCATGAGATTTCTCGGCTATGCGAGTTTTTTCAGCTGCTGGCCTTTTCTCAGCAGGCTTTTTCTCAGCTTTTCGTGCAATCGTGGGAAGAGAAAGGGAAATTTTACAGATGCTCTGAATGGAATTTGAGATGATGTGTGTCTGTTATATCTCTGTGTTTACAATACATGCAGTAATCCATAATTCACGTGATTATAAATGTTCTATATGATTTGCGTACATATATTGATTTGGATTGGTTGGCTTACAATGAATACTCTCCAATTATGAACTTTCACATTTATTTCACTTACTTATAAATTTATTTTCAATGTGCAGAAAAATGCCGGTAATTGAATTTGAGTTGTGGCAGAAGTAAACTCGATCTATTTTTGTAGTGAACGATGAAGATTTTTTGTACGATTGTCATATACGTTAGTATGCATTTGATATTTTTGAATTTATTGATATTAGAGATCTTTAAGCAATTACTTTCTATGTTTTGGAGTTTTTGAACATGTTTCTTGAAGTTTATTTGAAATATATAGCTTCGATTTAATTCTGTGATCATATATTGAATATGTTCAATTCAATAGTGTTGCTCTAGATGAGATATAAAGTTACACTTTGTAAGTGTTGATCTATATGAGATATAAAATTACACTTTATAAGTGTTGCTATATATGAGATATAAAAGGTAACACTTTTGAAGTGTTGCTAGAGATGACCTATAAAAGGCAACACTTTTAAAGTGTGACCAATAAAACCGCAAAGGGAACACTTTTAAGTGTAGTATAATAAAAAAAAGGTGTTGCTAATGCATCACAACAAAGCGTGGCCTTACACTTCTTTGGCTACGCTTTATAAGTGTAGCCAAAAGTGGTGACATTTAATAAGTATTGCCTAATGTCAAAGGTTACGCTTCTTTTGGCCACCCCCTAAAAAGTGTTGCCTAAAGTCCAAAAGTGTGGCCTTTTATCAAAGGCCACACTTTTTGCTAGTTTAGGCTACACTTTAGTGGGGTGGCCGTAGGACTAAAATGGTGTAGTGTTTATAAAAATATTTTTATTCATTTGGCCACACGCACTTGGCGCGTACCCAGAAGCTAGTATCAATAAAAGGATGACGTACAATTAACTTTACATAAACGAATCATGTATACATGTACTATAGAATCGATAATATTGTGAAGTCCATACTTTAACAATCAATAAAAAGTAAAGATCATGTTTTCAAAAATCAATGTACATTGATTAAATATCACATAATTAATCATTAAATTACTAAATAGGAGGTCTGTATAACCAATTGAACATGCTAGAATCATAATTTGATCAACATCAATTCAAGATCACAAAGCCCATACTTAGGCTAAAATAAGAGTTGAATGGGACATGGGTTCATCATGAAATTGGAATGAAATACACGTTAAAATCAATACATTATATTACATTCATCATGAGAAAACATTTGAAAACGTTTTGAGAATGAACTCATGGCTGGATTGAAGAAAAAGAGATTTGATCATATTTTCTCTTTGAAAACATTATGATTAACACACTAGATGGAAGGAAAACTAGAGATGAACGATCAACATACCTTAATGTAGAATAAAACCTCTAAAACATTGTGAAGAACCGATAGGAACCAAAGCTCCAAGTTTTTATTGATCTTTACCTTCAATGGAGGTTCTACAGAGAGATTTGACTGGGAAGGAATTCTAATTTATGTGAATTTAATTGGCAATGGGGTTGGCACGTTTTTAATTAAATAAATACACCCAAAAATAACTAAATAATCCATGTCGGGTCAGTTTAGCATGCGGGGTGAAATTCCTATTAATATTATAATGGGACAACGTGCATGCAGTTAAATACAACCCGCATAGACGACAACCCATCGACGCCCCTTTGGAACATCAACGGGCTGATTGTAGCCTCCTTCGTTTGGGTATGAGGCTGTTCTTTGGATGAGCCTTCTCCAGGATATGTACCAATCGATGCTTCACCAACGACGGGGCGTTTGTGGAGTCACGGACCGTCTCTTCGCTTCATCGATTGACACTACCAAGGAAGTGTCTCTACAATCATTGGTTCCTCCTTAAGGGATTCTTGTGTGGCCCTTGGGGAGTCATACCATGACGTTTCCAACGTAAATATAAAACTTGACAAAATTACCTTCCACATTAATTTTACGCAATACAAACACGTAAAACACCTCCGAACATTCAAGGCACATGCAAAACACACATTAACGTCTCAATGGAAACTTTCGAACGTCTTGGACATTCTTCAATGTCTTACATCCAAACATCATGAAATACGGCCTATAAAAATTATTATAATTCACAAAAGTACTTTACAAGCTCATGATATACATTCTTAGTCGTCGCTTGGCGTTTGACTTCCAAATGATTTCAAGTCACTCATGCATCCTTTAAAACACTTCATTAACATGTTAACAAGCTTATAGGCAGATGTGTTACTCTAACACCCCTAACTTATATTGGGGGTCTTACAGACACGAACCTTTAACAACATAACATAATATTTAATCTATTACAATACATTAATATAAACTTGACATATGAAATCCTTCGAACATAAGGACCCCTTTATTGAGCTTGGGAAACACATATCAAGCCCTTCACTTTACAGACACCCTTTAAGCATCCATAACCTATACTTTGTGTAAAAACGTGAAGAAGAATGGTGTTAGTACAATAATGAACTAAGTATGAAAACCATGCAAAAACATGCATTTTAAAAGGATATTTTTCATAGAAAACCTTGTATCATGCCGCTTAGTAAAACTTCTTACAACTTTATTCATTAATGACAACATAAATCATTTACTTCACATAGGCATGGACAATATTAGTAACATCACATAAATCGATATAATTAATTTATGTCATATTTTTCATATTAATCCTATTACCTTTATTTTACCATACTTCACTTACCCCAAGTAATCCTTTAGTAACACTTGGTGCAATACAGGAATAGTGTCCCATTACACTATCCACAGTCAAGCATCACCTTAAGGACACAAAGGTGAACATTCTTACAACCTTCATTATGTCAACATATACATTCATAGAATCATATCGTACTCTTAGACACATACTCCACAGGTAACCCAACATACTACAGGCACCACATATAAGACTCATGCCAAGACTATACACAAGTCAACACTACCAATAACATCATAATAGTAAAGCGATCACAAATGCATTCTTCAACCTCATATCATAAAAACATCATAAGACCTTACTCATAATCCCAGTAAAATCCTACTAGTGCAATTTACATGTGAAGACCCATAACGTCACACATACTAAGAAAACTCATAAAGACACCACAAGCATCATTTACTTTGGCCATCAACATGACAAGTATAGTCAACTGCATACATACATGCCATGTGAGACCTTGATATGGTCAATAAGACAAACATTATGCATATAACTTAAGAACACAAAATATGGACACCATAGGACTCATAATAAGCATATTATCATAACAAGTAGGTTAATACCATAATGTCATGCATAAGAGACATATACATATACATAAACATATAAAACACCATCCTAGAACTACCCTCAATAGTTACTGGTTCAATGCATAGGTGAAGTCCCATACCCTCACTTACCCTAGGCAACATCCCTTTGGTTATCCTAGTTAGGTTCAATTTATGTACTTCCATTGTACATTTTAATTTAATGAAATCCTAGACATAACATACAATAACATCATCTGAGCTAAACATGGAATCTGGTGTTGTAGAACCTCCTAACGAAAAGAAGGTGTTCTACTTTCCAAGGTAGAACATTAATATAATCTTATCATTTAAGGTTGATCCACTACCTAAGTCCTATGAGGCAACGTAGTTATGGAACTAAGAGATATGTATTGCACCCTCTCCATGCCCATTAGCATTGGTGTACTCATCTCATAATAAACCATGGACGAATTTCACTCAAAGGGGAGCCAACACCTCATGTGGAACCATAGGTGAATGTCTCTCTAAGGTAAGTCAACACCCTATGTGAAACCAATGGTGAATTTTTCACCAACACCTCTCATTGTCAAGTTTAGTGTGGTGCTAAGCTAAACTCCCTTTATTGGAAAGTCTTTATTAACTTAACTTCATAAAATAAGGCTATAGGAGATTACTTCCTCATATACATAGCTTGTATGTTATACATTATAGTTGTCCTCTCATCTATATAAATCATGTAAGATGACCTTTCACACGGACATAGCATACAATAGCAATGTCTAGTTTAGAGTACAATTGACAATACCTTTCAAGAGACCCTACTTTGCTAGATTATCATACATGCTTCATTATATGCATTAATGTGAGTGTACATGTTTATATAAGAGGAAGACATTCATGTAACACGTTTAAACACTACACATACGCATACTTCATCATATCACATACCTTCATATTTATATCTTAATAATGCATTCATATTCATGTTAATAGAGTAATTACCGTAGGAACTATCCAATTAAGGTAGACATGTGCATTATATAGACAAGGTCCCATACACTTATCCATACTAGTATACCTATCATGTCATCCTAGTTAATGATACATCATATAATTCATAGATACATATACTTTACATGCATATTAGTAGTCATTAGTGCACAATAGAATACCCTTTCATTATACAACATGAGCCTATACTACATAGAAGCATGCATGAGGTGTGTATGTGTACATTTGACATCATGATCACATAACGGCAACAATCCTAGAATTGAGGCATCCACATACAAAGGTCACAATACACATTAAAGGACCATAAACCATTGACAACTCACAAATACAGTAATAAGAACTATAGACCACACACAACAACATTATATCATAGGAGACAAGACATTTTCATTACTTGCTTAAGACCACACGTTAATGTACATGCACATAGGTAGGGAATATATTACAAAAGATTATTCAAACTTCAACATGTCGACCTAGCCATAACATAGTTATTTAAAAGTATAGGAAGCGTCATAAAAATATCTTAGATTATGACTTACAATTGAAGAGTAGGCATAATATTTCACATGGTGAGATTATCATAACAAATATTTAAGATACAATTGACTTCAAAGACATGAAAAAACATATAATGATTTACAATAAGGTAAACACCGCCACCATAAGTGGATCCTACTATACAATGCCATACAAGGACAATCATCTAGCAATTGTATAGAAAAATAGCGAGAATAGCCCAACTTACAATTCCTCAAAGATTTGATTATCATTGATAAATTCCAATAATTCAATACATGTATAAAACATTAGATAAGGGTACCATTACATAAATGAAATCAGGCTTCAAACATCACAGAAGGTACACTAATTCATCAAGTCTATAGAGAGTAGGGGAATATAGATCAATTTACCCAATCCATAAACCTACATAATTATTTATCTATCATAAACATTTCACATTCAATTCACATGAATATAAATATGAATAGGAAATTCAACATTAGTGAAATATAATTCAATCATCATAGAGTCAAGATAACAAGACCCGCATTATAGGCCAATTATAGAATATAGGAGGATCATGGGTTCACCATAAAATTTGATTGAAATTCATCATAAAAACAGTTTATACTCATAAATTCATCATAAACATGCTTTTGAAATCAATCTGAGAAAGGAACCATGGCTAGATTGGGAATTGGGAATTTTTGTCTTTTATTCACATTTGAAAATCCTTGATTGACTCCTTAGATGAATCGATAAGTAAGGATGAAAAATCATCATAGATTAGTTTTTCAAGACCCATGGAAAATTTAAGAAGAATCCATGAAAATCCAGGCCCTAGCTGGAACATGATTCTTCTCTTCAATAAAGGTTTGAAATATTTTGGAAGAGAAGAGAGCTTTTTGGATTTTTTATTTTCTTATTGGGTGTTGGGGTGTTTATTTGGGAAAGAGGTTAATTAAATATTAAAAAATGTTAATAATCGTATCCCAATATTACAAAAATACCCAAAGACTTATTTGGAAGTTTAGCCATGTCAAACTTAACTTCTATTTTCGAAATCTTCATCAACGAACAAGTCCGCGGCGTGGAGCTGTTCTTGCATGAGTATTTTCAAAAATCACTTTTGTGGAAGGTGCGTCTGCATTGTTTCCCCGACATGGACTAACTTGTTAGCCTATGTAGGACCAACTCTGCGCCGCAAACTTAATACCAAAAGGAATAAACGCTGCTGGTGTGGGAATCTTGTTGGCCCAAGGTTGGATCCTCCTCAAGGACCCTTTGGTTTGTCCTTGGGGAGTTTTTCCCAGGTATTTGCACCTTCATTACTCTCGTATAAATGTTAGGAACCTCTCCTATAAATTTTACAATTTAACAACAGTTAAAAAATTCCAAGAAAACACACAAGCACGTTTCAACAGCTAACTTTCGAATGTCTCAGATGTTCCAGGATATTTGACCTACAAATCAGCTATACATACATTTAAACACACATGTAACCTATTTAAAAACTTTTTAGATGCATGCGAGGATCTAATCTCCTTAATCCATTTTGAGGGTCCTTAAAATTATAAACCTTCTTTTCATATTCAAGGTTTCCACGTTAACTTAGGGTTCTAGACTAATTATGAAGGAGCACCATTCTATGTTCTATTAGTTCTAGACATACTCTAGAATACCTCAATTGCCAATTAAGTAAATGCACAATCTTAGGTATACCGATCCTATACTTTTCATTATTTCTTTTATTTTGTACTTTAAGACAAGGATTCTTTCAAAGTCAAGAGATCACATTAAAAAGAACTTTCATGTATCGTGTAGGGACAACTAGTATCTTGTGTGGTATATTGTGTTGTAGATTTAGTGTCCTTACATGGTACTAGAATTACATTGAATAAGTACTATGATGAATGTTGTGTCTTTATTTGGTAGACCTAAGTCCCTTATCTTGATGCCTTAAATATATGTCAATATGTGATCTATTTGGTAGGCAAAACAACCCTTGTCTTGTATGCATGACCTTCAAATAATGTGAAGAAGGTTATGAAATCCTTTGAGTTGAAAGTCGTAACGGTACTCTTCTCATGTCAATGATGGACTTAGAAATTGCTAGGTTTGAATGCAATGAAACCATCTCTAGAAAGTCATAGAGTTATCCTATTTAACCAATTAGTGGCAGCCCTTAAGGACCCATCTTTGGTAAAGTCATTATGGTTAGGTTAGACTAGAAGTATGGCATTTTCAAATTACTTGTGTTACTATACTTACTGTATGAGAACAAAGGCTTGCATGTAGTGAATATGCATTAGAAGTGACTTTACTTAGGTTGAGACAATAGAACAAAGAAATCCTTGATATTCCTTAACCATGTGCCTACATGAAATGTGTTCGAGTTATACCGTTGGCAAGTAGAACACCCTCAATTTGAGTGGGTAGACTCCAGATTCCATGCCTAGCTAGTATTGTGTATGTCGGTTAATCCCTATTATTGTCATGTCGGATACATTCTAGTTTTGGAGAAGTTGTACAACGTTTAGGTAGTGAAATCAGATGCTATCTAGACATGGCACAAGTAGGCTTTGAAAATTCTATGATGTAGGTTTCGCAGGTCTTTTCCAAGACCATTTTATGAAGTCCTCTAAATGAATGTTTTTCTCTCAAAAGGGTTCTAATGAAAATATAGATAGTGAATGAAGTATATTTTATAGAAAGGGTACTTATCAAGGATAGCTTTGCGGATTAGTTATATAGGCTTGAAAAGTGTGTACGAGCGGTGTATACTTGTTTTTCTTAGGTTAATTTTGGAGTAGACTTTGGTAGGGAGTATAAATGATGTAAAGTCTTGCAATATGGAATATGAGTTATGTCATATGTGATATGTGATGTATTGGAATAGCTTTAGTTAAGGTAGTCTCACTACACCATTTTAGGTCTACGGCCACACTTATTCTGGACTACACTTGTAAAGTTTTGCCTAAAGTTGTTTTGGGAACGCTTTTAAAGTGTAGCCAAAATTTTTTAATTTTATCTAAAATAATTTTTGCAACACTTCAAAAGTGTACTCTTTAATAATATAAGATACACTTTATAAATGTTGTTAAAGTATGATATAATTGGCAACACCTATTTACATATATGACCACACTTCTAAAATGTCCTATTTTTATAATTAAAAAAACAACACTTTATAAATGTTGCCATAAAAATTTTCACTAAAATTTTATATTCCCTCCAATATTTTTAACACTCCCTCCCATTTTTATCCAATATAATAATAATATCCATTAACATTTTCAGCTTTCCTCTTTCAGCCAAAAAAATTAAACATTAACAAAACATTTTGACTTCACTTTCCTCTTTCATCTTTCCTTTTCACGTTTCTCTTTTCAGCAGAAGAATTGGCTGAAGAACTAAAGGTTCTGATACAAGCTGAAGAACTAAAGGTTCGAAGTGAAGAGAGGGGAAGATAGCTGAAGAAGTAGTTCTCTTTTCTAATACAAGATAAAGATTCGATTAACTGAGCTGATGAGTTGAACGATTCCTTGAAGAGTAAGAACGATTTCTTTAAGAGTAAGAACGATTCTGTTTTCCAAAACTTATTTGATTTTTCAGAAACTCAGTTGATTTTTGGAGTGTAGCTCGTGAACGTTTAGATTTTCCTTTGCTTTTCATGTTAATTTCTGCAGATGCTTAAGATTTTCCTTGTTCTTATTCTGATTGCTGGTTCAGTTGCTTGTCCATGTTTAAGATCTTTCTTGCTATAATGTTTGTTTTAATCTTTGGTCGCTAATTTTTTTACTGTGCTCATCTTAATCTTTGTTTGTTCATTTGTTAATCACAATAATTTTGTCTTGTCTTTGTTTGTTGGAACAATTTTTTTATTTTCGACTGTATGTCTTGAAGTGTGAAGAAGTCATTTTGTTGTTTCTGTAGTGCATTTTAAAGTATAGATAGTAACTTTAGTATTCCGAAATGTTTTGGTATAACCTCGTAGTATGAAGTTGTTAGAATCATTTCATAGTATTTGATGACAACATTTGAATGTACTTTTTCGTTTAGCCTAGCTAATTCAGTAGTTTTAGCCATAAGCACAAAAGCGACCCTGTTACTAGCATGAGTTGGCTGCCTATTTACTTCAAATGTTCTTCTCTTTAAGTCCGTGTTTAATTAACTTAAAGATGACATTCTCTATCTTTTATTTTGTGGTTTTCAGTGTATCTGTCGCTAATGCCAATATTAAGATAATTTCAGTTTAAAGTTCACATTTAGTTTTGTGAGATTTTTATACTTGTTAGGACAGTGGTTGAGCATGCTATTTTTGAATTTCCATCTTCATTTATTTGCCCTCGTAATTTTGTGCATCACTAATTTTGATACCTCGTGTCAAGTGAGAAGTCAGTTCCTTTCTGTAGGTATTTCCCAAATAATCATAACTCATTTAGGTGATTAAATTTCCTCTAGTTTTCATTTATTTTGTACAAGTTTCCTTAGTTTTAGTCCTTGTTTTATATCTTGAATCATTTGTATTGTTTGCCTCTTTTGCATATCAATTCGTCAATAAAATGAAAGTTAGTTGGACTCGTCTGTATTGTTTGCTTAAAATCTCAGATGCTAACTTCCTTGTGTTACTAAACATCGACTTATTTTCACAGCATTGGCAGAATCAGCTTATGAATGTATTTTTTTATCTTTTTTTGTTTTCGGCTTGTTGCTGCTCTATTCTTTTGTCAGATTTCAAATATCATTCTATCTTCAGGTGGGGGTTGTTTGTTTGTAAACAAATACTTTTCCCCTGCTTGGCCACAAATGATTTTGTAAATAGGTGACTCTATGGTTCTTCCTTTGCTTTTCATGTTAATTTCTGCAGATGGTTAAGATTTTCTTTGTTCTTATTATGATTGTTGGTACTGTTGCTTGTCATGTTTAAGATCTTTCTTTCACTACTAGGTAGATCTTAAAATCAGTGATACTGCTGCCTGTTTTCTTGGTTAATAGATATGTTTGTTATGCAATTAGCTAATTGATTAACTTCTCTAAAAATATGTACTATCTGCATTTGAATTGTTTCCATAATCATATGCATCTCCTCTATCATATCAATTAATCTCCAAGTTAACCTCCACTCTTATTGAATAATGTTCTTGAGACTTAGCGAGTCAGTCTCTAAAATGGCATTTGTGATCCCACGCCTCTTGCAATAACTTAGTGCTTTCCAAATAGCTGTGATTTCAGCTTCAATATTTGTCGTGTTGCCTATGATTTGTGTTTCTTCATATAGTAGATTTCTTTGGTTTCCTATTATTCAAAATCCGTAAGACTTCTCTCCCGGGATGACTTTGCTAGAGCCATTCATTCTCTCTTAGGTTGCCTTGGGGTGGTAACAGGGGATCTATGATCTTGATTCACTTTTCAACAATTCCAATTGATTGCACTCACAGAAAGGGTGGGTACTGGGATTACATCTCTGAACATCATGACGAACCTGCAGGACGGACCGTCATAGACTCGACGGACCGTCGTGGACTCCGTAACTCCACACTTAGACTTACCCATCTTCCTTCAGCAGCTGCACTACGCTGCCACCTACGAACCTTCACAAGCATGACGGTCCGTCGAGGGTCTTCGTTCCAAAACACTTAATATCTTGGAATATGGGTACTGGGATTACTTCTCTGAATTTCATGATGAACCTCCAAGACGGACCGTCACACACTCGACGGACCGTCGTGGTCTCCGTAACCCCGCACTTAGTCTGAGTCAGACTTCCCCATCTTCCTTCAGCAGCTACACTACACTGCCACCTACAGACCGTCACTATAAAGATGGACTGTCACAAGCTCCGTAACCCCACACTTAGTCAAACTTCCCCATCTTCCTTCAGCAACTGCACTACGCTGCCACCTACGGACCGTCACAAGCACGACGGACCATCACAAGCTCCGTAGGTGGTCTCTTATGCATTTCTTCGCTCAAAATCTCCGCATTTATCTATGGACAGATTTATGTGTATCCTATTAACTGTACTTATTTTTTCATTTATAGTAACATTAACATTGAAAAACATTTGTGGAGGATTAAAGGTTTGATTTGACAGAGCGAAAGCCTCATGACTAGGTAAGAAACTTTTATCATCTCATAACACATGATTTTCATAGATTCGTCCTGACTTTTAAAACTTATTTGTTAACTGGTTAATGATTATTGCTGAAATACTAAATATTGATATATTCTTCTAGCAGTTCACATATCCCATCCAAGGATTGGATTAATTTAGCAAGGTATAGCAAAGAGTATATTTATGGCATTTAATCATTTCTAGATTTTGCTTACTCTTATGGAGATCCTCATGGAGAGAAAATTCAGTGTCCATGTGCGAAATGTTGTAATATTCTTTGGAACCGAAGGAATGTAGTGTATGATCATCTAATATGCCATGGATTCGTAAAAGGCTATACTAGATGGATCAATCACGGGGAATGGGATATCAAGTTGAATGTTGATGATGATATGGATTACTCGTGTGATGATATTGATGGGTTGTTGAATGATCAATTTAGAGATGTTGCACAGGCTGGAGGAGTTTATGATGGTCCAAATGAAGATGCCAAGAATTTCTATAGCTTACTTGAAGAGGCAAACCAAGAATTATATTCTGCTTGTATAGGTTTCTCCAAATTATCATTCACACTTCGCTTATATTTGTTGAAGTGTTTACATGGATGGACCAATGAATCATTCACTTCTCTTCTAGAGTTATTAAAAGAGGCAATGCCTGAGTTAAACATTCCTCAGTCTTACAATAAAACCAAGTCTATAGTTAAGAATCTTGGTCTGGATTACGATAAAATTGATGCATGTCCAAATGATTGCATGTTATTCAGGAATGATCATAAGGATGACGAATTTTTTCATACTTGTGTAGCTTCACGATATATTCAAGCTCCTAAAGTTGATAGTGAGCTTGAGTCTTCAAAAAAACAACATCGACTTTCTGCAAAGACTTTGATATACTTTCCATTAATTCCTAGACTCAAAAAGCCATTTATGTGCTAAAAGACGGCAGATTCTTTGAGGTGGCATGAAGAGGAACGTTCTAAAGATGGAAAGTTAAGGCATCCCGCTAATGGTCTAGTATGTAAAGACTTTGATAGGGTGCATTCAGATTTCGCACAAGATTGTCGCAATGTGAGACTTGGCTTGTCAAGTGATGGATTTAATCCATTTCGAACCATGAGTATATCACATAGCACATGGCCAGTTATGTTGATGATTTCTAATCTGCCGCCTTTGATGTGCATGAAATCTGAATATTCCATACTTTCTTTACTTATCCCTGGACCGCGATCACCTTAAAATGACATTGATATTTACTTACAACCATTGATAGACGAGTTAAAATTATTATGGGATTCTGGGGTTGAAACATATGATGCTTCCAGAAATGAAACTTTTCATATGCGGGCAGCTCTTATGTGGACAATCAGTGATTTTCCTGAATATGCTATGTTATCTGGTTGGAGTACAAAAGGAAAGTTTGCTTGCCCTTGTTGTAACTATGGCACTAATTCTTGCTATCTTAAACATAGTCAGAAAATGTGCTATATGGATCATCGTGTTTTTCTACCGATGGATCATCCATGGAGATCAAACAAAAGATCATTCAATGGAAAAACTGAATTTAGGCCTCCTCCAGCTCCTTTAAAGGGAATTGATGTTCTTAATAGCCTACGTGATTTTGAAAATGTGTTTGGGAAGAAGAAAAAAAGATCAAATGATGGCCCATGGAAAAAAAGGTCAATTTTTTTTAATTACCTTATTGGCAGCACAACATATTACGTCAACACCATGACATAATGCACATAGAGAAGAACATAGTTGATAGCATACTTGGAACTCTTTTGGATATTTCAGGAAAAACAAAGGATAATGCAAAAGCACGGTATGATTTGAAAGATATGGGAATCAGGAAGAACCTTCATCCACAAGATACAGAAGATAGGAAGAGAACAAAGTTTACAAAGGCGTGCTTCTCAATGACAAATGGAGAGAAATCCATCTTTTGTGGAGTTTTAAAGACAGCCAAGATACCTGATGGTAGTGCCTCCAATATATCTAGGTGTTTGCACTTGGATGAAAGAAAGGTGTCTAATTATAAAACACATGATGCTCATTTCATGTTACATTACTTGCTTCAAATACCAATTAAAAGCATTCTTCCTGATCATGTGGCTATTCCTTTGATTCGTCAAAGTTCCTTCTTTCATCGTTTGTGCCAAAAAGTAATCACATTGGAGGAACTTGATTGCTTAGAAGTAGAGATCATAGAAACAGTAAATCAGTTGGAGCGAATTTTTCCTCCTTCATTTTTTTATATCATGATTCATTTGCCTATTCATTTGGTGAATGAAGTGAGATTAGGCTGCCCAGTGCAAAATCAATGGATGTATTCCACTGAAAGAGAAATGGGTATATTCAAATCATACATTCGCAATAGGCGTTTTGCAGAAGGTTGCATAGCATAGAAAGGAGTGGGAATAGATTGCATGAATTTATTCTCAAAATATTTGCATCGGGGTGTGCATACCAGTTTTAATAGGACAGCGCGAAACAATGATGAATGTGACCCAAGTGACACAGAACCTGTGAGTTTGTTTTCTAACAAAAGAGTTCCTTTAGGAGAAAAGAAAACTGATCCAATCACTTTAAATGACAAGTCACTAAGTCAGGCACATGCATACTAATTGGGAAATTGTGACGATGTTCAAGAATATATTAGGTACCACAATTTGAATATGCCATTCCTGTTGTATAATTAATTTTTATCTTCTTTAATTTATTATTTTAACAAATATAGTAAAAGTTTTGTAGAAAGCATGAGCAAGAGGTTAATAATCAGTCACGAAGATCTAAATGGAGCAAAGCCAAGAATCATTGTAAAAAATTCTCTCAATGGTTTGAAACTCGTGCTTTGCAAGAGGATGTGCCTGATTTGATAAAACAATTGTCTAGAGGACCAAGTTCTGTTGCAAAAAGATATTCTGGGTATCTCATAAATGGATATAGATTCCATGTTAGGCAGCGTGATGCAAGGGGTAAAACACAAAATAGTGGTGTTACAGTAATTGCCTCAACTACAAGCTTTGCAAGCTCAAAGGATAAAAATCTGATTGCTGCAGATTTTAGTTATTATGGTAGAATAGTTGATATTGTTGAATTAAACTATTATAGCCATTTTAAGGTTGTTTTATTTATGTGTGATTGGTATGAGGTTGAAAAAGATGTTTATGGCCTTACTTATGTCTACTTTAACAAGAGATGCTCTCAGGAAGAGCCTTTGTGCTGGCATCTCAAGTACACCAATGCTTCTATGTGCAAGATCCATACGATCAAGATAAACATTATGTTGTGAAGACTGTTCCAAGATACTTGTTTAACATGGGTGATGAAGTTGAATCTAATCTCCTACAACGTTATGAAAATGAGCCATCTGAACATTCAAAGGGTCCATCTATACCAAAAGATAATGGTGAAGTACTCTTAACAAGGACTGATTTACCAGAAAAAATCATTGATGTGCCTGTGGAGGAACTTGTCGATCAACAACTTGAAGTCGAGTATGAAGAGGAGTTTGAAGATGAGTTCAAAGATGAGTCTTAAAATGAGTATGAAGATGAGCTTTCAGATGCGTTTGATGACGAGTTTGAAAATGGTGAAGATGAGTCTGATGATGAAGTTGAGTCTGAAAAAGAGTCTGAATAAGACACACCATGAGTTTCATTATTGTTGTGATGATCATATATTGCTCACTCACTGTTTTTGTAATATAATAGTTTTTTTTTGTAAAATACATTAATATATCTAATCTGTGGAATGTAATATGTTTCCTTCTTATCTGATTATTATTTTATTGAGGAACCTATACTTCTAGCTTATTTTTGCTTGATTTGGTTATTTTATATTTATATACTTTCTGGTTTCATTTTATTATCAGGCAGTTTGCATTAGAGGCATTAAACTCTGTAGTTTGAAGTTGCTTCTGGTTTGGTCGTTGTCCTGAGTTTGTCTCTCCAAGAGAGGTACAACTCTTTACCTTTTATTAATTTAAGTAATAAGAAGCTCTCCAGTTTTTAAATGTGGATGTAGCCAATGTCCTCTTGTTTCATATGTTATCAATTTTTTCTGTTTGTTCATGTAGTTCTTCCAATTTGAATCTGTTCAACTACTTCTTTCACTTAAACAATCTTATTATTTTGTAGGTTTACTTACTATTGGGAAACAAATTGAAGATATTTGAACAAAGCAAACACAATGAATCAATCACCAATGCTAAAGAAAAAGGGTTTGAATCAAAACAAAGCTCAAAGTCCATTGACGAATCTGGTTGTTGATATGCAATACCGATCAAGTGCTGAATTGGCCAACAAATTCAAGATTAAGAGAGAACAACTTGCAAATGAACGCAATGATAAAGCTAAGAGAGAGCAGGAACCAATATCACATAAAAGAAAGAATTTTTAGAATTTCATTCCACAACAAGGAAAGAGTAAATTGCTTGGGCACAAATCAGTCATTCAATCGTCTTCAAGGGAAGAGCTTAGAACCTCACGCATGATTGCAGGGAAAGGACAAACTAAACAGAGGTTATTTCAATTTGAAGAGTCCATTCAAGATAACGGAACTAAACTTCCTATGAATAATTCTAGGTTCCATACGTCATTCAATAAAGATGTTACTGCTTCAACACATGCGACTGGAACAACACTAGGTAATGGAGAGGCACGACATGATATTCTTTATCTACCGATTTGCAAACAGGTAAAGAGCAAGCCGGTCATACCAGCTAGTACTCTTGATCAGTTTCTAAAAGATGAAGGGATACACAAAGATGATGAAACTAAACGTGACAACAACACAACAAATGATGTCGAATTTATGCATACTCCTATTATTAATGAACATAACAAAGGATTGGATGATCGTGTGGAAAAAGAAGAGGAAATTGACATTTATTGTAGTACAAAAGGTATGTTTTAAACCTTGTAAGATTTTGAACTCATTATAAAAGAAATATCTTATATCATGTCTGTTACATCAATCTAGAAATTTCAAAGCCAAAAAAAGTTCGAGGACATACAACATATAAGGATATTCATGCAAGAAATTTGTTAGAAAGAAAGGATGTGACATTTGATAAAGGACAAGCGGTGGGACCAACTAATAAGATAGTGTCACAATTAAGCAACTTTATAGGAACAATTGCAATAAATCCTAGATTCATCATCTTGATGTACACTAGTTGGCATGTGGTGCCAAATGATACTAAAAATAGCATGTGGGAATACATCAATGTAAAAATAACCACTCTTGAGAATTAATATTTTTTTATTACTTACTGAAACTAAATATATTTTATTTAGCATAGTCCAAATTTCTACTTCCAGTAGAAGTAAAGAAGTGGGTGATGACTGGTCTTCATGATGCTTGGAGGCGACACAAGAAAAAAATTAAAAAGAATTTTTTTGATAAAAATAGTACCCTTGAAGATATGCTAGCAAAATGTCCTGATAGCATTCAACATAATCAATTCCGCCAGTTGATCGAGTATTGGAAACACCCAACTTTTCAAGTAAGGTTAAAATGGTGCATTTCCACTCATCGACTAATTCTGTGTCATATCAACTCTTTTTATACATATCAATTCAATTATCTCTTTGTTTTTAACAATAGTCTATATGCGAGATGAATTCTCAAAACAGGAAAAAACAAAAGTGGAGGCAGCGAATAGGACCTATTAATTTTGCTAGAGTACGCGTGGCATTGGTAATACTTAGCTAACATTTCATATAAAATTTGATTCTAATTTTTTTGTACTTTATAAAGACTTAATGATTTTTTAAAATTTCTTTTGATATAATCTGTAGCGTGCAGCCAAAGACAACAACGAAGAACCATCAAAGCCTGAAATATTTATTGCAACTCGACCAAGACGGGAAAGGAAATCAAGGCTGATACGCAAATTTCAATAGTATGTTTTTCAAAGAGGATTATTAGTGAACTTTATTCAGACTTAACATTTATATTGTGGGGAGTTTGACTACATTAAATTTTAATCACGTATGCCTTTTTATTCTTCTTCTTCTTGTGCAGGTTCGAGGAGATATCAATTATTTGTCGACATTGTTTAATTATTTTTTACGAAAAGTTTCCATAATGTTTGAATGCTTGATCTCTATCATAGGATTGGAAATGAAATAGTACTTACAATTAACTATGGATGCCAATTTTATTCAATAGGCTGAACTTCAAAATCGCCAACATTCTAGGGAAACAGTTGATGATGCATTTAGGGCAGTGTTAGGAAAGGAGCATCCTGGTCGAGTTAGGCGCTATGGTAGATCAGTGAAAACAAGTTCTTTGAAGAAAGATGAGGAAATTAACAATCTAAAACAAAAGCATGCCGATGAAATCACTTCTCTAAAGGAAGAACTAAGAAGAAATGGGACATTTATTCACTTAATTGCTGCAAAACAACCCTGGATTTATTTTTCAAGATATACCAGGGTGTGTTGGATCTAAACTTGCTTCACCTATTGATGCAAGTAGTGCACAAGCTGTAAGAGGCAAAAATAATCCATTTTCTTCGGGGTCAGCTCAAGATTCGATTCTTAAAAAGGTATGTTGTATTTAAAATTCTCTGTTAATAGTGTCAATATTTTTTTTCTTCTAGTTTAGTTGGTGTACTTGGTAATGAAATTCAAAACTTATTTTTACTCGTCTAAATTTAGTTCACCAATTTATAACTGTTAAGAATGTTTTTGTTTTTGGTTTAAGCATTCGTATCGTTACGTGAATAGCTGTTATTTTAGTATTGTGCAATTGAGGAGTCCGTGGCTAACACAATAATGTGCTGCAGCCTGTGATTAAAATGTCTAGGGTCTCCATTCCAAAACACTTTAAACTCTTGGAATATGGGTACTGGGATTACCTCTATAAACTTCATGACGAACCTGCAAGACGGACCGTCACAGTCACGACGGACCGTCGTGGACTCCGTAACCACACACTTAGTTAAACTTTTGGAATATGGGTAGTAGGATTACTTCTCTGAACTTCATGATGAACCTGTAGGATGGACTGTCACAGTCACGACGGACCGTCGTGGACTCCGTAACCCCACACTTAGTTAAACTCTTGGAATATGGGTACTGGGATTACTTCTCTAAACATCATGACGAACCTGCAGGATGGACCGTCACAGTCACGACGGACCGTCGTGGTCTCCGTAACCCCACACTTAGTCAGACTTCCTCATAATCCTTCAGCAGCTGCACTATGCTGCAGTTCTTTGAAAATATCATGTCATGTTGTTATGTATTGATTTTTTTTTGGACACTTCTATACTATGTTACGAACCTTGTTTCCAGTGGTCATCACTGGTTTGTTTGAACTACTTGTGTGTAATTTTTACATTGAAGTTTACAACAGAAGACTGCACAAATTAAACTTTTGAAGTTTAATTTTTGAGAGCCAACAACAGAAGACTGCACAAATGTTGTAGTCCTTATAATGTGTAATTTTTACATTGAAATTGTATTTAGATTTGGATTGGTTGTCTTACAGTGAATTCCCTCTAATTATGCACTTCATCAATTAATTCAGAAACTTATAATTTTATTTTAAATGTGCAAGAAAATGCAGGTAATTGAATTTGTATTTGGCCAGAAGTAAACTCAATCCATTGTGGCAAAAAATGAAGAAATTTTTGTATTGTTGTCATATACGTTTGAATGACACTTTTGGGTTTTTGAAACTTGTTGATATTAGAGATCTTTAAGCAATCACTTTCTATGTTTTGGTTGTACATGAAATATTTCTCGAAGTTTATTTGAAATATTAAGCTTCAATTTAATGATTAATTAGTTCATTTTGTGTTTTAGGTCACTTGTATGTATGTAAATATATTATATATATTTGTTCTATATATAGGCTTATAAATGTTGAAGTTACACTTTGTAAGTGTTTCTTTAGGTAGATATAAAGTTACACTTTGTAAGTGATACTCTAGATGAGATTTAAAATCAACCACTTTATAAGTGTTGCTATAGATGAGATATAAAGTAACAATTTTTAAGTGTTGCTATAGCTGACATATAAAGTAACACCTTATAAGTGTTGCAATAGATGAGATATAAAGTTACATTTTATAAATGTTGCAATAGATGACCAATAAAAGGCAACACTTTTTAAGTGTGCCCCATAATTCTGAAAAGGCAACGCTTTTAAGGGTAGTCTAAGAAAAAATTGGTGCTACTAATGTACGTCATCAAAGCGTGCCCTTATACCTATTTGGATACGCTTTATCAGTGTTGTCAAAAATGGCAACATTTAAAAAGTGTTGCCTAATGTCAAAGGTTGCGCTTCTTTTTGGCAGCCCCTAAAAAGTGTTGCCTGATGTCCAAAAGTGTAGCCTTTTCTCAAAGGCCACACTTTTTGCTAGTTTAGGCTACACTTACGTGGTGTTGGTGTAGGCCGAAAATGGTGTAGTGTCCTGAGGACAACCTAGGAGTGTACTAAGGGGTTGTATGTGTGGCCGTTTAATATCTTACTTAGATGGGTCTAAGGATAACCATTAGTAGAGGGGTCCATGTGAATATTCTTATGTGATCGATGTTACTTTAATATATCCTATATGTGATTATTGACTTGTATTATGTATCTTAAACTCTTTTATGAAGGTGTTTAGTAAAATGTCATGAGATCATGTTTTTATACTAAATGTCGCTTTTTAATTTTTTCATGGCTTCCAAACTTATTATTTTCAATGTGCTAACCCATTATTTCAACTTTTTAATCAAGTTGTAGGGAATTAGAAGTATTGGTAAGTCCTCGTTGATTCGAGGACAACACCCATGTGTTCTTTTATGTATTTAGTTTTATTTTATGTCTTGTATGGCTTACTCCAAATTTTGTATATTAAAAGTATTAGATAGTTTATTGATAAATTGTAAAGGTTGATGGTTTTAAAAGAAGTCTCCCGGTTTCATATTAATGAACGTTTTAAATTCATAGGTATTTTTTGATAATATTGTGTAATGGGTGATACAAGAGGATTCTGTGAGACTTCTCGTCGTCCCATTCACCAATAACATCTAAGGGGGTTCTTCCGATCATTAAAAAGTAGATCAGAGCATAATTTTTGGGATTGTCTTAGATTGTCTAATAAACCATATCTAGTAAAGTCTTGTTAATAATGTGAATTGAACCACATAATGAACAAAAGTCTATTAGGTTCTAGGAAAGTTTCAGTTTTTGATTCTTCTAATCATGCTTAAGAGATTTGTTATATGGTCTCTTTCTCTTGCTCCTTATGTGGTGATCCATAGAGTTTGGGCTTTGAAGAGTTTTGATTGAGATAGAAAAAAGATGAGATGCGCGACCTTTTAGATTTTGTCACATCTAGGGAGCACCACTAGATATTACTAGAGTCCTCGTCCTCGGAGAGGACTAAGACTACCCTCTTATCTTACATCTTTACATTCATAGTTTAAAAATTCAGAAAATTTAATAATTTTCTATATTTACCTTGAGGTTTACATATACCTCACACACACACAAGATATAAGTTTATATCGAGTATACATAGACCCTTCGTATAAAGAGATTACATAGTCTTCTACTTTTATTGCACATATGTATATAATATATTTAAAATAGTCTTGAAAGAGTGTCTCATCTCATAACTATCTAAATAAAAGTATATAAATTTATCATATCCCATACATTAGTGTAATACAGCCACATATAGGCTATACAATTTGTAGTAATCAAATTAAAAGGGAAACAACTAAAAGTCTTAAAATTAGAACAACATTCAAAAGCTTGATAGTGGCATTGCCCTCAGAAAGTGAGGTCCTACCCAACTTGGATGAGTGAGAATTCCATATCTTCTTCAAAGTCGTCTGAAATTTCCCTCAACGACAAGAACCAAAAATGTTGGGGCAAAAGGGAGATAATGGTAATAGCACATCACATGTACGAAGTATGAGACCATATTCACACATATCATAAAATCTTTCTATAAATGGCCATTTCATTAAAGTAAGCTATTTTATATTTGAAAAGCCTTATGTACATTTATGAACCAATACTATTTATTAATGCATATTAATTAGGTCAAGATCATGTTCATTACAAGACCAACCATACTAAATTTAGAAAAGTCAATCATGCATACCCATATACTTGAACATATAATAAAGACAACTCTATCATCAAGTATTACCTAAACAATCATGTATAAGAGTTCATTACAACCTAACCAATGCAAGACAACTACTTATGAACTCTCATAAAGTCCACTAGTGCAATGACTAGGCAAAGCCCCATAACCTTACCCAATCACGTAAACCTAAGAAGAACCATAACCAATCTCCAACTTCACATATCATATCATTATGACTGCATAACGTAATACTTTTAAAATGCATACCAAACATGTATTCATAAGTGAATTCAACGTCATAACATACCATCAACATGTAGGATTATTATATACATCTCATTCACATTTCTAATCATATACATACATAAGAACATCCTCCTAAGACTTATATGAAGGATAACTAGTGAAATGTGTAGGTATAGTCCTATATCCCTACCTAGACTAAGCTAAACCCCTTAGGTCATCATTGTTAGAGTTCATAAATTATGTCATTTTACAGTTTGGGGACATCTTGCCTACACAGACCACATGATATAATGTAAACTACACAGAAAGAAGGCAAACAATTTTCCAAGGTAGTACCAAAACATGAACATAAAAACTACGTTGATCCACTAGCTAGTATTCATTTATGGGCAACATAGTTCAAGATCTAGGATATATAGTTGGCACACTGTTTATGCTACATGCATTATAGTCTCCAATTTCATAAGAATATTAGTGATCCTACCTTCCCTATGTTGAAAGGGACACTCCCCATTTTAGTTGACTCGGTGCTAAGCTAGAGTCCCTTTTGGAAATGCTTTTAATACATTTATTACTCATCATAGATTAATGTAGACCATAGGGTGTATACCTTTTATAATCACAATCATCATAGATTAATGAGAATTACAAGAGTATTTTCCTTTCATTACAATTCATAAATGTGAGGTTAGCACATTTACAGAATCATTCATGATAAGGCACATTGGTAAGTTATCACCGTCCTTATTAAAATTATATCTTAGCCAACACCTCACAAACCATAGTCAAGACATATAAATTAATAATCATATCAACCCTATGACTCTTAATATAAGATATAATTCAACAAACCATCATCACTTAATCACAACTAACCACAATTGAAGTAAAGAGTTGAGATCATAAGACTTACTCCATTCTTCTTCGCAAAACGATCATCAAGGTCTTACCAACAACTATCCTCAATTCCACCAATATCATCATATAATAGAAACAAACATAATAATAAAGTCAATTAAACCAATATACAATAGTTCCCTAGTAGTTTAGAATCTAAAGTTAGAGACTTAAGTCAAATTCATGATATATTTCATAATATATGTCAATTACTCCAGAACTGCATGATAGGATTACAATTCATCTCAATTTATTCATAAATTGGCGTAGTAAAAACATAGGTTAGTAGTTCCAACAACAAACAAGCTAAATTGTATTAATACAACCAATTAAATTCAAGATCACAACCTAGGGCGAAGGGGAATTGGTCATATTTAACAATTTAGACCAATATATCAAGAAGTAGTACAACTGAACAATATTTAATGTTAATCTACTTAAAATATCCAAAATAAATCCGACACAAAGAAGTTCACATGATCAATTTTCTATTGGAAGATATCCCACTTGAATTTTAAATTTTCGAAATACTCTTGAAGGAACACTTTTGGGAAAGAGATCCTTAAGGTTAAAGGAATCCCATACCTTGTTGATTGATGAAGTTTTATGGAGAAACTTTGATCTTTAGCATCCCCAGAAACCCTTGACTTTCACCACTATGGTATTCTTCTTAGGGAGAGAGTAATAAGATAAAAGGAGGAACAATTAGGGTTTGAGAATTTATAACTGTTAGGTTAGGTATTTATATAGGTTTTTAACTAACATAATTAGAACTACATTAACACCTAAATAATTAACTTACTACCTAATTAATTAATTTGACCAACTTGAAAACGTACAGCAAAACAGTGATCTCACATACGAGACAGCGATGGATGCCCCATTTGTCAAACAGCGGCCAACGGACCAACCGTCTGTTGGTCTATCATTTTGGTAAGAAAGTTGTAAAAATAGGACTCTCACAAAATTTTCTAAGTGTCCATTGATGTTGGTCATCGACGCCTCGCCAATTGGACCACGCCTCGTCGATTGAATTCATTGATATGGAAGATTGTGATGATGACCTTAGGTTTGTTAAGTTACCTTATCAAGTTGAGTATTCTTAAAATAAATGGTGAAAATGATGTTATAAAGGTGTAGGAGTGATAGTTGATATAATTTAATGTTGTTTAGATCCGACCGTAGAAATAAAGTAGGTGATGTTGGAAAGACTAAAGATGAGTTTCTCATGATAAGGGGGATGTTGTGGCTAGAAGGTGAGTCTTTTTAGAGTCTTTATTTTTCGCAATATAGACTTGATTTTGTTGTTTCATGAGGTATAATATATTGAAGAGTTTTTAAGAAGGTGTTATTAAAGTTTAAGGTTCCTTAAGGGAGTTCCTTCTAGTATGTTAATGTTGCCTTTGATTGGGTTTTTCCAATGTGGGGGAATATGGTGAATAGCATTATTGTTGGGAGTGATAAATCCTTATCTTTTTCTTATGAGATCATTCAAGCATAAAACGAAGAGTTCCTAGTCTCTTGGTTTAAGATGGAGTCATTTTTTGAAAAATGAGTTTCCAAATATTCTCCTTATAATATGCATGTTTTCGGTTGAATTATTGTTAAAATGAGAAAATAAGTTTTCATGCATGGAATTTTCCACATGTTAATGTGCATCTCTAATAGGCTATCTATTTATTTCATCAGGTAGAATAATTAGCATGTCTAAATTTTTATATGAAATTGATTTTTTGAGGATGACAAATGTGTTATTGACAAGTTCCATGTTACGCTCTTATGTGGTAATAGCTTGAATGTGCCTTAATGAAAATGTTCATGACTATGGTTTAATGAGAAATAACATGATGTGCTTTAAGATATTAAATGAGCATGAGCTAACGTGGAGTAGGAAGTTCCTTAAATAGCACGAGAAAGATTAAAGAATGTTAAGTAGACTAGATAGATGTAGTTCTTTTTGCTTGAATTGCATGATGTTTTTGGTTATCGTATTATGCGGGGTGATGTTCCTCCTATTTATGTGTATGAGTTATGATATTGTGCGTTTGAATGTTGTATGTCTGTTTTGGTCGTTTTCCCTTTAAGTAATTAAGTGTCATTAGAGTACGAATGTTCTTGTGTGTGGGAGAATGTAACGACCCAAAAATTAACTATGCTTTATGAGGGATTCACTAGAGATATCTGAGTTGTTCAATAGCTTAATAAGTATGTAGTGAGCTTTGAAGTCATTCCAATTAAGTTTGAAGTCAAACCTCAAGGATCGTCCAAGACGTTCAACAACTAGTCACCTATGTGCTTATGTGTGCGTCCTGAGTTTATAAGGTCTTTATATGATTAGTTTGCAAGTGTTTAGACATAAATATCTGAGGCGTTCGAAACTTAGCTTTTGGACTTGCATCTATGTTTGTGTGTGTCTTTGCATGATTCAACACATTTTATTTGTTAAAAATTATAAAGGAGGTTTCTAAGACCTAGACGTGTATGCTAAGGGTTTAAAGTCTGGGTACGACTCCACCTAGACCCACAACGGACCCTAGAGAAGGACCCCAACTCATAAGGGGCAGACTACCTGGCAGTGGCCATCACCGATGACCAAACGACCCCTAGTCGATCAAACGACGCTTTATCGACTTGTGCAGTTTATTGAGATTTAAACACAGAAAGTGGGGAAGCTGTAAACAAGGACCATCAAACCCAAATGACGTGGCGTAGACCAGACGACAATTCATCGTTTGTAGGACGTGGTTTAGACCTACAAAAGTGTTCATGACACGACTTAACTTGGGACGTGGTTTAGACCTGCAAAATTTACTACGATGTGGGTGAATTGATTATGTTTTGATAATGAATACATGTGTAGATTGCTTTAAGCTATTAATTGATATGTAGATCAAGATTGAATAGTTTATTGTCTTCTTTAATTTGATTATGTTCATATTGTATAATGTTAGATTGTTTGTTTAGAATTGTGTTGAAGGATATTGGTAAGAACCTTTGTTAATTGAATTAATTGGAATGGATACGGACTATTAATGATTATGATGGAAAGATGGTAAGTTGACTTGATCTCTCTATATTGTGTGAAATTAATATAGAATTTTGATTGATTGGTATGGTCCACTTATGGTGGCAGTGTTGATGTGTTGATTATTTGATGAACATGGCCTCTGTCGACATTATAATATAATTATAGTAATATCATGTTTACGACTTCTATGAAGGTATAATGTGAGGATATTAATGTGAGGCAATGTGATCATTTATAAGATTTTATGTCCTCTATGAACATGGTAATTTAAGTATGATGTGATATAGTTGTGAATCTTATATAATATGAAGTATGAAGTAAATTACTCTTACAATGTATAAGTGGTCTTGTATGAATCCTAAGGCTATGATTTTTATTTAAATAATGGTATATGGTGATTGAAGATTAGGAAATGTGTTATGTGGTAATGTTGGGCTTGTGTAAATGAGGTTTAAGCATGTTGTCATTGGAATGTCTATAGGTTCTTATGGTAGATTGCAATAAGTTGCTATATGTTTTGTGGAAGTATCTAGTGTGGTAGACTTTGTCCCTACTTGGTACTTAAATGCCATTGTATGAGTAATATGATAAATGTTGTGTCCTGATTATGTACACCTAAGTCCCGATTATTTATGAATGAAAGATATGTCAATAGGAGGATATATTGACTTTGTAGGATAAATCAATCTTGTCTTGTCTGTATGACCTTGAAATAATGTAAAGAAGCTTATGATATCCTTGGAGTTTAAAGTTGTAAAGGTATCGACCTTATGTGAATTATGGACTCAGGGGTAGGTTGGCCACAACGACATGAAACCATCAGTAAGAAATTCATAGATCTATCTTATTTAACCACTGAGTGGGAGTCCTTGAGGCACGTATTTGGTAAAGGCATTGTGGTTAGGTAATATTAGAAGTGTTGCCTTTTAATATTACTTAAGTGATTGAACATAATTTATGAGAACAATATCTAGCATCGTGTGAATACATTGGGGAGTGACTCTACTTAAGTTGAGACTAGAGTACTAAGAAACCATTGATATTCTATAACCATGTTCCTAAAAGGTATGTGTCCTAGTTCTACCCTTGGAAAGTAGAACACCCACCATTAGAGTAGGGTAGACTCCCGATTCAGTACTTAACTAGTATGGTCTATATCGGTTAATGTCTATTTTTATCACGTGCGATACATTCTTGTGTTGGAGAAGATCTATAATGTTTAGATAGTGGAATGGGATGCTATCTAGACATGACACGAGTAGGATTTGAAGATGTTGGGATGTAGGTTCCCTAGGTCTTTTCCATGACCGTTATATAAAATTCTCTAAATGTATGGTTTTCTCTCAAAATGGTTTTATTGAAAATATGGGTTCTTAATGAAGTATGTTTTATAGAAAGGATACTTATCTAGGGTATCTTTGAGAAATGCTAAGGTAGGATTGAAGAGAGTGTATGGGCAGTCTCTTCATGGTTTACTGTGGTGAGTCTTGGAGTAGCCCTAGGTCGGGAGTATAAATGATGTAAAGTTATGTCTTATTTTACATGAGCTATGTGATGTGTGTTATATTGAATAATATTAATTTAGATTGTCTTGAGGACTATCTAGGTGTGAGTGAAGGGGTTGTATAGCAGCCTCTTCCTATTTTACTATGTTGGGTCTTAGGATAACCTTTAGTAGATGGTTCCAAGTGAATACTCTTATGAGTCTATATTACTTGAATTTGTTTTATATGTAATTGATGACTTGTATTATGTGTCTCAAACTCTGTTATGAAGGTTTTTACTAAAATTTCATAAAATCATGTTTATATTTTAAAGGTTCCTTTTCTTGGATTTTGCATAGCTTCCATACTTAGTGCATTCATTGCGCTAACCCCTTCAATTTCCCTTTTGTTTAAAGCATAGGGAATTGTAATTCATTGTATTCCAAGTAGGAATGATAGGTTTCTAAGGGGTTGAGATGAAGTATTGGTGAGTAATCATTGATTCGAGTGCAAGACCCACATATTTTTTTATGTATTTAGTTTTATTTTATGTTTTGTAATGGGATTAGTCCCAAAGTTGTACATTAAAAGTATTAGATGTTTTAATGAGACATTATAACGGTAGATTATTTTCAAAGAAGTCTTCCGTTTGCGTATTAATAAATGTATTTTTCATGTGTGGAGAAAGTTTTAAATGCTTACTTATTTTAAAAGTAAATTGTGCAATGATTGATATTAAAGGCTTGTGTGGGACTTCTCTATGTCCCGTTCCCCGGAAACTTCTAAGGGGTGCTCACTAGTCACTACAAAGTTTATATCAGAACATAAAGTTTTGGAGTGTCATAGATTTTCTCAAAAACCACATCTAGTAGAGTTTTATTCATAATGTGAAGCGCATCACATTATTAATAGGAGGCACTTGTGTGCTAAGAAAGTTTTTCAAATATTCATTCTTGTAATCGTGCCTATGAGCTTTATTATCTGTAGTATTTCCCTTGTTCCTTATGTGATGGTCCTTAGAGTTTGGTCTTTTAAGAGTTTAGGTTGAAGTAGACAAAAAGATGAGATACGTTACTTGTTAGATGGGATATGGAAGGTTGTGATGATAACATTAGGTTTGTTGAGTTGCATTATAAGGTGTAGTATTTTAAAAAAAAAAGGGTGAAAAATGATGTTACAAAGGTGGAGGTGTGATTGTGGAAATAACTTAAAGTTTGTTAGATATGACCTTGGAAAGGAAGGATGTGATAATAGAGAGAGTAAAGGTGAGTTTGTCCTAGTAAGGAGGATGTTGTGGCTAGATGGTGAGACTTTTAAGAGTCTTTTGTTTTCCCGCGATTAACTTGATGTTGTTGTTTAAAAAGGTCTAGTATATTGAAGAGTTTGTAAGAAGGTGTTAGTAAAGTTTATGGTTCCTTGATGGTGTTCCTTGTAGTACAATTATTTTTCCCTTAGATGGAGTTTCACTTAAGTGGGATTGTATATGGTGAATAGGACGGTTGTTGGGAGTGAGCTATCCTTATATTTTCCTTATATTCTTCTTCATGCCTAAAACAAAGAGTTTCTAGTAAATTGGTTTATGTTGGAGTCTCTTGTCAAAAATGAGTTTCCAAATATTCTCCTTATGATATGCATTTTTCGGTTGAATTCTTCTTAAAATGAGAAATAAGTTTTCATGCATGACATTTTCCTCATGTTCATGTGCATCAAGTGTAGGCTGTCTATTTGCTGAATGAGGTAGAATAAGGGGCATGTCTAAATTGTTATATGAGATTTATTTGTTGAGCATGAAAAATGAGTGATTGAGAAGTTGCATGTTGAGCTTTTATAAGAGAAATGCTTAAATATGCCCTAATTAAAATGTTGAGTGAGTATGCTTTAATGAAAAATTACATGATGTGATATATGATAATTAAATGAGCATGATGTAACTTGGAGAAGGATGTTTCTTAAATTGAACTAGAAGTAGTAAAGAATGTTACGTTGTATGAGCAGTTGATAGATGTAGTTCTTTTTGATTGAAATGCACGAAGTTGTTGGATATCCTTTTATGCGGATTGATGTTCCTCAAATTATATGTATTATTTATGATATTGTGTGCTAGAATCTGGGTTTTTTGCTTTGGTCATTTTCCTTTTAAGTGTTTAAGTGTTATTCGAGGACGAATTTTCATAATTGGGGGAGAATGTAATGAACTGAAAAAAAACTAAGCTTATCTAGAGATACACTAGTGATTGATGTTCTATTAAATAGCTTAATATGTGTGTATGTGAGTTTTGAAGTAATTTCGGTTAAGTTTGAAGTCAAATGATAATGATCGACCAACAGGTTTGACGACTAGTAACCGATGTGCTTATGCGTGTGTTATGAGTTTATAATGTCTTTAAATTATTAATTGTGGTGTTAGAAGTCAGTGTCTTGAGACTACAAGAGTTTTGAAGTCAAATTTCCAAAAACGTCTAAGACGTTCGAAAGTAAGCATTTAAACGTGCTTGTGTATTTCTGTGTGTCTTTTAATATTTCAGAACTTTTTTGATGTTGAAACTAATATGAGAGGTTCCTAAGACCTAGAGGTGCATATTTTGAAGTTTAACATCTAGGTAAGACTCTACTAGAACCCACAAGGGGCAATAGTACAGGAACCAAATAAAAGGTGTATGACTGCGTGGCAGTGGCAATCAACTACCCCCAAACAACGACCCGTTGATCAAACGAACCCAAAACGATGGGGCATAGACCAAAAGATGATCCGTTATTTATAGGGCATGGTCTGGACCTGCAAAAGTTGTCAAGACATGGCATGACTTGGGGTGTTTTGGGAAATTCACCCTAAGTCTTATTAATAAGAAGGATGATTGGTTTATGTGTATTTGGATATTTTAATAATATTTAATTATTAAACTCTCATTAGACCTTAGAACCTTATTCTGTCCAAGAACTTCCTTGATAGCTCAAGGTCAAGATAGATCTTTGACGATTGATTTCAATGGAGTTCTTCTTCAAATTTTTTTTGGATTTCTTCCAATAAGGTATGGGAGTTCATCATCTTAGGTTTTCTATCACCTCAGAGTAAATTTAAAACTGATTTCAAAGACCATATAAAATTTTTAATATCTACTATAAGTCATGTTTTTTGCATGAAACATTTTCAAACATTAAGATATGATTATTATTGATGTGTTATTGATGTTTTCCAATGAAAATATCCACAAGCCCTTTACCTTCAAAAAATTTTAAATTTGACTATAATGTGGTGTGTGAATTAATTATGGATTGATAGTAATGAATTCATGTGTATGTTGTTTTGGGCTATTGATATATGTATAGATCATTGTTTAATGGTTTGTTGGCTTCCTTTGTTTCATAGTGTATATTGTTTGATTGTTGCTTTAAAATTTTGTTGATGGCTATTTGGAAGAGCCTTTGTGAATTGAATAGGTTGTCATGGATAAGAATTGTTTATGATTATGATTGAAAGGTGGTAAGTTGTCCTGATCTCTATATATTGTGTAGAATTGTTTATATATTTTCTATTGATTTGTATGATACACTTACGGTGGCGGTGTTATCTTTTGATTATGTGATGAACATGGCCTTTGTCGTCATTATTATGTAAATTATAGTAGTACCATGATTAGGGAAAATATGAAGGTATAACTTGAAGATGTTTATGTGAGATAATGTAATCATGTATAAGTTGTTAGGGATTGTATGAACATAATAATTGATGTATAATTTGATATTGGTGTGAATCTTGTATTTTATGAACATATGAAGTAATGTACTCTTATCTTGTTTGTGTGGTTTTCTATTAATGCTTAAGCTATGGTTATTATTTAAAAGACTGCATATGGTGATAGAAGACTAGGAAGTGTCTTATGTTGTAAGGTAGGATACGTATGAGTGATTTGCAAGCATGTTTTCCTTTGATTGTCTATAGGGGCTTATAGTAGATGGTGAAGAGATTCTTTATGTGTTAATGTGGTGTCTTGTGTAGTCCACTTAATGTCCTTAATTTGTACATTAATAACATTGTAGGAGTAATATGATGAATGTTGTGTATTAATTTGGTAGACCTCTCTTTACATGGTATGTTTAACAACCCTTTTGTTTTCTTTATGACCTTGACATAATTCAAAGAATGTTATTATATCGTTGGAGTTGAAATTTGTAATTGTATCCTTCTCGTTTGAATTATGGACTTAGGGATAGTTTTGCTCGAACCACATGAAACCATCTCTAAGAATGTGATAGAGCTATCCTATTTAACAATTGAGGGGAAGCCCTTGAGGTCCCATCTTTTGTAAATGCATAATGGTTAGGTAAGACTAGAAGTGTTTCCTCTTTATATGCCTGGTGTGATTGAAATTACTCTATGAGAACAAATTCTTGAACAGAGTGAATGTGCTTACGGAATGACTTCACTTAATCGAAGACTAGAGTACTAAGAAACCATTAATCTTTCTTAACCATGTTCCTAGATGGGATTATCCTAATTTTACCATTTGCAATTAGCACTCCCTCATTCACAGTAGAGTAGACCCCAGATTCCATGCCTAGCTAGTATGTTCTGTGTCGGTTAATGCCTATTCTCATAATGTGGGAAACATTATAGTGTTGGAGAAATTCTTCAACATTTAGATAGTAAAATGGGACGCAACCTTGACATCGCACGAGTAGGCTTTGAATGAGCTAAAATGTAGGTTCCCTAGGTCTCTTCCAAATCTATTATATGAAGTACTGTAAATGTATGTTTTTTTCCTATAAGGGTATTAATGAAAATACAGTGCCTTAACGAAGTATGTTTTATAGAAAGGGTAATTATCTAGGGTAACTTTGAGGATTGCTAAAGTAGGGTTGAAAAGGGTTTATGGCAGTCCCTTCATGTTTTACTTAGATAAGTCATAGAATAGCCTTAGATAGGGTGTCTAAATTATGTAATGTCTTGTCTTATTGAGTTTGAGAAAGATGATATGTGATGTATTGGACTAATTTTTCTTTAGCTAGTCTTGAGGACTATCTAGGTGTGTGTGAAGGGGTTTTAAGGGCGGCCACTTCATATTATACTTAGATGCGTCTTAGGATAACCTTTAGTAAATGGGTCCACGCAAATATGCTTATGTGATCAAAGTTACTTTTACCTGTTCTGTATGTTATTATTTACATGTGTATGCATGTAAAATACTTTTTATTAAGTTTTTTACTAAAATTTCATGAAAGAATGTTTATATCCTAAATGTCCCTTTTTCATAATTTTTGCATGGCTTCCATACTTAGTTTATTAAATGTACAAACCTATTCTTTTCGATTTTTGACTAATGTGTTGGAAAATTAATGTCTTGATATGCCATTGAGGATAGATAGGTATCTAAGGGGTTGAAGATGAAGTGTTCATGAGAGCTCATTGATTGGAAGATAAGACCTACATGTTCTTTTTTGTCTTTACTTTTATTTCAAGTCTTTTATGTAGTTAGTCCAAATGTGGAACATTAAAAGTATTACATTGTTTAGTAAATTATTTTAAAGATATATGTTTTTGAATAAAGTCTTCCTCATGCATATTAATGAATGTATTCTTCATCAGTGAAGAAAGTATAAAATTCTTACTTATATTTTGAGTATGTTGTTCAATGATTGATACGTGGGGCTTGTGTGAGACTTCTCGGGGTACTATTGGTGGGTAACTTTAAGGGTGTGTTTCCCAGTCGTTACAAAATTTGTATCATAGCATAAGGTTTGGCAGTCTCTTAGATTTTCTCAAAAACTACATCTTGTAGAGACTTGTTCAACATGTGAAGCGCGCCATATTATGTATAGTAGGATATTGGGATGTTCCCTAGTTCTATCATTTGCAAGTAAAACACCCTTCATAAAAACAGGTTAGACTCTGAATTCCATGCCTAGCTAGTTTAATCTATGTAGATTAGCGCATATTTCATCATGTTTGATACATTCTAGTGTTGGAGAATTCCTACAACTGTAAGTTAAGGAAATTGGACGCTATCTAGAAATGGCACAAGTAGGCTTTGAAGATATTAGAATGTACGTTACCTATGTCTTTTCCAAGACAATTATATTAAGTCCTATAATCTATAGTATCCTCTAAAAATGGTTTTCATAAAAATATGGTTTCTTAATGAAGTATATTTTATAGAAAGGGTACTTATCAAGAGTAGATTTGAGAATTGCTTAGGTAGTTTTTAAGAGGGTGTATGGCGGTCTCTTCATTTTTTAATTATTCTTGAATCTTAGAGTAGCTTTAGATAGGGAGCCTAAATGATGTAAAGTCTTGTATTGTTTAATATGAGCTATGTGATATGTGATGTACTGTAGTAAATTTACTTTTTGTAGTCTTGAGGACTATCTCGGTGTGTGTGAAAGGATCGTACGGGTAGACGCTTCATATCTTACTCAGATGGGTATTTGGATAACCTTTAGTAGAGGGGTTCATGTTAATATGCTTATGTGATCGATGTTACTCGAATATGTTCTACATATGATTATTGACTTTTATTGTGTCTCCTAAACACTTTTCTGAAGGACTTTTACTAAAATATTATTAAAGCATATATATATATATATATATATATATATATATATATACATATATATAAACTGAATGTCCCTTTTTTATGGTGTTTTCATGGATTCCATGCTTAGTGCATTCAATGTGATTAGTCCTTCTTTTCCCTATTTAACTAAAATGCAAGGAATTGGAAGTCCTTATATGCCATGGAGGATGGATAGATTTCTATGATTTTAAAGATGAAGTGTTCCTGTGTCCTCATTAATTCCTGGACAAGACGCGCATGTTCCTTTATTTCTTGAGTTTTATTTCTTTAGTAAAGGTAGATGGCTTTTAAAAAAGTCTTCCACTTCTGTATTAATGAAACTATTCTTCGTGTGTGAACAATGTTTTAAATTCATAGTTAGGAGTATATTGTGCAATTGTTAATAAAGGAGGATTGTGGGAGTTCTAGGGGGTTCTCTCTGGTCGTTACTATCATCATCACATTAAAACATTTATAGGAACATGCTTTCATACACAATGTCACATAGGTTTATTCAAGATCTCCTCAAGATCACGTGAAGACCTTCACATTATATAAGATCACATGTAACATAATATCCTCAATTAATACCATAACATGGTACTACTACAATTTACATAACAATGCCTACAAGTCCATGATGGCAATAACAAAAAGATGTTAACACCGCCACTTTAAGTAGACACGACAACACAATAGCAATTATACATCAATTCTACATTAGTATGGAATTAAGTTAACTTATCAGTGGCCAAGATCATAATTCCTTAACATCTCAAAAAATTTACAATATAAAAACATAATTAACAACAGAAATCAAATATACAAGTCAATTATTGTAACAATATGATAGACATTAGATCATAAACAGTAAAACCACTTCATAAGGAATGTTTGAACAAAACGCGTCTTTAATCGATGACCCCCACAAATGGTCCGTCGACGAAACGACGAACCCTCGACTGTTTCTGTTCGTCCATCTTTTCTAACTCTTCATATTGAATCTTCTCTGATCCAATCGACAGACCAAAAAAACGGTCTGTCGATGATTCGCGTTATTCTGTAATTATCTTTTTTTCAGCATCGGGTACCAGGACATTCTCTAATTAAGATCAACACTTTGCTAGGATGGTCTGTCGATCAGTCGACGGACCATCAATCCTTTGGTATCCCCACAGTTAATCATAATTCCCCGAGTTGCTTCAAAATGTCTAAACCTCCAATCGACACTCACCACCTATGGTCCGTCGATGGGACAACGGGTCGTCGATGGCTTGGTAGTTCATTTTGTACACTGATTCTTCACATCTTTCTGCATATTCGGTTTGGACAACTTTCCTGTAAATGAAAGAAACACATATTAAAATTACTAAAAAGAGGATATAGACACACCCATATCTTATGGAAAAGCATAGAAATCAATGTGAAACCAGGATACATCAACACCGTCAACATAAATTCATTGTTTGTCCTCAAGCGATGCACTATGACTTAACAAAACATTTCGTACACAAGTATCCTCTTTTAAGCTTCCGCAATCACATGGTTATTAATCCAAACTTTTTTCATTGCTTTAGTGCATTTTTCTTCTGTTAGGCTTGATAGGATTACTCATGTAGATCAGACCATGACACAGACTTACCATGGACTTACACCTATGCTCGTTTGTCTCTCGCCAAGGTACCAACTTTCTAACATTGTAAATAGAGCCCTCACTTAAAAATTATCATCCTTTTTGACACAGTGCATTTATTATTGAGTAGAAGGATCAATTTTTAACACTCACTCTCAAAACAAATTCACACCTAGTTGGTACTCATTGCCATAGGCTTGCCCCTATTTTCGCAACTTAAGTGCACCATATTAGACTCTTAGGATCATGATAAGACTTTATTACCTTGAACCGTAGGCTCAGGGTTAGGTATGGTACATATGGGAACATTATAGTGACTTGTTTCCCACTTTGACATTACGGCTAACTGTTCTACCTCTTTCATTATCTATTATGTCCTATTTTTCTTGTAATCTTTACCTTATTTTCTCTTTTCTTTCTCTTTTTTTTGAAGTGACTCTTACTTCTTTTTCCTCAAAACTTTTTTTCTCATTCACTTGTTTTTTATGTTCAATTGACAATTTTTATTCAGTCATTTCTCTAGTTCACTGCCCCTTTACTTTTCCACATTACTCATTTTCATACCAACTTTTTGGGTCATCACTCATAATAGCCACACACAACTTATTGCTATGACATAAGTAGAGGTACACAATAACAAAGGTTGGGTCTGGGCAAAGACGAGGTCAGTTTCTGCATTAGCCAATGTCTAAAGAGGAACCAGAGCCAACACATTATAACCAGGTAAGTTAAGTTGGTGGAGAAAATAAAGATCTATTAAAGACTGAAACTATTTGTATCAAAAGAGGGATAACAATTTCTTTCGGCTCACTTCACATTAGGCTAGATGTTTTTTTAATTTGTACATGGGAATATGATACTTTCCTAATTGTCTAACACGGATTCCTTTTGTAGGACCAATCAAAGCTCGTCACACTCTCTTGACACCTCATTACACTATAAGATTATCGGTCACCTATATTAAGTGTTAGAGTGAGGTTCATGTAGTGGGTGCATCTCTATGTCATGATCAGAGCCAATATTCAACATTAATTAAACCTATTTATGCAAGCACTTTCTTAGAACATGATATAATTCAAGTGTCGCCATTATGTTTCAATTTTCACATTCATACTTTGTACAAGTTACGACACATAACGATTCAACAATAAAGTAATTAGTCTCTTGGGGCAAAAGAACATCGGCAAGAAAACCACCAAGAGATGATCCTTAGTTGGGCTACTTAAACATTACCCTAGCACTCTCTTTCAAATGACACCATCCTTAAAAAACATGCAATTGTCCCCAATTCATAATAAATATAAATATAGGGTTGTAGGTGAAGCAAACCTGAGGCGCATAGCACCGAAGATTAACAAGAAGATGGGTTCAGTTCCTCGAAACCCGCACAATCAATTGGGACACACTCATTAGTGCCCACAGTAGTATATGCATCCTCACTGGTGCTCCTCTCAACAACCTCCACTCTGTAGCTAGATGCCTCAGAAGCTATCTCTCTAGCCCTCATCTAACAGGCATCCTCATCAATCAACGAGGTTGTCCTCGCAGCCTCCCCAATCAGCCCTCTCCTTATTCAGAGCATTAGCATCTTCACCCTCACTGATACGGCTGGAATGGTGGCTCTGTTCATCCTTGCATGGCACAGGTTGAGGTGCAAGGGTGGTAGTGAGAAGTGCATCAAGCACTTTGTCCTCTACGAGCTCCACAGTTGCGCTATATAAGGATCGAGTCCCTTTATCTCAAGTATATCATCCAGGTCTTCCTGCAGACTCGCTACAATCTTCTGAAGAGTCATCAAATAAGTGGTGGTGGGTGGGCGTGCAAGAACTCAAAGCTCAAAATCATCGAGGCACTACTGCGCTGCCTTAATCTGTCACTCCGTCTATTAAGCCACCCTCTTCTCAATGCGGCCCTCAGCCTCAGCAATAGTGGGAGGGTTAGGCTCAATTTGCCAAGGATTTTGAAAAGGTCATAGGGAATCATGTTTACACTATCCCGCAATTCACACAATGATTTACCGAATCGAAATAAGTCGATAGTGAAAAGAACGGTAAATACCCTACGATCATCTTTCTTGACAACCACATTGTCTGTCATAATAGAACTACAACTATATGTGATTTAAATAATCTCAAAGTCCATTCTTATCTTCCTTGTGACAAATTATTTCATAGACATAGCATAACTTGACATCCCAAACAGTGCCTTTACCAAGGGAAGATCAATGCAAAGTGTATTGAATAAGGATATAATTTTTTGTACATTTACATCTTCATACCTCTTTTTAAACTTTCAAACAATTAGTGGATCATCTTTGGGTAGTGGCTTTGTAAATTCCGATAGAGGCTCGACCCCCACATTTTTTATTCTAGCTAACTTGGGTTAAAACATTTCACTATATCATCAAACTCAACATAAGTTTTACTTTTAAAATTATTTATAGTTCTAATCAACAACAGATTTCCTTTCGTTTGAACTTGGATTACTTTCCAATAAATTCCCTCTCCGGGTTATAATGCCAGCTTAGTACATTTACATAAATTGTATTCACTATGGTATCAATAGAGAAATACCCTTTGTGTCTTGGATTCTAATGCATTAATAAATGTTCCTTTTAGGTCTCAAGTTGTTTTATAGACACCGAGTGGGAGGTCCTTTTTGTTCAACGCGGAGAAATTAGTCTTCATTTTTCTTGAATCTGTCAGGATCCACATTCTCTACTTTGTGTTTTTGACGATCGTGAGGAGTTACATACGAATCCTATGTTCGTATCCTTATAATGGAAATCTCGTTCCATATATCTCCAACAATAATGAATACCACTATTACAACCTTGATTCCCGCCAGGATTTGACAGCACATAGGAGAACCCCAAACTTATTTCACTAAAAACTTTACCTCTTTGTTGTACATGGTTTCAAATATATTTTCATCTATGCTCAACCCAATAATATTACCAATGGAACAAACAACAATTTTACAACATGTAATGACGTGCTTCAACAATAAATCCAATTGAATCATCATCTTTATCATATTTTCATAAAGCTCTTCATTCATGTCCAATAGTTGTCTCCTTACCAAAAAAATTAATGAAGAAACATGATATCCCTTGTATAACATGCTCGGTTAAAATCGGTCATCTCTTCAGAAAACATCGAAGCCACAACAAAAAAATTTCATATAATTTTATAGACAACACCTATGTTGATATTGTCAAGACCTCAATAAGAATATAGCGACAACACATTTTTCTTGCAACCCTTGGGTAGAACATTGAAAAGTAACTTTTAAAGCATATTTTTAGGATATCTCACAATCAGTCTTAACTGAATCATCCTCAAGGGAGGGAAATATCTTTCATAAAACACTTTTGTGAACTCCTCCTAAGAAATGATAGGTGATGTTGGTACTTCTTTTATTATTCTATTAGAGTAAAGGGAAACAATCACAGTCATATTGACTCTTTAGAGATGTTCGTGAAGGAGAACTGTCTGCACTTATCCATAAAATTCTGAATATGATCTAAGGGTCCTCATGAGCAAGTCCAAAAAAAAGAGCTTTATTTTTCAACAAGTACAATATATTAGTGGTCACATGAACACAATATTGCAAAATGTTTGAGGCAATCTAATGGCACTAGCACTTTCCAAATGATCCACTTTTACATCATACAAATTTCTCATATAATCATTGTTCTCACTTTGACCTGCATTACTCTAGTTGACATTAATCTCTTCACCTATTTTAGAGCAATACTCAAAACATAAATAAAAACATTCTACAACAACAACATTAGTTGACGAAACCACTTTAATAAAGAATTCTAAGCACGACATTTCTATAGGACAACCATTATTTGGTAACTATAAACTATAGTTCTTCAGATTGAATATGTAGGCTCTCCCAAACATGTTTAAACCAAATGATGAGTTGGTGTTGATCACAAAAATATGGATATGGTATATAATTCACTTAAGAAGTAAGGAAGTGTTCTAATATTTTGTAGAAGTCGTTTATTCAACATAAAGTAAATCAAAAAGTTGAAATTATAAATTATGGGCGGATGTAGTAACCAATTGATAAAAAAATACAATTAACACGGGATTTAGACTATTAGAGAGAGGACTTATGAATGTGATATATGGAATACAAACTTTGAGAAATTTATAACTAGTTGTTGCTTTAAGTTTTATATCTCAATTGGTAGGATAGGTTAGGAATACGATAGCAATTTATCAATCAATTATTATATTTCGAGTGAGTTCTCTCGGACGTTAACAAGTTTAGTAGTTTAAAGCAACCCAATTCCTGAAATAATCCTAGTTTTTGATGTTTGGTTGTAAAGACATAAATGAATAGAACGATAAAGTTTCAATCTACTCTTAGAACCTTTTTATGAAATCTATAGAGAGTAGCTAAAATTGTGTTAGGAACATTTATTCAAAAATGGAAATTTAAATAAATGATTCAAACTATTTTAAAACAACACTAGATTTAGTCGCATGCGGTAAGCTTAAACGTATGATAGGACTTCACGTTCCTTCAATTGAGGTTGATAGTGAAAGCATTATGGTATGTGTGAATTTGGGGCAAATAAGTATTTGACCATGGTAAATTGCCTAAAATCAATGTTTAGTCTAATGTTGGGTTTTTAGGATTTGGAGAAATATCGCCTATTGATTATCATCCTTATATTGTTGTATGCCTTAGTTGTTCTGATTAATTCTTTAATTGTGCATTTTTTGGATTCATCAAGCCTTGGACTAGTGTTTTCCTTGGACACTCATTATTATGAGATATTTGGCCTTTACTTTGTTCAAACTCCATTTCGGATGGCTAAGATCCCTTTAGTAGACTCATGTCTAATAAAATAACCCTTATGTTAGTCGTCCACTCATATATAATAATATTGTATCTAGTGAAACCACTTTTTATGAACCTTTTGTTTATAGATGAGGTATTGAGCTTTTCTTGACCATTTAGCACATCAGTTTGTCGACCTTTATGTATTGTAATGATTACGTAGAAGTAGACATCGTTCTAAGGGACCCTTTTCATAATCATTTGACCTAGGATAATTCAAAAATATTTTTTGTTACATATCCATTATCCTGGTTCTTTTATACATTACAATGTTGATCCCTTTCTACTTGATTTTACTAGTCAAATTGGAGGAAAATATATAGTTCGAGGTCTAGGATAAGCAATATGTATATTTGATTACTTTTTGATACTTATGGAGGATATATGTAGTTCAAGGTATACTATAAACTACTTGTACGTTGACGATCTTATTGGTTACTTGGAAGTTTATCTTCAATTAAAGTCGAGGACAAGCTTTCTCTGTATATAAATTATGAGGGATGCACTGTTTACAGTTTTAGCCTTTGTATACTTGTGGGGCATATGGTGGTCTATTACAATGTTTTTTTGAACTGACGCGGGCATGCTTTTTTTATTTAGAACCATCATTGATTCGTTATTTGTACTTATTTTTTCCCTATCCTTAGTGCACTCATTTGATTTAGAAACTATAAACATGTGAAATCCATATTTAGGTAGGGGCCTTATATATTATATATATTTTTTAGTTTTCATCTTCCCGTTCTTCAATGTTTGTTGTTTAATTGTGTCTTACAGTTTATTTATATCCTTATACTCATTACTAAATGTTCTAGGTTATAAGTTGACTGACCTACTAGTTGGTTATCGCTGGTGCTATTATGACTCAAGTAAACAATTTGTGACACTTAGTTTATTAATATTATCTTTGTTATTATTTATTTGTTTGTTCAACTCATGATTATCCGATATGTTTGGTTTGTAAGTAACTCAATTGAATGAATAGATTAATAAATTAAGACAAATTAATTACTTTAATATTCTATAATTTATTGAATACCTGTGTGGGTAACATGTTTACCATATAGATAACTTAAGTTCCTCAAGAAAGAATACGATAAAACTCTTGAGAGTCTTGAAGGAACACTAAATTTATTTAGATTAAATGATTTGAGTTGTTGTCTTAAATAAAGTAGGCTTGAGCATATTTTTTAAAAAAATATATTAAATTCGGGATGCCTTACTCTTTTTTACTAACTGACATAACTCAAAATACAGAATTTTATTTGATTAATACTAGTAAATATTACTCCTATGGTCTGTACAAAGTCTTGATAGTTGTTGGTGAACTAATTTTATTAGAAGTCTATAAAAGCTCAAGCCTTTGTTGGTTTATAACACAAATTTTACTAAACAATGATATACAAAAAGAATGTATTCAAATTCCTTTTAATATTACATATCAAGTAGAATAAAATAAGATATGTGAATTATAGGATATGTAGGTCCATATCAATATAACATAACATGCATATTATTTTGGACATCATAGATAATCTCCACTTCTTTTAGGTAACTACATCGTTATTATTGTTATTATTGTTTCAACAAGCTCAACCAATAAAAAAAATATAATATTCAAATACACCATAGAACTTAATCTTCAATTCATTAGACAATGAAAAGGCACTAATTAGATGCACACGAATAAAATAAATTCCACATAGCTATTTAACAACTAATTATTAGAAGAATATTCTTCAAAATTCAATACTTTATGACCAAGTCCAACATTTTCTTGATCATCATCAGCACATGTTGGTGAAACACAACATTTACAAACTCCATCGATACATTCCCTTATTCCAATTCTGCAAAATGGAATTACCGCTGCACAGTCTTGATCGCCACATTGTTGGCCCACTGCTACATCTATGGATTTAAAAGATATTAGAACCTCACTAAAAAAAATAGATAACAGAATTTTTTATAATCAGTTTGTAAAAATTATATAGTACAAAATGGAATAGTTGACGAGTTTGGTTGTTTAGATTTAGAATTTATCCTTTTAATGTTGTGGGGTTCGTAGATTCAGATACTTGATGTATAAGAGGCGAAACTAGTATGCACTATATCATAAAAATGTAATAATTAGCCAATAAAAATATGACCCATCAAGCCGACTTATATATGGAAAAAAATTACTTATTTAGAGACTAAATACATTTTGATTGACCCTCTAAATTCAACCATGTAAATGGTTTAGTGATATTAACTAAACCCACTTATATAAAACATCCAATGAAATAACTATTTGCATAGATCTTATTATAGGTACACACTGAAATTTTTCTATTAAAATTTCATTTGTTTGATTTTTGTATATCAACAATGAAATATTATTACTAAAAACATTAAACATAAAATCACATGAAAATCGTCTTAAATTATTAAATTTTCTAGAGATGAAGGAGGTAGAAAGAAAAACCAACCAAATGAAAAGATCAAAAAGGTGACTAGCAAAAACACAACCGCCGAAGACTTTTCCATGTTGTATGGTAGGAAGTAATATATGTTATTGTTTTACTTCGAAGTGTTCCTTTTTTTCACAATATATACTATCAAGTTCACAAATATCATGCCAAAAATAAAAATCAATAAATAAATATTAAAATTGATATGGTCAAAGATTTTTTGTAGTATTTGTGATATTTTGTCAAAATTTGATGTTATTTTCTTAAATGAAATTGACTTTTTTCCTCAAATTGTTTTCCTTTTTTATTTTTATAACTTTGAAATTATAACATATTATTTTTATTGTTTAATTAATCTAAGAGGTAATTTGATCAAATATAGCATTTTCATCATATCAACCTGTCATTACTCTATGCTACAATTTAAAATGTACTTTTTATTTCTTTTGTAGCCAATAATAATTACACTACGATATTACTTGTAAAAACGTTTATATGATGACTTTAAAGTTTGCATAATGAGAACAATGAAATAAAGCATTTTTTCATTAAATAAAACTTACTATATACATGCCTAAAATTTTCTTTTTACATTCCTAAAGGTTTTATATTCCTAATTATAGTATATTTAAAATATGTTATATTAATCGAGGAAATTTCCTACACAGAAAAAGAAATCGACCCCAAAACTAAATAATTATTTAGAACTAGTAAAGCGATATCTAGAACTACTGAATAAGTTGAACATCCTCACATATAACATTAAAATGATGTGAATGAATAAAAGATGATCAATTTAAATCTAGAAACTAATGGCATTGCCATTCCACATATTTGATTTGACATCTACTATTTTATGATTATTAGATACATGTGGAAGATAATAACTCTTACCTACAACTTCACTAATAAAATTTCCCCACTTCCATGTGTTTTGCCCACGCATGATAAACGATGATTGGAGCAATATGAAGAGATATATTTTTGTAATCTTGTAGATGAGTGGAATTAGTTTCTTTTTCAATAATATAAGTAAATGTTTTATTCTCATCGGGAAAATATAGTTTTGGTAATGTTTTACATAAATTCTTAATATTTCTTATATGTTCTTTATCTTTATTATCAAAATAATATTCTACATCTTTTTTAAGTTTTTTATGTAATGGTTTTAGATGTTCTGCTAATTTTGGTATGTATTCCCTTACCTGATTTACTAATCCTAGAAAGGATTGTAATTTCTTTTTTGTATCTATATTTTCATCAATAGTAATTATTTTTTGTACTATATGAGTTTGCATTTTTATTCCATTTTTATCTATTTGTATTCCCAGAAATTCTATTTGTGATTTCATAATTTCTGCTTTACTTTTACTTAAACTTATACCTGTATTTTTTACTATATGTATAAATTTTTCCAATAATCTTATATGTTCATCTTGTGTTCTAGAATATAACAATATGTCATCTATATATACGATACAGTTTTCTAGCTGGTTAAAATAGTTATCCATAAAATGTTGGAATCTACCTGGTGCATTTTTATATCCAAAAGGTAAAACATTTCATTCATAGAATCCTTGCGGTACTGTGAATGCTGTTAATTGTTTAGATTCTTCTTCTAATTTTAGATGATAAAATCCTGATTTACAGTCAAATTTACTAAAATAATTATATCCTTGTATTTGTCTTATTTTAAGTATTTTATTAGGTATTGGGTAGTTATATGTTTTAGTTTTAGCATTTAAATTTCTGTAATCAATAACCATTCTACTTTTACCTCTTTTTTGTTCACTGTTTTTTATTACTATAAATGCTGGGCTTGTATGTTTACTATTACTTTCTTGTATGTAATTTTTTTCTAGTAATTCATTTATATGTATTATAAATTCTTGTAAATCATCAAAGTTATATTTTAATGGTTTTTGTGTTATTATATTATTTTCATCTATTAATTCAATTTTTACTTTTGTTTTATGTTTTTCCCATCCTTGTAATGGGTCTTCATTATATAATTGTTCTAGCTGTTCATTAATTATTTTAACTTTGTCTATTGTAAATATAATAATTTCTAATTGTGATATTTGTTTTTCATCTATATTTTCCATTTCCTGATTTATTTTCTCACTTCCTTTAATCCATTCTATAGGTTTTCGTTGTTTATTTTTTACTCTTTTTGCTCCTATTTTATGGCCACATGGCGTAGTAAGCCACCAGTGTGTTTTTGTTATTATGTGTGGGTAAAATTTATCTAAAAATGGCATTCCTAATAACATATCTTTCGTGGTAAATTCGAAATTATACATTTCTTCTATTGTTAGTATCTTATCCCATATTTGTATTTTTATATTTTTTGCTTTATATTTAATAATACTTCCTTCATTGTTAAATCCTGTTACTACCATAGGTGTTTTTAATTTTTCCCATTTATCTTCTGGTAAGCAATTATATTTACATATATTCGCTTCTGCTCCTGTATCTATCATAGGTGTATAATATCTGTTGTGATATCCTTCTACAATAATATTTGCAAGTATAAATATTTTCATTAATCATTTTTGGTTCTTTTTATAATTATTTTCTTATTTTGACAAGTTATTGTTAATTGTTCATTTTCTATGCTGTATGGTTTAACTTTTTCTAACCATTTTATTCCTAATGTGATATTATGATTTCCTTCATATATCTTAAATTGTATTTTTAATGGAATTCCTCCTATAATTATTTCTTTTTCTGTTGTTTCTTCATTTGTATTTACTATTTCACTAGGTAATCCATTGCATATATGTCCTGTTTTCATAATCTCTTCTTCTAATACTAGTTCTCTTGTTATATGATTTTCTTCTTGTCCTGTATTTATTAAGATTTTATATTTTCTCTGGTCCATTATTCCTGTTATAAAATAATGATATTTTGTCATTTCTTCTAAATCTTGTGATATTTCATATTTTCTTTTAGATGAACTCATTCTTGATGAGGAAGATCTAGTCATCATATTTAATGTGTTTGTATTTGGTGTACTTGAGGTACTCAATCTTTCTTTTACTATCTCCAATTCTTCTTCTGTATCCATTTCTTTATAACTATAGTCATTATTATCTATTACCGTAATTATTCTTTCAAAAGGATTTTCTATTTTTATTTTATCAATTTTATTTCTTGCTGTTATTTTATGTTTTGTTGTTAATATATAAAGATTTTTACATCTTGCTGTGAATACCTTACTTCCTGGTGCTAACTCTATTCCTGACATTTTCCAATATAATACTAATGATTTATCTATATTTGTATCTGTTAATGCTACTGTATAATTAGCACTTATTATAAATTTAAATTTTTGGTATGTTAAATTTCCTTTAACTGCACTTATTACGCTTTTTTCTATAGGATGTTTTATTCTATCATCTGCTAAATATATTTCAATGGGCGTATCTATTCCTTCTCTGAAACAAGCTTTTATTAGTATTTCTGTTCCTCCTAAATGTACATATTTTATAGCTTCTTTATTTTTTATGTTTTGTATTTCTTTATTTATTATTCGTTTGTTTATTATAGGTATATATGCTTTTCCACTTGTATATTTACCGTCTATGATGTGTTCTTTTTGACTAACTACATAGTATTCTTCTTTCTGTCTTTTAAACCAGATTTTTAGTATAGGTATGTCAAGTATTTTTTCAACACTAAAATCTAATTCTTTTCCTTTTATTTGTTCAAAAAAGTGTATTATCAAATATAATTTTTTGGTGTGATGATTCTTCATCTTCATAATTCTCTTTAGATATTATTTCGTTTTCAGACATTATATTTCTTCTTCTTCTATTTCATTATCTAGATTTTCTTCTCCATTTTCAGTTTCTATATCTGATACTTCATATATACTATCGTTTTCACTTAATGCATAGTCTATGTATTCTATTTGCATATATTTGTCATCATCTATAACTATTTCTGCATTTTGTTTTCTTTTTGGATTTTTAGGTAATTTACAGTCCTTAGCTATGTGTCCTATCTTTCCGCAATTATAACATGTACATTGAGATATTTTTCTTTTAGGTCTATATGATCTTTTCATTTTATAGTTTTTTACATAATACCTTCGTATTGGTTGTTTATATTTATACTTAGTTTATTTTTTCTATAATTTTTATATCTTCTGGATTTTTGTTTTTTATTTGTACACCCAAACTGTGGTGCCATTTTATTTTTACAACATGATAAATTTTTATTTAGTACTTTTTCCATTTTTAATTTTCTTTTTGGTTCTCACATAATTGTGTAAACCATTGAGATAGAAATTTTATTCTAGCTCCTAAAGTATCTACCATTCCTTCATTATCCTAATCCTTTATTATTTTTGTACTAAATGGTTCTGGTAATTTTGTAAAATATTGTTTTCTTATTTCTTTTGCTTCGTCTAAATTGTATTTAGCTTTGTAATAATATTCTTTGAATGCACAAGTATATTCTTCTTTATAACACATTTTACATATAGCCAATTTTGTCATAAGTTGCCTATTTATTATTTTTTCTCTATTTTGTTCTCTTATATCCGTGGTCATACCTCCAAATTCATTTCTTATTGCTGATTCATATTTGTCTAGTATATCCATATTTGTTGCTGATGGGGATCCATCCATTTTCTTATCATTCCTAAGTACTTCTAAACTTTCTGGGGGTAAATTTTCTTTCCATAATTTTGCTGTTCCTATGAATGTTTTTTCTATGTATCTCGGTGTTTTTGTTGTTTCTATTTTGTTATCTATTAACTGTTTAGATATATTTCCTGTCCATAGTAATATTGCTTTATTTATGTCTGTGACACAATCTAAATCTAAAAAATTATATTGTTCACTTATTAGTTTCGGTATCCAATTTTTATTTAATCTACTGTTCTATATTGCATTATTTCTATCTGATTGTTGATAACTTTCTGTATAATAAGTTGGTGGTGTCCACCTAGGACTACTACTGGGACTATTTCTGGGACTATTATCTGGGGTTTTGACTCTTGACGTACTGGGTCTATTCATATCTCCTGTGTTTATTTCTAATTTTTTTAGTTTATTTGTGTGTTCTAAGATTTCTGTATATGTCTCACTTATGTCACTTATTTCTGATTTTTGGTCATTTTCATTTTCATCTATTTCATTTACTTCATTTATCTCAATATCTTCATTTAATTTTTGTTCCATTTCTTTTATATCATTAGTTAATTCAAGCTCTTTATCTTTTTCCTTTTGTTTTTGCTTATTTTCATATAATAATTTTAGCCTAGCTAATTCCTTTTCTAATTCACTTATTCTTATATTTTTTCTTTCTTCTAAATGGTGTACTTCTTGTTTTGCTTGTATTTTTATTTTTTCTATTTCTTTTGATTTGTCTATTTCTTCATTTTCTTTTGTTATTCTTATCATAGCTGTTAAACTATCTTCTAATTTTGCCGTTTCTTTTTCTAACATTAAGTATAGATTATTTCCTATTTTTTTATATCTTCTTCCTAGATTTGAAAATATTATTTTTATTATCATTCCGTCTTGATTTTCATATGTTTTTTCGTCTACTGCAAATTCTTCTTTATTCATTATAATTTATGTATTATATTATGTTGTAACTCATATTCAAGACAATCTAATTCTAATTTTAACATGGATATATCTTTTCTTTGTGCTAGTATTGATTTATTACATACTTCTGCTAATATGTTTTCTTCTAATCTTCTTTTTCTATGTTGTAATTCTTGTTCTTTTTCAGCTATTTTTTCCATTATTTCTTCTATTAATCGTTGTTTATAGATTTCTCTGTTCATACTGTCTTTTCAAATAGCAGACATATTTATATTCTGTTTTTGAAATTATGTTTATCAATAGATCTTTTTTATCATTATCTGTTTTGACTAGTTGTGATAGTTCATATCCTGTATATAAAGATCTTAATTTTTTCCATATTTTTCTTACCTTTTTATCTATCTTAGTTCTTTTTATTTTAGTATTTTTATTTTTATCCATCATAATTTTTTATATAATATTTTAAAAAGCTTACTTAATTTATCTAGATATTTAATCTTTTTTAACCTGTAATTTCTACCATATCGCCTTAGCCAATATTCAGTCATATTTAATCTTTAATATCTAAATCATCATATAAATCATACATGTCATAATAAAGTTCATCCTGTATACTTTGTATAGTTAACTTAGTCCAACCTTGGGTTGTTATTTCTATTATCTCATATGTTAATAATTTTTCATAAATTTCTCTTTTTATATCAATATTCAGGTTTTTTAGTATGTAGAGTAGTAATATCTTATAATCAACATCATCGTTTAATAGGTAAGTTTCCATTTTTATTATTTTTACTTTCACTAAAATTTTATTCCTTCCAACCCCTTAATAAATTATACTTGCTTATTATGCAAAAATAATGATTTAATAATCATCTCGTCTGGTCACTACTACAGCTTTCTTCTTTGATTAGTTACCCTAACAGCGCCTCAACTTTGTTTACTCCCCTAAACGGCCTTCTCTGCCTACCAGTTTCAACCTTAGGATGGCATAGTCTGGGCATACTTATTCGAAGAATATTTCTGTAGCAAACTTTCTAAAGATGGTTATTATAACATTATTCAAGTATGATAAACAATTATAATTAACAAGAGATTTTCGGGAATGAATTAATTTAGCTACTCATAAGTATAAAATAGTATACCTGTTTTTGTAGATCTTCCGACATAGTTGGTTTGTTTTCCATAATTATTTAATTAACTAGCTCTGATACCAATTTGGGGTGGAAGCGTAAAGAGAGAGTAAAGAGAGAGTATTCAGAAAGAAAAGAGATGTAAGGATGAAGGTGTGTCTTATTTATGAGGAAAGCTCCCCTATTTATACAAATAAATTACACCGTCATACTATTTACTTTACATAATTGGCCGACAAACTTTTTACATGATTGGCCGACAAACTATTTACTTTACGACTTTTGTACATTTGGCTTTTTCCAGCCGACGCAAGACGACAAAAATAAAAAGACTCTTACTTTATACATATAATACTTTATACATATGGCTGATATTCAGCCAACAATAATAACTTTTTTTTTTATCTTTTTTTTTTTTATCTTTATCCTAAATCAACTGTAGGTATCACATTGTCTTCTCCGTTGCATTTGGAGCATTTATGGTCTGGATATTTGTTGCTGATTAGTTTGCAGTACCTTACTAATAATTCTTCTGAAATAAATCCTTTCTTCAAAGCTCCCGTAGATGGTTGTTCTTCTGGTTGTAACAATGACAAAATCCATCTTTGAACTTCGTCCATATCTGATTTTCTTAATTCTTTGGAGTTTGCATATATCATTACCTGATCTCTTTCATAATAGCTCCAAATAGCATTGCCATTTAAATAATTGTTTGCTAGCTCTTGTATAATCGTAGCTATACCAATAATTCTTTTATTTGCATAAAAATTAGGTATTTCTACTTTTGGTATCTCATTTTGTTTTTCTATCTCTTCTGGAATAATCATATCTTTTGTTAATCCTATCATTACCACCTGTATTGGTGATTTTATCTCTTCGTATAATATCTCTGCTGGTGCTGTATAACATTTTATATAGAATAAATTTCCTTTGGTAATTCTTTTATATGTTAGAAATGCTCTATGTAATTCTGGTATTCCGACTATCTCTTCTCCGGTATATGTGTATACTGTATTTAGTAGTCCGTAGTTATAACATGTTTTTACTAGGTTGGGGTTGGTCTTAGGTTGTGCAATAAGTTTGTTATATCCTTGTAGTTTCTGGGTTATATAATCTTCTTCGGGATTTTTTGTTTGTGTAGATCTTGGGTTTAGGTTTAGGTATGTTTGGATTTTGTATATGTTTTCAATGTAAGATTGGGTAATATAGTTATATCCTTTTTTGTCGTTTTGTAGGCTTATTGCATAGGTTGATGTTTGTGGTTCTGCTGGTATTTGCATTTGTGGTTTTTGGGTAAATGGTTTTGCAAATAACTGGTTTAAGTTTGTGTTCTTTGGTTTTTCACCAGTTCTTTTACTTGTACCTGCCGCTGTATCTGAACAAACATTGTTATGGGTTTTCCAGAGTTTCCCAACTTCTCCTTCTAGCTCTGGCTGTTTTTCGTCTGCCGAACGACGTAGCTCCGCATGTTTATAGTCATGCTGCTGACTTGTAGATTGTACATTTTCTTCTAGCTTTTGAATTCTCAAGCCCATACTATCCACTTTTGTACAAAGTGTAGTTAGGGTTTTGAGTATGTTTTCCATGATATTATCTTGTGCTGGCTGTGTAACTCTGTCGTTATAAGTAGTCTGCAATCATATTTTTGTCAGTTGTTATTACCTCAATCGTAAATGTAAAATTTAATATATTTGTAACGACCTGTTTAGTCGTTTTGAGCAGCAGATTTTATTTTTGGAAAAACAGGCTGAGGCAACGGACCCCACGACGGACCGTCATGGGCACGACGGACCGTCGCAGGGTCTCGTTTCAAAACACTAAGAAAATCTGAAATTGGGTACTGAAAATCGACTCTCTGAACTTCGTGACGGAATGGCAGGACAGACCGTCACAGGTGTGACGGACCCTCACAGGTGTGACGGACCCTCACAGACCCTTGGTGGAAATTTGGGTCTCTGAACTATGCGACGGACAGCAGGACGGACCATCGCAGGCGCGACGGCCCGTCACGGGCTACGCAATCCCAGTTCGGGTCGGATTTCTTCATACGTTTTAAGGGACGTTTTTGACTATTCCTGCTTTAATTATAAAGTTAGTGGGTTAATGTTAATAAGTCTAATTACTTGGGGGTTAAAAGAGGTAACCTTAAGTTAATTAGTGGGTTATTATTGCCATCTTTTATTCTTAATTATATACTAATTAGGGTAAAAGAAAGAGGGTTTGAATAAGAAAAATAAGAAAGAACAAAGAGAGACAGAAAAAGAAAGAGAACGAGTAGAGAGAGAGAGAAACGAAGAGGATAGCAAGGATTCTGAGAAGATAGCTTGTTGATCGCAATTCTTCGGTGGAGGTAGGTTATGGTTATTTTCATGCTATTCGTAGTAAACTCTTAATAGTGAATAATATGTGTTAGTAGTATTGTAAACCCTTCTATATGCTTAATTGTATGCTTGCATGAATGATGTGATTATGTAATTATGATATAATAAGCATGATGAAGCTATTGAATCCTGAATCTTGAAAAGAAACCCTAATCTACTTTGTTAATGATGATGCCTTGGTATAAAAGAAGGCTTGATGAACGAAAGTAGTGAGATTAGAGGATCGGGTGCCACGTTCCGGTACCAGGATAGATTATGAGGATCGGGTGCCACGTTCCGGTACCAGGATAGAATATGAGGATCGGGTGCCACGTTCCGGTACCAGGATAGATTATGAGGATCGGGTGCCACGTTCCGGTACAGGGATAGATTATGAGGATCGGGTGCCACGTTCCGGTACCAGGATAGAATATGAGGATCGGGTGCCACGTTCCGGTACCAGGATAGATTATGAGGATCGGGTGCCACGTTCCGGTACCAGGATAGAATATGAGGATCGGGTGCCACGTTCCGGTACCAGGATAGAATATGAGGATCGGAGTGTCACGTTCCGACACCAGGATAGTATATGGATCGGGTGTCACGTTCCGACACCAGGATAGTATATGGATCGGGTGCCACGTTCCGGTACCAGGATAGAATATGAGGATCGGAGTGTCACGTTCCGACACCAGGATAGTATATGGATCGGGTGTCACGTTTCGACACCAGGATAGTATATGGATCGGGTGCCACGTTCCGGTACCAGGATAGAATATGGATCGGGTGTCACGTTCCGACACCAGGATAGAATGAGGATCGGAGTGTCACGTTCCGACACCAGGATAGTATATGAGGAGCGGAGTGTCACGTACCGACACGAGGGGAATAAAGATAATGAATCTTGAAAGATGATAATATATTCAAATCTAATGAACCTAATTCCCAAATGAGTATGATGAGGAGGCGTGAGTCCTCATTGATGTGCTTGGTGTTTTAACCAAGGGTTATGGTAACTGTAAATGCTGCATGCTAAGGATATTAGTTGATTTTATAATATTGCTTAATATATACTGTTTTCTATTTTGAGTTGGCCGATGATATCTACTCAGTACCCGTGTTTTGTACTGACCCCTACTTTTATGTTTTCTTCTTGTTTATTTGTGGAGTGCAGCAAACGTGCCGTCGTCTTCGACTCAACAGTAATTCAAGCCAGTCTTACTACATCGGAAATTCAGGGTGAGCTAATGCTTCTAGCTTGGACTGGATCTTCTTCTTCAAGTCTTGATGCCTTGAACTTCTGGCATGGACTAGCTTCTTATGTATTTTTAGCTTTTAGAATACTCTTAGTTTAGTCATTTTATCGTAGATGTTCTTGTGGTGATGACTTCCAGATTTTGGGGAATAAATAGTTATTGATTTGGTTTTTATTAATAAGTTAAGTCTTCCGCATTACTTTCTGTTGATATTATATTGAAATGTTAAGGTTTAGATTGGTTGGTTCGCTCACATAGGAGGGTAAATGTGGGTGCCAGTTGCGATCGGTTTTGGGTCGTGACAAACTTGGTATCAGAGCATTAGGTTCGTTGGTCTCATCACACAAGAACGAGTCTAGTAGAGTCTTAAGGAACGGTAGGGGGACGCCTTTACTTTTCTTTGAGAGGCTATAAGACTGTAGGAAAATTCAATTCTTTCATTCTTTCTTTCGTGCTACTACTTGAATCCAATTGGTATCTAGGTGATACAAATTGGTATCTGACCATCTTCACTCTCTTTCGCAGATGGTTAGAACTAGAGCAACGACTACGCCAACACCAACACCAGCACCGGCGGGACAGGGTGCGTCTGAGCCAGCCACCGGGGCTGTAGCTCGAGGAAGAGTAACGGCAAGAGGCCGTGGTAGAGGTCGTGGGAGGACGTCCTCTAGAGGTAGAGGACGAGCACCTAGCCCGTCTGATACTAGGGCAGTGACTCCTCCACCGACCGAAGAGGTAGTGAGAGAGGGTGAGGAAGGGGAAACTGAACAAGTACAGAATGAGGGATTGCCTCCCCAACCCACCCCAGACATGATCAATCGGGTTCTTGCTTATCTTAGTGGGTTATCTGATCAAGGTCAAGCACCTCCAGTGTTTTCTGCACCAGCACCTCAGGCTCCGGAGATACAACATGCGGCTACTATGGATCCCCGCATGGATGTTCCATTGGAAATAGGCACATTTCCTCGTCTGACTACAGGGCCTATAATGACAAGTGATCAGCATGAACTTTTCAGTAAGTTCTTAAAATTAAAACCTTCAAACTTCAAGGGTGTTGAATCTGAGGATGCTTACGATTTTCTGGTTGACTGTCATGAGCTACTACACAAGATGGGTATAGTAGAACGGTTTGGTGTTGAGTTCGTGAGTTATCAATTTCAAGGGAACGCCAAAATATGGTGGCGGTCACATATTGAGTGTCAACCAACAGAGGCACCACCTATGACTTGGGCCTCCTTCTCTAGTTTGTTTATGGAGAAGTATATCCCCCGGACTTTGAGGGATAGGAAAAGGGATGAGTTCTTGAGCCTAGAGCAGGGTAGAATGTCGGTCACTGCATATGAGGCTAAGTTTCGTGCCCTATCCAGATATGCCACTCAACTTTGTTTCAGTCCACAAGAGCGGATTCGTCGTTTTGTGAAGGGGTTGAGGTCAGAGTTGCGGATTTCAGCATTACAGGTAGCGGCTACAGCGAAATCTTTTCAAGAAGTGGTAGACTTCGTAATAGAGGTAGAGGGAGTGAAGCCAGATGACTTCACCATGGCAACAACATCAAAAAGGTTTCGAAAGGGAGGCGAGTTTAATGATTCTTACTCTAGAGGACAAGGTTCCGGAGGTTACTGAGTCCGACCAATTCAGTCTTCACTACAGACTGTAGTTGGGGGTCCACCTCCGACCGGTCAACACTTCTCTGAGAGACCTATGCATGAACCCAGAGAGTGCTATGGATGTGGGGAGATTGGACATATTAAGAGATATTGTCCAAAACAGAGGTACAGACCTCCAAATGTTAGAGGTAGAGGTGGTCATGGTAGAGGCCGTTATTCTGGAGGACGTGGTGGTCGAGGTAATGGTGGTCACCAAAACGGCCGGGGTGATGGGCAAACTGGAGCCACTACATCACAACATGGTAGGGGCAACGGACAGAAAAGTAATGGGGCCCATTGCTACGCTTTTCCTGGGAGATCTGAAGCGGAGACATCAGATGCTGTCATCACAGGTAATCTTTTGATTTGTGATTGCATGGCTTCTGTATTGTTTGATCCTGGATCCACATTTTCTTATGTATCTTCCTCATTTGCTAATGGTCTAAATTTACATTGTGAATTACTTGATATGCCTATTCGTGTTTCTACTCCGGTGGGTGAGTCTGTGGTAGTTGAAAAGGTATATAGGTCTTGTTTGGTGAACTTTTTGGGGAGCAACACTTATGTAGATTTGGTTATTTTAGAAATGGTTGACTTTGATGTAATTCTGGGTATGACTTGGCTTTCTCCGCAATTTGCGATCTTGGATTGTAATGCTAAAACGGTGACGTTAGCCAAGCCTGGGACAGACCCGTTAGTGTGGGAGGGTGACTACACTTCCAATCCGGTGCGTATCATCTCCTTTCTCCGTGCTAAAAAAATGGTTAGTAAAGGGTGTTTACCTTTCTTGGCCCATCTCAAAGATGACACTACCCAGGTACCTTCGATTGAGTCTGTTTCGGTGGTCCGTGAGTTTCTGGATGTGTTCCCAGCAGATCTTCCTGGTATGCCACCAGATAGGGACATTAACTTCTGTATTGATCTTGAACCGGGTACTCGCCCCATTTCTATACCCCCTTATAGAATGGCTCCCGCGGAGTTAAGAGAGTTAAAAGCCCAACTTCAAGAGTTGTTGAGTAAAGGCTTCATTAGACCAAGTGCATCTCCTTGGGGTGCTCCGGTTTTGTTTGTAAAGAAGAAGGATGGGAGTTTTCGGATGTGCATAGACTACCGGCAGTTGAACAAGGTAACTATTAAGAATAAGTATCCTCTTCCTCGCATTGATGACTTGTTCGATAAGTTACAAGGTGCTTGTGTCTTCTCTAAGATTGACTTGATATCCGGTTATCATCAATTGAAAATACGGGCAACGGATGTGCCAAAGACTGCTTTTCGAACGAGGTATGGGCATTACGAATTTGTAGTGATGTCTTTTGGTCTGAAGAATGCCCCTGCTGCGTTCATGAGCTTGATGAACGGGATTTTTAAGCCATATCTGGATCTATTTGTGATCGTATTTATTGATGATATATTGGTATACTCAAAGAGCAAGAAGGAACATGAAGAGCATTTGAGAATGGTATTGGAAATGTTGAGGGAGAAAAAGCTTTAAGCCAAGTTCTCTAAGTGTGAGTTTTGGCTAGATGCAGTGTCCTTCTTGGGCCACGTGGTTTCTAAGGATGGAGTGATGGTGGATCCTTCTAAGATTGAGACAGTGAAGAATTGGGTAAGACCTACTAATGTGTCAGAAATAAGGAGCTTTGTTGGGTTAGCTAGCTACTACCGCCGATTTGTCAAGGGATTCTCTTCTATTGCTTCCCAATTGACGAACTTGACTAAGCAGAATGTTCCATTTGTATGGTCATATGAGTGTGAGGAAAGCTTTCAGAAGCTCAAGACTCTGTTGACTACTGCACCAATTCTCACCTTGCCAGTGGAAGGTAAGAATTTCATTGTCTATTGTGATGCATCCTATTCTGGGTTGGGTGCAGTGCTAATGCAAGAGAAGAGTGTAATTGCTTATGCTTCAAGACAATTAAAAGTGCATGAACGTAACTATCCAACTCATGATTTGGAATTGGCCGCGGTAGTGTTTGCATTGAAGCAATGGAGACACTATTTATATGGGGTTAAGTGTGAGGTCTACACGGATCATCGTAGCCTTCAGTATGTCTTTACTCAGAAAGATTTGAACTTAAGACAGAGGAGATGGATGGAGTTACTAAAGGACTACGATATCACTATCTTGTATCATCCGGGAAAAGCGAATGTTGTGGCAGATGCTTTAAGTAGAAAAGCGGGAAGCATGGGAAGTCTAGCTCACTTGCAAGTTTCTAGACGTCCCTTGGCTAGAGAGGTTCAGACTCTGGCTAACGACTTGATGAAGTTAGAAGTAAATGAGAAGGGAGGATTGTTGGCTAGTGTGGAGTCAAGATCTTCTTTTCTTGACAAGATTAAGGGAAAACAGTTTAATGATGAAAAATTGATCCGGATCCGAGATAAAGTGTTGAAAGGAGAGGCTAAAGAAGCGACAATCGATAAGGAAGGTGTTATGAGAATCAAGGGAAGGGTATGTGTACCCCGAGTTGATGATTTGATCAACACTATTTTGATAGAGGCTCATACTTCAAGGTATTCTATACATCCGGGTGCAACCAAGATGTACCGCGACCTAAAGCAACACTTTTGGTGGAGTAGAATGAAGCGGGATATTGTGGATTTTATTGCCAAATGTCCAAAATGTCAACAAGTAAAATATGAACACCAAAGGCCCGGAGGAATACTTCAGAGAATGCCCATTCCGGAATGGAAGTGGGAAGGGATTGCAATGGATTTCGTGGTTGGTCTTCCAAAGACATTGGGAAAGTTTGATTCTATTTGGGTAATTGTAGATAGGTTAACTAAGTCTGCTCACTTCATTCCGGTCAAGGTGACTTACAATGCAGAGAAGTTAGCAAAACTTTACATCTCGGAAGTGGTGCGATTGCATGGGGTTCCACTCTCCATTATATCAGATAGAGGTACGCAGTTTACTTCAATGTTTTGGAAAACATTCCATGCAGAATTGGGTACTAGGTTGGACCTTAGGACTGCGTTCCATCCTCAGACCGATGGTCAGTCTGATCGAACGATTCAAGTGTTGGAGGATATGCTTCGTGCATGTGTGATAGAGTTTGGTGGCCATTGGGATAGCTTTTTACCCTTAGCGGATTTTTCATACAATAATAGCTATCACTCAAGTATTGATATGGCCCCATTTGAAGCATTGTATGGGAGGAGATGTAGGTCTCCCATTGGTTGGTTTGATGCATTCGAGGTTAGACCTTGGGGTACTGACCTTTTGAGGGATTCTATAGAGAAAGTGAAGTCTATTCAAGAAAAGCTTATAGCGGCGCAAAGTAGACAAAACGAATATGCAGATCGAAAGGTTAGAGACTTAGAGTTCATGGAGGGTGAACAAGTCTTGTTGAAAGTTTCACCAATGAAAGGGGTGATGCGGTTTGGTAAAAGAGGTAAACTAAGACCAAGGTATATTGGTCCCTTCGAAGTACTTAAACGAGTAGGGGAGGTGGCTTATGAGTTAGCCTTGCCTCCAGGGCTGTCCGGAGTACATCCGGTATTCCATGTGTCTATGTTGAAAATATATCATGCGGATGGAAATTACATTATCCGTTGGGATTCAGTTTTGCTTGACGAGAATTTGTCTTATGAGGAGGAACCTGTTGCCATTCTAGATAGGGAAATTCGCAAGTTGAGATCAAGGGAGATTGCATCCATCAAGGTGCAATGGAAGAATCGGCCGGTTGAAGAAGCAACTTGGGAGAAGGAGGTCGATATGCGAGAAAGATACCCACACCTGTTTACAGATTCAGGTACTCCTTTTCGCCCTTGTTTTCCTTCTTGTGATCGTTCGGGGACGAACGATGGGTAAATTGGTATCTATTGTAACGACCTGTTTCGTCGTTTTGAGCAGCAGATTTTATTTCTGGAAAAACAGGCTGAGGCAACGGACCCCACGACGGACCGTCATGGGCACGACGGACCGTCGCAGGGTCTCGTTTCAAAACACTAAGAAAATCTGAAATTGGGTACTGAAAATCGACTCTCTGAACTTCGTGACGGAATGGCAGGACGGACCGTCACAGGTGTGACGGACCGTCACAGACCCTTGGTGGATATTTGGGTCTCTGAACTATGCGACGGACAGCAGGACGGACCGTCGCAGGCGCGACGGCCCGTCACGGTCTACGCAATCCCAGTTCGGGTCAGATTTCTTTATACGTTTTAAGGGACGTTTTTGACTATTCCTGCTTTAATTATAAAGTTAGTGGGTTAATGTTAATAAGTCTAATTACTTGGGGGTTAAAAGAGGTAACCTTAAGTTAATTAGTGGGTTATTATTGCCATCTTTTATTCTTAATTATATACTAATTAGGGTAAAAGAAAGAGGGTTTGAATAAGAAAAATAAGAAAGAACAAAGAGAGACAGAAAAAGAAAGAGAACGAGTAGAGAGAGAGAAAAACGAAGAGGATAGCAAGGATTCTGAGAAGATAGCTTGTTGATCGCAATTCTTCGGTGGAGGTAGGTTATGGTTATTTTCATGCTATTCGTAGTAAACTCTTAATAGTGAATTATATGTGTTAGTAGTATTGTAAACCCTTCTATATGCTTAATTGTATGCTTGCATGAATGATGTGATTATGTAATTATGATATAATAAGCATGATGAAGCTATTGAATCCTGAATCTTGAAAAGAAACCCTAATCTACTTTGTTAATGATGATGCCTTGGTATAAAAGAAGGCTTGATGAACGAAAGTAGTGAGATTAGGGGATCGGGTGCCACGTTCCGGTACCAGGATAGATTATGAGGATCGGGTGCCACGTTCCGGTACCAGGATAGAATATGAGGATCGGGTGCCACGTTCCGGTACCAGGATAGATTATGAGGATCGGGTGCCACGTTTCGGTACCAGGATAGATTATGAGGATCGGGTGCCACGTTCCGATACCAGGATAGAATATGAGGATCGGGTGCCACGTTCCGGTACCAAGATAGATTATGAGGATCGGGTGCCACGTTCCGGTACCAGGATAGAATATGAGGATCGGGTGCCACGTTCCGGTACCAGGATAGAATATGAGGATCGGAGTGTCACGTTCCGACACCAGGATAGTATATGGATCGAGTGTCACATTCCGACACCAGGATAGTATATGGATCGGGTGCCACGTTCCGGTACCAGAATAGAATATGAGGATCGGAGTGTCACGTTCCGACACCAGGATAGTATATGGATCGGGTGTCACGTTTCGACACCAGGATAGTATATGGATCGGGTGCCACGTTCTGGTACCAGGATAGAATATGGATCGGGTGTTACGTTCCGACACCAGGATAGAATGAGGATCGGAGTGTCACGTTCCGACACCAGGATAGTATATGAGGAGCGGAGTGTCACGTACCGACACGAGGGGAATAAAGATAATGAATCTTGAAAGATAATAATATATTCAAATCTAATGAACCTAATTCCCAAATGAGTATGATGAGGAGGCGTGAGTCCTCATTGATGTGCTTGGTGTTGTAACCAAGGGTTATGGTATTTGTAAATGCTGCATGCTAAGGATATTAGTTGATTTTATAATATTGCTTAATATATACTGTTTTCTATTTTGAGTTGGCCGATGATATCTACTCAGTACCCGTGTTTTGTACTGACCCCTACTTTTATGTTTTCTTCTTGTTTATTTGTGGAGTGCAGCAAACGTGCCGTCGTCTTCGACTCAACAGTAATTCAAGCCAGTCTTACTACATCGAAAATTCAGGGTGAGCTAATGCTTCTAGCTTGGACTGGATCTTCTTCTTCAAGTCTTGATGCCTTGAACTTCCGGCATGGACTAGCTTCTTATGTATTTTTAGCTTTTAGAATACTCTTAGTTTAGTCATTTGATCGTAGATGTTCTTGTGGTGATGACTTCCAGATTTTGGGGAATAATAGTTATTGATTTGGTTTTTATTAATGAGTTAAGTCTTCCGCATTACTTTCTGTTGATATTATATTAAAATGTTAAGTTTTAGATTGGTTGGTTCGCTCACATAGGAGGGTAAATGTGGGTGGCAGTCGCGATCGGTTTTGGGTCGTGACAATATTCAATACCAATCTCCTTATTTCCTTTGTTGTAACTGAATCATCTAACTTTTTTGTTATCCACCATTTTACTTGTGTGTTATCTGTTCTTACAATAAATTTATTGTAAACAATATATGGTTCAAATGCTAATAAACACTTATATAATGCGAATAATTCTTTTCTATTTATTTCCCATTTTATTTGTACCTCTGTATAAGAATTTATGTGTATAAATAGGGGAGCTTTCCTCATAAATAAGACACACCTTCATCCTTACATCTCTTTTCTTTCTGAATACTCTCTCTTTACTCTCTCTTTACTCTTCCACCCCAAATTGGTATCAGAGCTAGTTAATTAAATAATTATGGAAAACAAACCAACTATGTCGGAAGATCTACAAAAACAGGTATACTATTTTATACTTATGAGTAGCTAAATTAATTTATTCCCGAAAATCTCTTGTAAATTATAATTGTTTATCATGCTTGAATAATGTTATAATAACCATCTTTAGAAAGTTTGCTACAGAAATATTCTTCGAATAAGTATGCCCAGACTATGCCATCCTAAGGTTGAAACCGGTAGGCAGAGAAGGCCGTTTAGGGGAGTAAACAAAGTTGAGGCGCTGTTAGGGTAACTAATCAAAGAAGAAAGCTGTAGTAGTGACCAGACGAGATGATTATTAAATCATTATTTTTGCATAATAAGCAAGTATAATTTATTAAGAGATTGGAAGGAATAAAATTTTAGTAAAAGTAAAAATAATAAAAATGGAAACTTACCTATTAAACGATGATGTTGATTATAAGATATTACTACTCTACATACTAAAAAACCTGAATATTGATATAAAAAGAGAAATTTATGAAAAATTATTAACATATGAGATAATAGAAATAACAACCCAAGGTTGGACTAAGTTAACTATACAAAGTATACAGGATGAACATTATTATGACATGTATGATTTATATGATGATTTAGATATTGGAGATTAAATATGACTGAATATTGGCTAAGGCGATATGGTAGAAATTACAGGTTAAAAAAGATTAAATATCCAGATAAATTAAGTAAGCTTTTTAAAATATTATATAAAAAATTATGATGGATAAAAATAAAAATACTAAAATAAAAAGAACTAAGATAGATAAAAAGGTAAGAAAAATATGGAAAAAATTAAGATCTTTATATACAGGATATGAACTATCACAACTAGTCAAAACAGATAATGATAAAAAAGATCAATTGATAAACATAATTTCAAAAACAGAATATAAATATGTATGCTATTTGAAAAGACAGTATGAACAGAGAAATCTATAAACAACGATTAATAAAAGAAATAATGGAAAAACTAGCTGAAAAAGAAAAAGAATTACAACATAGAAAATGAAGATTAGAAGAAAACATATTAGCAGAAGTATGTAATAAATCAATACTAGCACAAAGAAAAGATATATCCATGTTAAAATTAGAATTAGATTGTTTTGAATATGAGTTACAACATAATATAATACATAAATTATAATGAATAAAGAAGAATTTGCAGTAGACGAAAAAACATACGAAAATCAAGACAGAATGATAATAAAAATAATATTTTCAAATCTAGGAAGAAGATATAAAAAAATAGGAAATAATCTATACTTAATGTTAGAAAAAGAAACGGCAAAATTAGAAGATAGTTTAACAGCTATGATAAGAATAACAAAAGAAAATGAAGAAATAGACAAATCAAAAGAAATAGAAAAAATAAAAATACAAGCAAAATAAGAAGTACAACATTTAGAAGAAATAAAAAATATAAGAATAAGTGAATTAGAAAAGGAATTAGCTAGGCTAAAATTATTATATGAAAATAAGCAAAAACAAAAGGAAAAAGATAAAGAGCTTGAATTAACTAATGAAATAAAAGAAATGGAACAAAAATTAAATGAAGATATTGAGATAAATGAAGTAAATGAAATAGATGAAAATGAAAATGACCAAAAATCAGAAATAAGTGACATAAGTGAGATATATACAGAAATCTTAGAACAGAACAATAAACTAAAAAAATTAGAAATAAACACAGGAGATATGAATAGACCCAGTACGTCAAGAGTCAAAACCCCAGATAATAGTCCCAGAAATAGTCCCAGAAGTAGTCCTAGGTGGACACCACCAACTTATTATACAGAAAGTTATCAACAATCAGATAGATTAAATAAAAATTGGATACCGAAACCAATAAGTGAACAATATAATTTTTTAGATTTAGATTGTGTCACGGACATAAATAAAGCAATATTACTATGGACAGGAAATATATCTAAACAGTTAATAGATAACAAAATAGAAACAACAAAAACACCGAGATACATAGAAAGAACATTCATAGGAACAACAAAATTATGGATTGAAAATTTACCCCCAGAAAGTTTAGAAATACTTAGGAATGTTAAGAAAATGGATGGATCCCCATCAGCAACAAATATAGATATACTAGACAATATGAATCAGCAATAAGAAATGAATTTGGAGGTATGACCACGGATATAAGAGAACAAAATAGAGAAAAAATAATAAATAGGCAACTTATGACAAAATTGGCTATATGTAAAATGTGTTATATAGAAGAATATACTTGTGCATTCAAAGAATATTATTACAAAGCTAAATACAATTTAGACGAAGCAAAAGAAATAAGAAAATAATATTTTACAAAATTACCAGAACCATTTAGTACAAAAATAATAAAGGATTGGGATAATGAAGGAATGGTAGATACTTTAGGAGCTAGAATAAAATATCTATCTCAATGGTTTACACAATTATGTGAGAACCAAAAAGAAAAATTAAAAATGGAAAAAGTACTAAATAAAAATTTATCATGTTGTAAAAATAAAATGGCACCACAGTTTGGGTGTACAAATAAAAAACAAAAATCCAGAAGATATAAAAATTATAGAAAAAATAAAACTAAGTATAAATATAAACAACCAAGACGAAGGTATTATGTAAAAAACTATAAAATGAAAAGATCATATAGACCTAAAAGAAAAATATCTCAATGTACATGTTATAATTGCGGAAAGATAGGACACATAGCTAAGGACTGTAAATTACCTAAAAATCCAAAAAGAAAACAAATTGCAGAAATAGTTATAGATGATGACAAATATATGCAAATAGAATACATAGACTATGAATTAAGTGAAAACGATAATATATATGAAGTATCAGATATAGAAACTGAAAATGGAGAAGAAAATCTAGATAATGAAATAGAAGAAGAAGAAATATAATGTCTGAAAACGAAATAATATCTAAAGAGAACTATGAAGATGAAGAATCATCACACCAAAAAATTATATTTTATAATACACTTTTTGAACAAATAAAAGGAAAAGAATTAGATTTAAGTGTTGAAAAAATACTTGACATACCTATACTAAAAAACTGGTTCAAAAGACAGAAAGAAGAATACTATGTAGTTAATCAAAAAGAACACATCATAGACGGTAAATATACAAGTGGAAAAGCATATATACCTATAATAAACAAACGAATAATAAATAAAGAAATACAAAACATAAAAAATAAAGAAGCTATAAAATATGTACATTTAGGAGGAACAGAAATACTAATAAAAGCTTGTTTCAGAGAAGGAATAGATACGCCCATTGAAATATATTTAGCAGATGATAGAATAAAACATCCTATAGAAAAAAGCGTAATAAGTGCAGTTAAAGGAAATTTAATATACCAAAAATTTAAATTTATAATAAGTGCTAATTATACAGAAGCATTAACAGATACAAATATAGATAAATCATTAGTATTATATTGGAAAATGTCAGGAATAGAGTTAGCACCAGGAAGTAAGGTATTCACAGCAAGATGTAAAAATCTTTATATATTAACAACAAAACATAAAATAACAGCAAGAAATAAAATTGATAAAATAAAAATAGAAAATCCTTTTGAAAGAATAATTACGGTAATAGATAATAATGACTATAGTTATAAAGAAATGGATACAGAAGAAGAATTGGAGATAGTAAAAGAAAGATTGAGTACCTCAAGTACACCAAATACAAACACATTAAATATGATGACTAGAGCTTCCTCATCAAGAATGAGTTCATCTAAAAGAAAATATGAAATATCACAAGATTTAGAAGAAATGACAAAATATCATTATTTTATAACAGGAATAATGGACCAGAGAAAATATAAAATCTTCATAAACACAGGACAAGAAAAAAATCATATAACAAGAGAACTAGTATTAGAAGAAGAGATTATGAAAACAGGACATATATGCCCTGGATTACCTAGTGAAATAGTAAATACAAATGAAGAAACAACAGAAAAAGAAATAATTATAGGAGGAATTCCATTAAAAATACAATTTAAGATATATGAAGGAAATCATAATATCACATTAGGAATAAAATGGTTAGAAAAAGTTAAACCATACAGCATAGAAAATGAACAATTAACAATAACTTGTCAAAATAAGAAAATAATTATAAAAAGAACCAAAAATGATTAATGAAAATATTTATACTTTCAAAAATTATTGTAGAAGGATATCACAACAGATATTATACACCTATGATAGATACAGGAGCAGAAGCGAATATATGTAAATATAATTGCTTACCAGAAGATAAATGGGAAAAATTAAAAACACCTATGGTAGTAACAAGATTTAACAATGAAGGAAGTATGATTAAATATAAAGCAAAAAATATAAAAATACAAATATGGGATAAGATACTAACAATAGAAGAAATGTATAATTTCGAATTTACCACGAAAGATATGTTATTAGGAATGCCATTTTTAGATAAATTTTAGCCACACATAATAACAAAAACACACTGGTGGCTTACTACGCCATGTGACCATAAAATAGGAACAAAAAGAGTAAAAAATAAACAACGAAAACCTATAGAATGGATTAAAGGAAGTGAGAAAATAAATCAGGAAATGGAAAATGTAGATGAAAAACAAATATCACAATTAGAAATTATTATATTTACAATAGGCAAAGTTAAAATAATTAATGAACAGCTAGAACAACTATATAATGAAGTCCCATTACAAGGATGGGAAAAACATAAAACAAAAGTAAAAATTGAATTAATAGATGAAAATAGTATAATAACACAAAAACCATTAAAATATAACTTTGATGATTTACAAGAATTTAAAATACATATAAATGAATTACTAGAAAAAAATTACATACAAGAAAGTAATAGTAAACATACAAGTTCAGCATTTATAGTAATAAAACATAGTGAACAAAAAAGAGGTAAAAGTAGAATGGTTATTGATTACAGAAATTTAAATGCTAAAACTAAAACATATAGCTACTCAATACCTAATAAAATACTTAAAATAAGACAAATACAAGGATATAATTATTTTAGTAAATTTGACTGTAAATCAGGATTTATCATCTAAAATTAGAAGAAGAATCTAAACAATTAACAGCATTCACAGTACCGCCAGGATTCTATGAATGGAATGTTTTACCTTTTGGATATAAAATGCACCAGGTAGATTCCAACATTTTATGGATAACTATTTTAACCAGCTAGAAAACTGTATCGATGACATATTGTTATATTCTAGAACACAAGATGAACATATAAGATTATTGGAAAAATTGATACATATAGTAAAAAATACAGGTATAAGTTTAAGTAAAAGTAAAGCAGAAATTATGAAATCACAAATAGAATTTCTGGGAATACAAATAGATAAAAATGGAATAAAAATGCAAACTCATATAGTACAAAAAATATTTACTATTGATGAAATATAGATACAAAAAAGAAATTACAATCCTTTCTAGGATTAGTAAATCAGGTAAGGAATACATACCAAAATTAGCAGAACATCTAAACCATTACATAAAAAACTTAAAAAAGATGTAGAATATTATTTTGATAATAAATAAAGACATATGAAATATAAGAATTTATGTAAAAACATTACCAAAACTATATTTTCCCGATGAAATAAAACATTTACTTATATTGTTGAAACAGATTCGAGTGATCACAGTTACGGAGGAGTTTTAAATACAAATATGAAAAAGAAAAAATGAACACCCATTGTAGATATTATTCAGGATCTTATACAGAAACACAAATAAATGGGAATAAATAGAAAGAATTATTCGCATTATATAAGTGTTTATTAGCATTTGAACCATATATTGTTTACAATAAATTTATTGTAAGAACAGATAACACACAAGTAAAATGGTGGAAACAAAAAAGTTAGATGATTCAATTACAACAAAGGAAATAAGGAGATTGGTATTAATATATTAATTTTACATTTACGATTGAGGTAATAACAACTGACAAAAATATGATTGCAGACTACTTATCAAGACAGAGTTACACAGCCAGGACAAGATAATTTATGGAAAACATACTCAAAACCTAACTACCTTTGTACCAAAGTGGATAGTATGATCTTGAGAATTCAAAAGCTAGAAGAAAATGTACCATCTACAAGTCAGCAGCATGACTATAAACATGCGGAGCTACGTCGTTCGCAGACGAAAAACAGCCAGAGCTAGAAGGAGAAGTTGGAACTCGGAAAACCCATAACAATGTTTGTTCAGATACACTGCAGGTACAAGTAAAAGAACTAGTGAAAAACCAAAGAACACAAACTTAAACAGTTATTTGCAAAACCATTACCCCAAAACACCCAATGCAAATACCAGCAGAACCACAACATCAACCAATGCAATAAGCCTACAAAACGACAAAAAA
>JAKWJC010000309.1:0-143890 GCA_027704865.1 Solanum neorickii
CACACGGTCGGACGACGTTGCGTGTGGCATGCTCGCGTAGCCAATGGACATCACACACTGCCGGACAATAAAGGGCGTGGCATGCCATCACAGCCCTTGGACAGCACATACTGTCGTACGACATTTGTCGTGGCATGGCATCATCACTCTTGTACTTCACAAACGAATGAACGATGTTAGGGGTGGAATTCTATCATCGCCCTCGGACAGTACAAATGGTCGGACAACGTCGGGTGTGGCATGCCATCATCGCCAATGGACAACACACACTATCGAACAAAGTTTTGCGTGGCATGCCTGCGTAGCCCTGGGACAACGCACACAGTCAGACAACGTTGAGTGTCACATGACATTATAACCCATGGACAGCACACATGGTTGAAGAACATTGGTCATAGCATGTCATCACAGTTCTTGGATAGCACACACTATCGGTTGACATAGGACGTGGAATGAAATCATAGCCCTTCGACTGCACACCCAGATGGACGATGTCAGACCTGGCATTCCATCTTCGCCTTTGAAAAGAATAAACGATCATATGATGTCACGCGTGGCATGTCATCATAGCCCTTGGACTGCACAGATAGTCGGACGACGTCGAGAGTAACATGCCATCATAGCTCTTCGAAAACACATATGGTCGGACAAAATAGAGCGTGTCTTGACTTTATGTCCCTTGGACCGAACGCACGATTGGACGATGTTGGACGTGGCATACCATCATCGCCCTTGGATTGTATATAAATATGGATGATGTCGGGCATGGCATGCCATTATCGCTCTTTCAAAGGACACACGATTGAACGAAGTCAAGCTTGGCATGCCCTCGTAGACCTTGGAAACCACATACGGTCGAACAACATCGGGCGTGTTATGACATCATAGCCTTTGTATAACACACACGGTCGGAAGGCGTTGGGCGTGGCATGTCATCATAGGTCTTGAACATAACACACGGTCGGACGAAGTCGAGCGTGGCACGACATCATAGTTGTTTGATAGCACACACGGTTGAATGACGTTGGGCTTAGCATGTCATCATATTCCTTAGATAGCACACACGGTCAATCGACATCGGACGTGGCATGTTATAATCACCGATGAACTGCACATACAAATGGAAGTTGTTAGGCCTATCATTCAATCATCGCCTTTTGAATGCACACACGGTAAGACGATCTCGGGTGTGGCATGTCATCATCTCCCTTGAATTACACACATGATAAGATGATGTTGGGCGGGGAATGCAAAAGTAAACCTTGGACAGCACACACAATCGGACGACGTCGGGCTTGGCATGCCATCATCGCCCATGGACTGCACATATAGTCTGATGATGTTGGGAGTAGCCTGCCAACAGAGCCCTTGGAAAACACATATGGTCAGATGAAGTAGTGTGTCGCTTTCCATTATGAACCGTTGGACCGAAAGCACGGTTGGACGCTGTATGACGTGACAAGTCCTCATCGCCCTAGGAATGCACACACATATGGACGATGTTGGGCGTGGCATGCCATCATCACCTTTAGAAAGAACACACAGAATGAGACGCTGGGCGTGGAATGCCATAATCACCCTAAAATACACTCATGGTCGAATGACGTCGGGCATGAATTGCAAGAGTAGTTCTTCGACATCACACACCGTCGAACTACATTAGGATTGGCATGACATCATCGCCCTTAGAACACATATTCAGTTGGACGACGTTAGGCGTAGTAGGCTATAATAGCCCTTCAAAAACACATATGATCGGACGACATAGGGCGTGATTGCAATTATGGACCTTGGACAACACACATGGTAGGATGACGGTGGGCGTCGCATTCCACAATGTCCCTTAGACTGTACACACGGTCGGACCACGTCGACTGTGGAATGCCTGTGTAGCCGCTGAACAACACACACTGTAGAACGATGTCGGGCATGTCATGCCATCATCGCCTAGTACACCACACACGGTTGGACTACTCGGGTTTGGCATGCCATCATCGCTCATGGAAATCACACACAATCGAATAAATTCAAGATTGGCATGCCCATGTAGCCCTTGGACACACAATCAGTCGAGCTCGGATGTGGCATCCCATCATCGCACTTGGACTGCACACACGAATGAATGATGTCGGGCGTGGCATTCCATCATCTCCCTTGGACTGTACACATGGTGAGAAAAAATTAGGCGTGGCACGCCATCATCGCCTTTGGACATCATAGACGGTCGGACAACGTTGGGCGTGGCATGCCATAATAGCCCTTGGACAACACACACGGATGAATGAAATTAAGCTTGCATGTCATCATAGCCCTTGTATAGCACACACGACCGGACTATGTCGAGCGTTGAATGCCATCATCGCCTTTGGACTGCAAATACGAACGGATAATGTCAGGTGTTGCAAGTAATCATCTACATTGGACAACACATACGATAGGAAAAAATTAGGCGTGGCTTTTGGTAATTTCCCTTTGAGAATACACACTATCTAACGACGTCTGGCGTTGCATGCCATTATATCCCTTGGACAACACAAACGATTGAAGGACTTCAAGCGTGGCTGGACATCGCCCGTGGACTAAACACATAGATGGACGATGAAGGGTCTGGCATTCCATATTCGCCTTTGGAAAGCATACACGATCAGATGATGTCACGCGTGGCATGTCATCGTGGCCTTTGGACTTCACACATGGTAGGTCAATGTTGGGCGTGGAAAGCTAGAGTATCCCTTGGATAACACACATGGTTTGATGACGTCGAACGTGGCATGCCATCATCGCCCTTGGACTGCACATACAGTCAAACGATTTTGGGAGTAGCATGCCATCATAGCCCTTGGAAAACACTTATGGTCGGCTGACATCATAGTGTGGCTTGACATTATGGCCCTTGGACCGAATGCACAGTTGGACGATGTCGGACGTGGCATGTTATAATCGCCCTTGGAATGCACACACATATGGACAATGTCGGACGTGGCATGCCATCATCGCTCTTGGAAAGCACACACGATCGAACAAAGTCAAGCTTGGCATGCCTACGTAGCCCTTTGAAACCACACACGATCGGACATCATCGGGCGTGGCATGCAATCATAGCCCTTGGATAACACACACGGTTGAATGACGTTGGGCGTGGCATGTAATCATAGCTCTTGAACAACACAAACAGTTGGACGACGTCGAGCATGGCACGCAATCATAGCCGACGTAAAGCACACACGGTCAATCCACTACGGATCTTCCATGCCATAATCGCCTCTTGAGTGCACACACAAATGATTGATGTTTGTCCTGGCATTCCATCATTGCCATTGGAAAGCACACAAGATAAAAAGATCTCGGGTGTGGACTGCCATCATCACCATTGGACTACACACACGATTAGACGATGTTGAGTGTGGAGTTCCAGAGTATCCCATAGACAGCACAAACGGTCGGACGTCGTCGGGTGTGGCATGCCATCTTCGCCCTTGGACTGCACATACAGTCGGACGACTTGGGGAGTAGCCTGCCATCATAGCCCTTGGAAAACACATATGGTCAGACGAAATAGAGCGTCACTTGCAATTTTTGGACCTTGGACCGAACGCAGAGTTGGAAAATGTGGGACGTGGCAAGCCATCATCACCCTTGGAATGCACACACATATGGACGATGTCGGGCGTGGCATGCCACCATCACCTTTGGAAAGCACACGTAGAATGAGATGTTGCGTGTGGAATGACATCATCGCCCCTAGAATTCACTCATGGTCAAACAACATCGGGTGTAGAATGCCAGAGTAGCCCTTCGAGAGCACACACGCTCGAACAACATTAGGTATGGCATGACATCATTGCTGTTAGAATGCAAACACACTCGGACGATGTCTTGCGTAGCATGCCATAGCAGCCCTTCAAAAACACATACGGTCGGACGACATAGGGCGTGGTTGCCATTATGGCACTTGGACAGCACACATGGTAGGACGACGTCGGGCGCCGCATTCCATCATGGCCCTTAGACTGTACACATGGTCGGACCACGTTGAAAGTGGAATGCCCTTGTAGCTGTTGGATAATACACAATGCCGAACGAAGTTGTGCGTGGCATGCCATCATCGACCTAGGACACCACACATGGTTTGACTACGTCAGGAGAGGCATGCCATTATCGATCTTGGAAAGCACACACGATCGAACAAAGTCAAGCTTGTTATGCCCACGTAGCCGTAGGACAACACATACAGTCGGACGATGTCGAGCGTTGCATGCCATCATCGCTCTTGGACTACGCACAGTCGGTCGACGTAGGGCGTAGCATGCCATCATAGATCTTGGAAAACACATATGGTCAGATGACAGAGGGAGTAGCTTGCCATTATGGACCTTGGACCGCACGCATGGTCAGATGATGTCGGACATGGCATGCCATCATCGCCCTTGGACTGCAAACACAAATGGATGATGTCGGGCATGGCTTTCCATCATCGCCCTTCTACTTCACACACATATGGACAATGTGGGGTGTGGCATACCATCATCACCTTTAGAAGTCACACACAGTATGACGACATGGGGCGTGGCATGCCATCATCGCCCTTAGACAGCACACATGGTCAAACGACATCCGCCATGGTATGCCATCATCTCTTTTAGACAACAAACACGGTCGGACGATATCGGGTGTGGCATGCCATCATAGCCCTTGTATAGCACAAATGGTTGAAGGACATTAAGCGTGGCATGTCATCATAGCCTATGGAGAACACACAGTCGGATGACATCGGGCGTATCTTTGTATCATGGCCGTTTAACATCACATATAGTCGGACATAGTCAGGCGTGTCGTGCCATTATAGTCCTTGGACAACACACACGATAGGATGACGTCAGGCGTGGCATGGCATCATGGCCCTTGGACAACTAAGACGGTCGGATGACGTTGGGATGGCATGCTTGCGTAGCCAATGGACATCACATACTGTCGGATGACGTAGGGCGTGGCATGCCATCATCGCCTTTGGACAACAAACACGGTTGGACGATATCGGGCATGGCATGCCATCATAGCCCTTGCACAGCACACATGGTTGAAGCACATTAAGCATGGCATGTTATCAAAGCCTTTGGACAACACACACAGTCAAATGACATCGGGCGTATCTTTGTATCATGGCCGTTTAACATCACACACGGTCGGACGACTTCGGGCGTGTCATGCAATCATAGTCCTTTAAGAGCACACACGATAGGACGATGTCAGGCGTGGCATGCAATCATGGACCTTGGAAATCTCACATGGTCGGACGACGTTGCGTGTGGCATGCTCACGTAGCAAATGGACATCACACACTGCCGGACAATGTAGGGCGTGGCATGCTATAACAACCCTTTGACAGCACTAACGGTCGTACGACATTTGTTGTGGCATGGCATCATCACTCTTGTACTGCAAAAACGAATGAACGATAATAGGGGTGGAATTCTATCATCGCCCTCGGACAGTACAAATGGTCGGACAACGTCGGGCATGGCATGCCATCATCGCCTATGGACAACACACACGGTCGAACAAAGTTGGGCGTGGCATGCCTACATTGCCCTGGGACAACGCACACGACCGGACAACGTTGAGTGTCACACGCCATTATAACCGATGGACAGCACACACGGTTGAAGGACATTGGGCATGGCATGGCATCGCAGTTCTTGGATAGCACACACTGTCGGTCGACATCGGACGTGGAATGAAATCATAGCCCTTCGACTGCACACCCAAATGGACGATGTCGGGCCTGGAATTCCATCTTTGCCTTTGAAAAGAATAAATGATCATATGATGTCATGTGTGGCATGTCATCATCGCCCTTGGACTGCACAAACAGTCGGACGACGTCGAGAGTAGCATGCCATCATAGCTCTTCGAAAACAAATATGGTCGGAAAAAATAGAGCGTGGCTTGACATTATGGCCCAGGGACCGAACGCACTATTGGACGATGTCAAACGTGGCATGCCATCATCGCCCTTGGAATGTACATACAAATGGATGATGTCGGGCATGGCATGCGATCATCGCTCTTGGAAAGGACACACGATTGAACGAAGTCAAGCATGGCATGCTCACGAAGCCCTTGGAAACTACACACGGTCGGACAACATCGGGCGTGGTATGACATCATAGACCTTGTATAACACACATGGTTGGAAGGCGTTGGACGTCGCATATCATCATAGGTCTTGAACAGAACATACGGTCGGACGAAGTCGAGCGTGGCAAAACATCATAGTTGTTTGATAGCACACACGGTTGAACGATGTTGGGCTTAGCATGTCATCATTTTCCATAGATAGCACACACGGTTAATCGACATCGGACGTAACATGTTATAATCGCCCATGGACTGCACATACAAATGGACGTTGTTGGGCCTGGCATTCAATCATCTCCGTTGGAATGCACACACGGTAAGACGATCTCGGGTGTGGCATGCCATCATCTCCCTTGGACTACACACATGAAGGGACGATGTCGGGCGTGGAATGCAAAAGTAAACCTTGGACAGCACACACAATCGAACGACGTCGGGCATGGCATGCCATCATCGCCCTTGGACTGCACATATAGTCTGATGACGTTGGGAGTAACCTGCCAATAGAGCCCTTGGAAAACACATATGGTCAGACAAAATAGTGTGTCGCTTGCCATTATGAACCTTGGACCGAAAGCACGGCTGGACGATGTAGGACGTGACATGCCCTCATTGCCCTAGGAATGCACACACATATGGACAATGTCGGGTGTGGCATGCCATCATCACCTTTCGAAAGAACACACAGAATGAGACGTTGGTTCTGGAATGCCATCATCACCTTAAAATGCTCTCATGGTAGAACGAAGTCGGGCATGAATTGCCAGAGCAGTTCTTCGACATCACACACCGTCGAACAACATTAGGAGTGGCGTGACATCATCGCCCTTAGAACGCACACATAGTCGGACGACGTTGGGCGTAGCAGGCTATAATAGCCTTTCGTAAACACATACGATCGGACGACATAGGGCGTGGTTGCCATTATGGACCTTGGACTGCACACATGGTAGGATGACGTTGGGTGTCGCATTCCATCATGTCCCTTAAACTGTACACATGGTCGGACCACGTCGACCGTGGAATGCTTGTGTAGCCGCTGAACAACACGCACTATAGAATGATGTCGGGCATGTCATTCTATCATCGCCTAGTACACCACACATGGTTGGACTACGTCGGGTGTGGCATGCCATAATCGCTCATGGAAATCACACACGATCAAATGAAGTCAAGATTGGCATGCCCACGTAGCCCTTGGACAACACATATGGTTGGAGGACGTCGGGCGTGGCATGCCATCATCGCCCTTGGACTTCACACAGTCGGATGACGTCGGGCGTAGCATGCCATCATAGAGCTTGGAAAATACATATGGTCAGATGACAGGGGGCGTGACTTGCCATTCTTGACCTCAGACCACATGCATGGTCGGATGATGTCGGACATGGCATGCGATCATCTCTTGGACTGCACCCACAAATGGACGATGCTGGATGTGTTATGCCATCATCGCCCTTGGACTTCACACAGACATGGATGATGTAGGGCGTGACACGCCATCATAGCCACTAGAAATCACACACGGTATGATGACGTGGGGCGTGTCATGCCATCATCGCCCTTGGACAGCACACATAGTCAAACGACAGCCGGCGTGGAATGCCGTCATCGCCTTTGGACAACAAACACGGTCAGACGACGTCGGGCGTGGCATGCCATCATAGCCCTTGGACAGCACACATGGTTGAAGGACATTAAGAGTGGCATGTCATCATCGCCCTTGGACTGCACACACGAATGCATGATGTTGGGCGTGGCATTCAATCATCGCCCTTGGACCGTGGCATGCCATCATCGCTTTTGGTTATCATAGACGGTCAAATGACATTGGGCGTGGCATGCCATAATAGCCCTTGGACAATACGCACGGTTGAATAACATGAAACTGGCATGTCATCAAAGCCCGTAAATAGCACACACGATCGAACAATGTCGAGTGTTGAATGCCATCATCGCCCTTGGACTGCATACATATATGGACGATGTCGGGCGTGGCATGCCATCATCACCTTTGGAAAGCACACACAGAATGAGACGTTGGACGTGAAATGCCATCATCTCAATAGAATGTACTCATGGTCGAACGATGTCAGGCGTGAAATTCCAGAGTAGTTATTCGATATCACATACGGTCAAACTACATTTGGCATTGCGTGACATCATCGCCCTTAGAATGCACACAGAGTTGGACAATGTCGGCCGTAGCATTCTATAAGAGCCGTTTGAAAACACATACGGCCGGACGACATAGGCCGTGGTTGCCATTATGGCCCTTGGACAACACACATGGTAGGATGACATCGTGCGTCACATTCCATAATGGCCCTTAGACTGTACACACGGTCGGACCACGTCGACCGTGGAATGCCCGCGTAGCCATTGGACAACACACACTATAGAACAAAGTCGGGCGTGGCATGCCATCATTGCCTAGTACACCACACACGGTTGGTCTACGTCGGGCGTTCCATGCCATCATCGCTCTTGACTAGCACACACGATTGAATGAAGTCAAGCTTGGCATGCCCACGTAGCCCTTGGATAGCACATACGGTCGCACGATGTCGGGCCTGGCATGCCATCATCGCTCTTGGACTACACACAGTCAGAAGAAGTCGGGTGTAGCATGCCTTCATAAAGCTTGTAAAACATATATGGTCAGACGACAGAGGGCATGGCTTGCTATTATGGACCTTGGACCGCACACATGGTTTGATGATGTTGGACATGGCATGCCATAAACTCCCTTGGACGGCGCACACAAATGGACAATGTTGGGTGTTTATGCCATCATCTCCCTTGGACTTCACACACAGATGGATGATGTCGGGCGTGGCACGTAATAAACGCCTTTAGAAATCACACACGGTATGACGACGTGGGGCGGGGCATGCCATCATCGCCTCTGGACAGCACACATGGTCAAACGACATTGGGCATGGCATGCCATCATTGCCATTGAAAAGCAAACACGATCAGATGACGTCGGGCGTGTCATGCGATCATAGCCCTTGGATAGCACACATGGTTGAAGGACATTAAGCGTGGCATGTCATCATAGCCCTTGTATAGCACACACAATTGGTTGACGTCAGACGTGGCATAACATCATCGCCCTTGGACTGCACACATGAATGAACAATGTTGGGCATGACATTCCATCATTGACCTTGGACTGTACACATGGTTAGACAACTTTAGTCCTGGCATGCCATCATCGCATTTGAACTTCATAGACGGTCAGACGACGTCGGGATTGGTAGTCCATAATAACACTTGAACAGCACACACGGTTTAATGACATTTAGCTGGCATGTCATCATAGCCCTTAGATAGCCCACACAACCGGACAACGTCAAGAGTGGCATGCCATCATCGCCCTTGGAGTGCACACAGAGGCGAAGAACTTCGTGCTTGTCTTGCCAATATGGCCCTTTAACTGCACGCACTGTCGGACGATGTCGGACGTAGCATGCCATCATCGCCCATGGACTCCACATACAGATAAACTCTTTCGAGCGTGGCATGCCATCATCGCCATTAGAGAGCACACACGGTATGATGATGTCGGGCTTGGCATGCCTTCATCTCCCTTTGACTGCACACATGGTCGGACAACGTCCGTCGTGGAATGCCAATGTAACCCTTGGACAACACACACGGTCGAACAATATCGTGCGTGGCATGTCATCATAGCCATTCAACAACACATATAGCCGGACAACATCGGTAGTGGCATGCCATCATCTCACTTATACTGCACACACGAATGAACGATGTCGAGCGTGGCATTCCATTATCGCCCTTGTACAGTTCATATGGTCGGACAACGTCAGGCATGGCATTCCATCATTGCCTTTGGGCAGAACACATGATTGAACGAAGTCAAGCGTGGCATTCCATAATAGCCATTAGACAGAACACATGGTTGAATGACGTTAAGCGTGGTATGCCATCATAGACCTTGGATAGCACACATAGTCGGTCAACTTCGGACGTGGAATGCCATCATCGTCTTTGGAAAGCGAACACGGTCAAACGACGTTGGGCGTTGCATCCCATAATAACCCTTGGACTACACACACAGTTGGACAACGTAGGGTGTAGAATGCCAGAGTATCCCTTGGACCGCACACACGGTCGGACGACGTTACATGTTGCATGCCATCATCGCCCTTGGACTGCACACACCGTCCGACGACGTCGAGCGTAGCATTCCATCATCTCCCTTATACTGCACACATAGATGGACGATTTTGGGCCTGACATAACATCATCGCCTTTGGAAAGCACACACAATCAAACCTCATCGGGCATGGCATGCTATCATTTCCCTTGGACTGCACACACGGTCGGACGACGTTGGGCGTGGAATGCCAGAGTAGCCCTTGGACAGCACACACGGTAGGACGATGACGGGCATGGCATTCCATCTTCGCACTTGGACTCCAGACACAGTTGGATGATGCCGGGCGTATCATGCCATCATAGCCCTTGAAAAATACATATGGTCGAACGACAGAGGGCGTGGCTTGCCATTATGGCCCTTGGACCGCACACACTGTGTGTGCTTTCCAAAGGCGATGATTGCATGCCACATCTAACATTGTCTGTCTATGTGTGCAGTCGAAGATCATTGATGGCATGTTACATCTGAGGTCGATCACCGAGTAAACTTCCCCAGGAATATGGTGACATTCCATGCCCAAAGTCATTAAACTATGAGTGTTGTCCAAGTGATATGATGGCATGACACGCATGACATCATCCGACCGTGTGTGCTATCCAAGGGCGATGATGGCATGCCACGCCCGACGTTTCCTACCATATAACTGTCCACGGGTGATAATGGAATGCCATGACCCATATTATTTATTCGTGTGTGCAATACAAAAGTGATGATTGCATGCAAATCCTGATGTCATCTACCTAGTATGATTTCCAAAGGTGATGATTCAATGGCGTGCATGCCGTCATCCGTCTCTATGTGTAATCAATGGGAAATGATAGCATGTCACGACCGACGTCGACCGACCGTGTATGTTTTTCAAGGTCTATGATGACATGCCACGCCTAACATCGTCCAATCGTGTGTGCTGTCCAAGGTCTATGATGGGATGCCATGCCCAACCTCATTCGACCGTGTGTGCATTCCAAGGGCCTTATTGGCATACCATGCCCGACGTCGTCCAACTTTGTGTGCTTTCGAATGGCAATTATTGCATGCCACTCACAACATTGTCCTTTTGTGTGTGCAGTCTAAGGGCTAGAAAGGCATGCCACACCCGATGTTGTCAAACTGTGTGTCCTGTCCAAGGGTCATGATGGCATGCCATGCCCAATGTCGTCCGACCATTATGCTATCCAAGGACTTTGATGGCATGTAATGCCTACCGTTGTCCAACTGTGTGTGTTGTCCAAGGGCTACAAGGGCATCCAACGCCCGTCTTAATCTGACGTTTGTGTTTTCCAAGGGCGATATGGAATTCCATGCCCTATTTTATACATTTGTTTGTGCGATAAAAGGGCGATGATAGCATGCCACGTCGAACATCGTCCGACTATATGATCCTTCCCTAATTGTCTATTACAACTTACTTTTAGCAGTACTAACCAGGCAAGTTCTAGCTCAGTAAAAATAGTGGACTATTCAAATCTTTCTCACACTCACTTGAAATCTCATTACTCTACCAGATTATCAAACACGTAGTTCAAATTTTAGACTTAGGGTCATGCAGTGGTGTACCTCTATGTCATGCTTAGAGCCACACATTTATCAATTACTATGCCTAGTCATGCATCATTTTTCATTTTATCAGTATATCATTTTAACCATCATGCTTCAGAATTAAACTATGTACACAAGATATAGACATGCCGGTTCAACTGGGAAAAAAATCAGTCTCTTGGGGAAAAAGAACACAGGCAAGAAAACCCCAAAAGAGGATAGTGAATTGGGCTACTCAGACTTCACCCTAGCACTCACTGTCCAATTACCCCACCCCCAACCAAAAAGACATGCAATTGTCCCCAATGCATAAAAAATTGAAATACAAGAGTTGTAGGTAAAGCAAAACTGGGGCGCAAAGCGCCGACGATCAGCAAGCTGGTGGGTCTGGTTCCTCAGAACCCACTACCTCTGTAATCTGGACACCCTCAGTAGTGTCCATAGCATCGACAACACTATCAACAGTGCCTCCCGTAATCTCCACATTTCTAGAGCTACACGCCCCAGCAGCTAACTTTACTGCTCTCATCTAATGCGCCTCCTCATCAGCAAGTAAGGATATCCTCAAAGCCTCCATCTCACGATGCTCCTTCTTCTGTGCTCGAGCCTCATCCTCCTCTCAACCCATATGCCTCTTGGCATGCTCTCGATGGGGAGGTGGTGGAATCTCAGAAGTGGCGAATAAGGCCGCCATCACTGTGTCTTCAGTAGGCTCTTTAGAAGGGGCCTCAGACTCACGCACCCTATCCTCTAAGATCATGTCGATGTCTGTGCAAAGACTGTCGACCGCAGCCTGAATGATCGACACATACACTTGAGGGGTTGGTCGGGCTAACACCCGCAACTCAAAAGAGTCCAAGCGCTGATGAACCTCAGCGATCTTCCACTCTGTGTGCTGGATCATTCTCCGCTCCAAGCGCTCTTCTGCGTCAACAATAGACCTCTGCTTCCAAGGCTGGATGTGATGCAGAAGTGTAGCCATCTGTGCCTCTAATTTCAGACCCTAGCAAGTGGGACCTGAGCGGGGAAAGGTGCGGAGCGAGAGGATCTCAAGGCAGTGCTACTACCCAGGATAGACTCGACCGGGGTAGTGCCAGTGGAAGCCACCTGCGTAGCCATGTTGGCATGTGCTACCGTATCAGCCGGATTTTCACCAAGTGGAGGCAACTCTTGATGGGGCCCTCTGCGTAGAGCCAACTGGGTGTGAATTCCGAACCCTCAGCCTAATCAGAAGAGGCAGACTGTGCAGCGGTGGAGGGAACCACAGCAGATCCTGAGGCTTTCTCTGACCACGAAACTCTTAAGGAGCCAGAAGCTTCTTCTTCATTGGTAGAAGACCAAGAAGGTGTACCGGTCAGTGTGCGCTCCTCATCAGACTGGGGGCAAAAAGGTGTGGCTCTTGCAGCATGTGAAGCTCGGGATGGGGTTTAAGTGCCTGGGGACACGTACTCGGGTTCACGCTCATCATCAGAGCCAATGACTAGGCTGGCAGACGAGGCGACATACTTCGATCACCCGCGTGCGTAGACTCGATCTTGTTTTGGTGCCATAATAGATAGTACATGTAAAGAATAAATATTTGTACTAGAAGGAGAAAACAAGACAAGCAAAACCACCCAAAATAAATAAAAGAGTTAAGATATAATGACATTTCTATAGTAACAGTGAAACACGACGGACAAGGTGACGACTCCTTGTGAGCACGACGGACCGTTATGGGGTCCGTCATGTCTTACTTAAACTATGTTTATGTGGAGAACCCTGAAGGAAAGTCTCTTACAAGTATGACGGTATATGCATGAGGGAACGTTCCGAATATGATGGTCCGTCGATGATGTCCATCGTGGGACACTTGGAAAAAAAATGGAGACCCTTAGGAGAGGGATCTTTGACCATCATAACGGTTATGCAGGACTGACCGTCGAGGGTATGATGGTCCGTTGCATGTGTCCATTGGTGGACACTTAGAGAGAATTGGATAGTGGGGTGGTAGAGATGTTGGGACGGACGAAAAGACGGTCCGTCGTGGGTATGACGGTCCGTCGTCAGGGTCTCTTTCTATCATTCAGTGAAAGAACTGGGAATTCCCCACTCATCCCCTATGACCTAAATGGAATTGATATTTTTTTAAACTTACATTTTTTCTAACCCAAATACCTAGTAAACTAGCAATTCTAAATCACCTATTTCTAGAGTTTTAACACGGTAATTTTGAGTATTCTCAACCTAGGTCAGACATAATTTGACTTAAAGAATGAATCCATCAATAAGAAATAGTCTAGTACTAATTGATCAACAAAAATGCAAAGGAAATGGGTAGAAATCAGGACACATAGCTGAGAATATGAGAAAAGCAAGCGAGGAAGGTACTTGTTGATCAAGTAGAGACCCATAGTGGCAGACTACGACTAGTAGATAGTGAATTATAGGGATTGAGGAATTTATGGAAAATGATCGGTTGTAAGAGAGGGGGGTTATGATCTTTGGAAGTTAAAAAGGGAGGGAAATGGGAGGAAGAGGGAAGGAATGGGGTGAAATAAAGGTGTGGGGGTTTTAAATGTTAATTTTTTAAAAAAACCAAGCCGGGTCCGGTCGGGTATGCTTCATTAATAACGCGATGAGTCCCCGGCGATGGTCTGTCGCATCTGTGATGGTCCGTCGTTTGTTCCATCGCGTGTGCCTTAGTTTGAAAATAACAGAAAGACGTACCTGACACGACGGATTCATGTGATGGACCGTCACAGGCACAACGGTCTGTCGATGTATCCGTCAGTAACTGCTGAAGAGTGTGGCTCTGTAGAATTTCCTTGTGATGTGCCTGCAAATGTAAAACCCATTAGTAGAAAATGCTACCATTACTAAAAAGAAAAAAAAACTATAAGTATTGGGTTGCCTCTTAACAAGCGCCTGATTTAACGTCGCGGCATGACTGAGGGCACTTGATTACTCAGTCTTCATCAAGATGGTATGCCTATATCACTTCATTAACCGATAAAGTATGCCCAAAATAGAGTTTAATTTGTTCTCCATTCACCTTAAACCGCACTCCCTCCTTGGTTTGTAACTCAACTGCTCCATTAGGGAATACTTGGGTAATCAAGTAAGGGCCAGTCCATTTGGACTTGAGCTTTCCCGGAAGAAAACGTAACTTAGAACTGTCTAAAAGCACCAAATCCCCAACCATAAACTCTCATTTTTCAATTTTTAGTTCATTATCCTTCTTCATCTTTTCTTTGTGGGGTACGTCAGATACCGATTGGAGCTCACCACTCTGCCTCATGGACCTACAAATGTTGAAGGTCACTTCTTCATTCATCTGCCCCTTTTCCATACCAACTAAGGCTCTACCCGTAGCAAGGAATGGCCTCCCAAGAATAATAGGCACTTCAAAATGGACTTCATAATCAAGAATAACAAAATATGTCGAAAATATGAATCACTTCACTTTTACTAGCACATCGTGGAGTATCCCTATAGGCCTTTTAACTGTTCGATCAGCCAACAATAGTCGCATCGCAGTGGGCTTTGGGTCACTCAAACCCAACTTCTTGTAAATCAAGAGGGGCATCAGATTTATGCTTGCCCCCAGATCACATAATACTTTCGCAAAATGTAATGACCCGACTATAAAAGGAATAGTGAACGCACTCGAATCTTCTTTCTTTTGTACGAGAGATCTTGTAGCAATAGCACTACAATGCTGCATTCTATCATCATCCTTGAAAGTGACCGATATTTTCTTTGTAACCAGATCTTTCATAAACATCGCATAACCGGGCATTTGTTCTAGATCTTCTACCAAAGGTACATTGATAGAAAGCTGCTTCATCATTGTTATAAAACACCGATATTTACCATCCTCGGTCTTTTTCACTAATCTCTGAGGAAAGGGGGGTGGTGGTCTAGGCATGGGAATTACCTTTATAGGGACTTCTGCATCTTTTCCAGTGCTATCTTCTGCTTCACCACTACCCTCTACCACCTTATAATTATCCTTTCTAACCTTTTCCTCATTAGATAGCATAGGTGGGTCAATGGTTTGCTTATCACCCCGAGTAGTGATTGTCATGCAGTGTGCATCATTTTTTGGATTTTGGACAGTGTTGCTAGGAAGAGTGACCGGTTGCCGTGTGTTCACAGTCGTAGATAATTGGGCCATTTGTAACTCGATCTGCTCACTTTTTCCCCGTCAAGTTTACGCATTCGGTAGAGGTTATAAATGGATATACATTGATGAGTTTGTGAGTCTTCATAGGAATCATTTATCGATCATATCTTATAAAGGTGCACAATTCACTTCTTGTTTTTGGAGGTCTTTCCAAAAATGGTTGGGTACTCAAGTGAAGCTTAGCACCACTTTTCATCCCCAAAAGGATGGTCAAGCGGAACGTACTATTCAAACCCTAGAATACATGTTAAGAGCCTGTGTGATGGATTTTAAAGGTAATTGGGACAATCACCTACCGTTGATTGAGTTATCCTATTATAATAGCTATTATTCGAGCATTTCCCTGGCATCTTTTGAAGCAGTCTATGGTAGAATATGTAGGTATCCGATTGGGGTGTTTGAGGTAGGAGATTCTTCACTCCTTGGTCATGATATAATCTATGACACTTTGAAGAAGGTTCGAGTGAAAGGTATAGTTTGAAAACAGCCTATAGTAGGTAAAAAATCCTATAGCAACAATAGAACAAGAGATCTTGAATTCGAAGTGGGTGATATGGTGTATTTGAAGATTTCACCTATGAAAGAGGTGATGAGATTCGGAGAGGAAGCTTAGTCCCCAAATTAAAGTCCCTATGAGATGTTTCAAAGGGTCAAAAAAGTTTCATATGAGTTTAAATACCTAGTTAAATATCTTTGGTTCATCCGATATGTCATGTCTCCAAAATAAAGAAGTGTATTTGTGATCCCATGTCCATTATCCCTATTGAAGGGTTAGGTGCGGATGAGATTCTTTCCTATGAAGAGGTTCTAGTGTAAATTCTAGATCGTCAAGTCCAGAAGTTGAGGAACAAAGAGGTGGCCTCTATAAAAGTCCTATGGAGAAACCACCTAGCTAGGTAGCAACATAGGAGGCCGAGGCCGACATGAAGTACCTCTATACTCATCTTTTTCCTCAAAATTCTACACAAAGTTGAGGTTAGTAATAATCCTCTTTGAAATAATGAATAAATTTGAGGCTTGTTTTACTAAAATATGCATAATTATGGTAAAAAGGGTTCATGCTAAAATGATTTTTCATGTGAAAAAGTTCTTTTGCGTAACTAATTTATTAATGCATAAATATCAGTTGAGTTATCCAGTATCTTACAAAAATCCAGTCATAAGATACGCACATGACTAATTTATTAATGCATAATTATGGTAATGACACATGACTAATTTATTAATGCATAAATATCAGTTTAGTTGTTCCATCCTTAAGTTGCATATTCAGTTTGAGTTATCCAGTATCTTACGAAAATCCAGTCATAATGTGTTAATTACATAATCCATTGGGAGTAGCATAATACCGAGTTGAACTAGGGTTCAGTGCACCCAAATAGTCCCAAAACTACTAGCCAAGAAAGTTGTAAGTCTCCTTTATGGGCATCATTTTAGTTTTCATGCCAGCATGCCTCTATACCTCTTGTAGCGTATGTTGGGTCCTCTCGATGGGGCTTATATATGGGACTCCAAAGTTCGTTCATGTGGTTTTATTATCGGTTATTAGTAGCTCCCACATTTCAGTTAGACTCCATTGCATTGACCATGTTCTAGTTTGCAGTCTTAGCATGTATAACTTGGTAAATGCATTCACATTAGTCATGTTCATTATTTCAGCACCTTTATCATGTTCATATTATTTCATTGCTTTATTGTTTTGTTCAGTTATGCATTATTTCAGTTGTACTATATCCTACATGCTTAATACCTTTTAAGTACTAGGGATACGTGCGCTACATCTTCTCGTAATGTAGGTTCAGGTTCTCAACATCCAGATTACGCTTAGATCGGTTCCCGATCTTCAGTTCAACGATAACAGTGATAAGTCATCATTCTCAGAGGACAACAGTCATGAGTTTCTTTTCTGTATTTTTAGTCCTTTAGTTTCAGTTTTACTAGACTTAGTTGGGGTCTATCTCAACATTTCTAGTCAGTTAGAGGCTATTTTCAAATATAGTTAGATTTAACTTAGAAATGAGTTAATATCTTCCTTATATTAAACTTGAAAGTTTTCATATGTCTATGTTATAGTATATGAATATTCTTCATCTTTTCATTTTATTCATGATTATAGCCTCCGCATCGGTTTATTATTTTGTTATTTTTTGTATACTCTTGATCATGTCAGCATGGTTAGCTTTCGATCACTTGTGGTCCTAGGTTCCATGTTTGCGTCTCGGGGGTATCTCGGGGTGTGACAACATGGCAGGCGAACGGGCCCACATTCACCTTTTTATACGTTCCAAATAATTTCAAGGATACAATCCCAACCTCAACTAGTACAATAATCATTTTATCATAATAACAAGCAACACAAGAGAATTTTTGAAGAATCTTTTATCTCTTCAACCATATAGTCACATGAATTCTCAATTTCTTTTGCATCACATTTGAATCACAATGGTCAACCGATTATGCCAACTGATATTTATTCTAGTAAGCTTCTAATTTACTTTTAATTGTGATTTCATCATCATTCTCATATTTGTATACAAAAAAGAACGAGAAAAATGAGTAATGTTCATGTAAATATTTATAACCCACTTTAGTTGTACTAACTTGAAGATATTAAATCTTCCATAATTTATAGCCTAAATGTAATATTTTCCTCAATTATTCCAAAACATAAAAGTTTGTTCTAAGACATACTACAGCCCCAATATTATAAACAATTTCATTCCTCCGAATAATAATAAATTAGCCCTTTCAACATTATTAATTAATTTTGTGTACTACAACAAATTTCAAGCCATTCCTATGGTGAATTTCTCCTTCAACGATAAAATCAATATTATTCTCATAGTTAAAATTATCACATGCAAGATATTTCTCGACAATCAATGACAAGTTTGTTTGGTCATAGACACAACCTTCATAAGAAAGAGTTATTTCTTTCTTTTTTTTCTTCAATAGTTCATAATTTAACATACCACAATGTTTGTGTAGTACTTACAGTATATGAATAAACGATCATTTATGTAAAAATATTTCTTTTCAATCTCTCATACCTCCCATAGAGGTGAGATGTGATATTTATCTAACAATACATAACATGTTCTTATCCATAAGAATACATTCAATTGAATACGCTCCACAATTTTTTATTAGAAACTCATTGTCATGCTTTCACATTCATCAAATATATGTGACTCATATAAACATCACTTTAAGAGGTCAAATGTACCAAATGCACTACCACTTTGTATTCTTTTATTTGACGGAGGATTTACAAAACTTTTCAAATTTGGGTTCACCAACAACAATGTGCTCAATAACTTCTAATACCACTTTGATGGATAAAAATTGCATTCACATTTGAAGGAGTATCTTAAGAAACAATATGTCCAATAACCTTGCATAACACTTTAATGGACAAAATTACCTTCACATTTGAGGGAACATCTTACAAATTCATAGTGTTATTCCTTACGATTAACTTTATTTTCTCGTACTCCTTTATTTTCTCAAAGGAACTTAAGGACACAAAGCCAAGGACTGAGATCAACAAGAAATAAGCATTGGACAATAGTGGATATCAACCATACCGAAGATAAGCTAAAGCACAAAGAGATTACAAGACCTATTATATTGTGCTGATTATATTTTATTTTAGATTGCTCTAACTTTTTCCATTCATTTATATTTTGTTTGTATAGATTTTATTTAATATATAGTAAATCAACTCAAGTTATATATAGAAGAAGTGATGTAACATGTCTTGACATGTCGAATAATTTTATGGTGGATGAGATATACCATGTCATAGTTGTATACAGATTTTTTTTAATAGAACAAAGTATACATTGTAGGTCACGTGCATGGGAGGAGATACCATTGTTCGACACCCCTTCATTGGAAAATTACATTGTATAGGTAGGTTAAATTTTGATTTTATTCCTATATATATTGTAGTTGACACTTTGTAACACAAGATGAAAATTTAGTTAAGTGGTTGAGCTGTTGCAAAATTTTTCCTCAATCTTTGGCCAGAATGTCAAGGGTTCAAACCTGGCTGGGGGTTTTTATTATTTTTTGTCTTTTTTAAAATTAAAATTAATAATTCAAGAGGCGTCTATTATCTTTAAATATTACAAAACTGAAGGATTTTTTTCATCATTTTTTAAGTTACTAACTTAAATATAGTTAACAATAATATGTTATTTTAAAAAGAAAAAATTCTACTTTGAGTATTAAAGAAATCCTTAATTTCAACATTAAAGGGGTTGAAGAGGAAGAGCTAAAAAATTCATTTTAGTTTGTTGCTGATTCACTGCTTTTGCTATGACTCTTCGAATCGCCAAATGATTGTGATATTGTAATTTTTTCACTTAAATTACTAAAATTTATTTTGTTGATTTTATGTGTACTTACTATTTTGTATTTTGACACCCTTCAATGTAAATTCTGGTTCCGCCACTGATCCCGTGTCTTTTGAACATCTTCTTTTCTTTTCTTACTCCTCAACTCCTCCATCCCACCTCCTATTTACCCCTCCATTTAATATAGAGTACTTTATATTAGTTACTATTTTCTAATTTAAATATATCTCATTACATAAATTTAAAATAACACAATAGCAAGATCAAAGTAAAATAAAAATACTACCTTGGTTCACTTTTATTCATCATGTTGCGCATTTCAAAAGTCAATTTCACTAATTTCAAAGTTAATTAGATTCTATTAATTCAATTTTTGTAGCAACAAATTTAAATATTCAAAAACTAAATGAAAAATACTATCAGTTGTAATTTCTTGCATATCAATATGATGAAAAATATGTTGAAAGATGTTAGTCAATGTTTTTATAATTTGAGTCTAAAAATAAAAGAAACCATGACAAATAAAAGTGTGCAGATGAAGTTGTAATATATTAAAATTAGAATGTCATTATTTCTTAAAATTAGTATTGATTTTCTTTACCTTTTTTATAATTCATAGTATTCATTTGTCAAAAATAAATTAGATATAATTATATTGATAATAATATAAATTCAAAAAGTCAAATAATTACATACTTGAAAAGGGTTAAATTAAGATGTGTGCACTTAACCTCATAAAAAGTCATTTTTTTTAGTTTTAGGATAAACATAAATAGTTATTTAAGATTACATGTCAATCAATTAGTGAAAATATAATTAATAAAATCATTTTTTTCAGTTTACTCTCTTCATCAATTTATTGAATCATTTTTTATTTTCAATAGTCAAGCAATAATATATAAATATATATATATATATATATATATATATATATATATATATATATATATATATATATATATATATATATATATATATATATATATATATATATATTAAAATATACTAACATAAAAAGAATTGTAACTTTAGTACTTTTGATTTATAAAATACATAAAAAAAAACTCCCCTAAACATGGCACGATAACTTACTTTAATATTGAAACTACACGGGCGTTTAGATACCTCCTGAAATGTAACACCTCTAAAATAAACTAGGTTAAACTAGATTCTATCATGTGTATCATGAGTCTATAAAGTCTTAACATGGTCTATAATAGTATTGTGAGGGAGTCTAAAGTTTTGTAGTGGTTGGAGGTCAAACGTCGAAGAGTTTGGAATTTTCGCCTTGAGACGTGCTTGTGTGTTTTAGTGTGCCTCTGCATGTTTTACGTGTTTGTTTTGGTTAAAATTGATGTGAGGGGTTCCTAACATCTAGACGAGTTCAAATTGATGTAAGGGGTTCCTAACATCTAGACTAGCGTATTTAGGTTGGAAACATTCATGCACGACTCCACAATGACCACCTTAATGGTCCTTGAGGAGGACACAATTTGTGGGTCAAAGTTGCCAAAGGCAGCAAAATTTGTACATTTAAGGAACATGTCGCATCGCGGACTTGTTCTTCCCAAGACCAAATTCTGCCTCCGCTCGCGGAAACAACGCGGACTTTACTTCTCAAAATTCATTTACAAAAATAATATGGGAAAAACTTCGCGCCGTGGACTTGTTCCCTGACAAAAGTTCCAAAAATTTAAGTTAAGTTTGACTTGGTGAAAAGGACCTATAAGTGAAGGGGTCTGTTGAGTAGTTCGGGTACTAGTTATTGACAGATATTGATCTGTTTTAACCCCAATTTACTATTCAAATCAAAACCCTCAAGTCCAAAACAAAACCTCTCCATTCCTTCTCTCCAAAACCTCCATTGATGAAGCTTTGAAGGTCCAAGGAAGAAGACAAATTTTCCACGTTTTTCTCCATCAATTTTGTGGGATTTTCTTCACAACCAAGGTATGGTATTTCATCCTTGAATTCTCTTCCATTCAAGGATTCAATTACAATGGTTTTCAAATATGATCAAAAACATGAAATCTTCTCTTTTGAATTCTAGCCATGGATTTGTAACATTCCGGAATATGTACATGTTCAGTAAAGAGCCTATTAGCTACTAAGAATATGTATTGGGGTACATAGACATTCCAATTCCCAATATTGAGTAATATTTGGCATGTTTGAGAATATTGACTTAAGGGTGTTAGCCAATTTTTATATATTTACAAGTAACATACAATACACTTTGATGTTTAGCCAATTTCTAAGTATGAACAAGTAAATTAAGATAGACTTTGATGTTCAAATCCTCCAATCCAAGCTTGTTTAGGAATTGTACCTGCTATGAAAACCCTAAGCTAATCACATTAGTTTCTTGGCGTACACATTAGGTACGAGGCATCCAAGTGTCAAGCCTGGGTACCATAGCACAAGATCATTTAAAATGATCATGTAGATTAAGCATTTCCCAAGGACATAGTGAGGATACTTGGTACAACAAGAAGTGCTCAGCAACACATGTGCTGCCAGCCAAGAGACCAAGCGACCAGCCCAACCGAATTTGGTAAGGGAAGTTAGGGGGCAGGCGCCCCTAGCTTCCTAACCAATTCTAGACTTTAACTAACTTACCTAATTATCAAAATAACCTAGTACTAACCGAAATAAACTAACTAGTGTACCCGAAATCCTAAAACCTAACCGGGTGACTCTAGCCTAGTAACTAACTAAAGAAACATCCTAGTACCTAACCTAGGATGGTCCAAAGGGGTTGGTTATGGTCCTAGTGACATGGGGGTACTTTATTAATTACCCTAGGTCACTTAATTAATTAACTAAAAATCAAAGTCAAGGCCGGCACCCTTAGAAAAATTTTAGATTTGGCTAAGTCAAATGCTCCCTATTTTTAATTAATTTAGGCGGGGCATTTTAGTAATTTAAGTGGCGGGTCTTTTGAGTTATTCATAGGAGGACTATATATGTATAGTTTTATACAACTTTTACACGTCCCAAATCAGATCAAACGAAAATTCACTCAAGAATGCTCTCTTTTCCAAACTCCATTGAAGAACAAGAAAAGCTTAAGGAAGAAGATGAAGGTTTCAAAGTTTCCAATCAGATTTTCGTGGATTCTTCAACTATAAGGTATGGGTTTTTAACTCTTGGGATTCCTTTCCCAAGAGTTCCTTTCAAGATAAGTTTTCAAGAACTTAAAATCGTAGTGTTTTTACTCTACAAAATGGATTTTCTTCCTAACCCTAGATTTATCATTTCCAATGAAAAGTAAACGTTTTCTATGTTCAATTTCACATGAATTGTTGAGTGATTGATTGATAATGTTTGAATGTCGTGTGATACATGATTTTTTCTCTATGTGATGGTTTCAAACGGGTTGTTTGTAGTGTTTGATAACGTGAAAACGTTAAGGTTAGAATTTAAGGTTTGAATGAACCCTTTAATGACTCGTTTACCTTCTGTTATGCTATGTATTGATCTTGTACATGATTTTATGAGTTGTTCTTGATTATGTCATTGAATATTTCACTATGTATGATTATGAATATTGAATGATGAATAAGATTCTTGGAAGGAAGAGGTAATCCTTCTAATTGTGGTTACTCTAAATGTTTATATAAGCCTATAAACTATGATGCTATGCTATGAAAAGTATGTATGATGTTGCTATGTGAATATGTTGGGCTATGAACGTGTTATTTTTGAGATTATGATAAGAATACGAATATACAAGTTATGATACTCTCTTGTATTCTTTAAACAAGATGATTATGCCATTTAAATCTCACAAAATGAAGGTTACGATGAAAGGACAACTCTCATCTAATCTAAAATATCTTGTGATCATGTTATACAAGGAGATAATATCCTATGACCTATAATAAATTAATCACAAAAGAAAACTTAAAGGTTATTTCAGGAAGGTTATATTAATATAAGAACCGATAAAATCGATATGGGAAGTGTCCCTTCCCTAGCAGGAAGGTAGGTTCACAATGATTCTCATAAGATTGAGGCTGCTGTGTAATGTGGAACTATGGGTCTCTAATACCTCTCCTAGTTTTTGAACTATGTTGCCACCACAGGATACTAGCTAGTGGATCCACCTAGAAAGCTATGTCATGTAGGTTCTTCTTTGGCCGGTAGACCACCTTTTTTTGGTGTGGGGAAGACACTGATTCCATGTTAGCTCGCATGATCTATGTCGATTAAGACTTCCCTCATGTAAAATGAAACTTGACTAGGGTGATTTAAGGAGTTTGTTTAGTATAGGTAGTGGTATGGGACGCTGCCTACACATTGCACTAGTTTACTCTAAGGGAAGTCCTAGGAGATTGTTCTTAAGTAATATGATGATAAGAAAAATACATGTTTATGATATATGATGTTACTCTTCTATGAATGTTGGTTATTATGATAATACTTTATTTGGTTGCATTGCGTTACAAAGTAATGACTACTTATGTTACAAGTTACATAAAGCAAGGCTTTTCTTATGGTCTCCTATCTTATCTACTCAGTTATGTGGAGTTATAGGGCTTCACATGACCATTGCACTTGAAGGTTGGGGATGGGATCATTGGTAAAGATTTTGTATGTTGTGTCTATAGATCTATTGAATATGAAATATTAACATGACTCTATGAGAATATGTCTTTGATTATGATCATGCTTTAGCTTGTATGTGTTATATGGTATGTGCATTGAAGATTTTCATATAACTTAGCATGCTTTCTTAAGAGATGATAAATGATCCTTTTTCATGCTTGTCCTTAAGTGTTATGTGAATATACTCATACTTAGTACATGTGGAGTACTAACCCCATTACTTAATATTACTACAACTGTAGGTTCCGTCCATTGAAGTTTAAGGAGGCCGATTTGAAAAATCTTGGAACTCTTTCTCCAAGTCTTGGTAGGTCCTCATGTTTGGGACGCTATAATTTATTTTCAAGTTTATGAATACTCTAGTAGATATTAGGATTATCTATTTCCATCATGTTTTCTTTGGATTCTTTGTATTAAGGCCTATATGGCATATTGACTATTTTTTGGCTAAGTCTAGATTTGAACTCTTAGATGGTTTTATATATATGAGAGAGTTCCTTAGAATATCATATGGCTTATGAATGTTAAGTATTAAGTGTAAGTATACTTTAATAGAATGTTAAAAATTATAATTTTTCTGCTAAATTTAACTTATGATTGTGATGAATGCTAAGAAGAGGCTTCTCTGCAACCTCTAAGAGGTTAACGCCGCCGGTCTCATCTGGGGTGTATTCTACGAGTGTGACAGGGTTCTTCTATAAGATGATTTCAATCAATTATTGATGATATAATTAATGTTAACTGAATGATATTAGATCAAATTTCTTATGGTCCCACTCAAATCATTAAATCCTAATTTTGACTATACAATGGGTGATGTGATCATGTCTCTATTGTATTGAATTCTTATGTAGATTGTATAGGGTTGTTGATATATGTATGAATTAGTTTAAAATTGTATATAGGTTGTCCTAATATGATGAATTTCATGCAAAATTATGTTGGGTCATTAGGTAGTTTGATTATTGGTTTGGATTGGTGTATATGGCTATTGGTAAGAGCCTTTGTGAATTGAATTGGTTGAATTGGCTAAAGATAGGAGGTGTTGATGATGGAATGGTGGTATGTTGACCTAAATTCTTCTATATTGTGTATTATAGTTATTTCACATGTGATTTTTGGTATGTTCCACTTATGGTGGTGGTGTTTATGTCATATATTTATGAAGAATGTGGCCTCGTCGACATTACTTTATGAATTAGGATGTTATCATGTAATAACTTGTATATGTGATCATTATGAAGGTCTATATGACTTATGTGTATATATAAAGTCAAAGCATGTGTTATATTAAATAGATGATAGGTCTCTATAGTAGACTATGGTGATGTCTTAATGTATGGTACTTGATGTTGAAGTATGAATCTTCCTAGTTGACTATATGAGTCTTATGATGAGTTATATTGAAGTTTATAGAGGAGTGTGTAGGGTGACCTGTAGTATACTTGGTTGTCCCTATATGCTACTTGATGGATATTGTACATGTGATAAGATGATGATGTGTGTGTCTTGTTTGGTAGACCTATGTCCCTCTACTTGATACATGTAGAATATGAAAATGACTTTAGTAGGATAAAGCACATTTGTCATGAATGTGCATGTGTAACTGAAATATGATCTTAAACATAGTTAAGATGGTCATTAATGTGGAACCTTCAACCTAGATAGAAGGTTATGATATCCTTGAAGTTGAAAGTCGTAACGCTATCCTTCTTGTGTGAATGATGGACATAGGGTTTGATTGGTTGGAACGACATGAATCATCCTTAGAAAGTCATGAAGCTATCCTATTTAACCATTGTGTGGCAGCCCTAGTGGACCCCATTTGATAAGGTGTATTATGATTTGGTTGTGACTTCTATATGGTACCTTTTCATATGCCCTTCTGATTGAATTACTCTATGATCACAAAGGCTAGCACGGATGAGTATGCTTGGGGAGTGACTTTACTTTAGTTGAGACTAGAGTACAAAAAAACCCTTGATATTCCTTAACTATGTGCCTAAATGAGATGTGTCCTAGTTATACCCTTGGCAAGTAGAATACCCTCCATCGATGTAGGGTTGACTCAAGATTCCATGCGTAGCTAGTATGGTTTATGTTGTTTGTCACGATTGGAGTCTAGACCCTAGCTGAAATCGGCGTCATTAACCTTTCAGATGTCGCAGATAAGACTACATATGTCATTGTTACATCATCTAGATAAATTTTAGCGGAAAAATTTGAACTTTTTGTTTAGTTGAAGTATACTTAGACTTAATTTCATAATCGTTCAAAACAACCATCTAATACAAATACTCAAATGATTGAAATAGTTCATAATTGCATTAAATATATACTTGCACAAATGGCACCAATACAATGTCTGAAACAAGTGAAAAAGAAACGCTAGTGGAACATACTCCACTAGCTAATGCGTACGTCTAATGCTAGAATATAATAGAAGGCATCCTTGAAAGCATGAGGTCCTACCAAATCTGGATGAAAGCTCCACGTCCGGATAACTTCAGCGTCGACTCGTAAGCTGTAGCGTCCAGCTGCACCTGCACCTAAAAGTAAAGAGTTGTATGGGATTACTACACACTTATACTAAGTATAGGTATATGCAAGCACACGTCAAGGACATTCATGATTAATAAGATCTCTCTCCTAATGATATGAAATATGGACTTGCCAAATTAGGACATAACATATTTCATATCATTTGTCCATATACCATGAGACCTTGGAATCATGGACTTGACATTAGGACTTTCCAAAATGAGGGCTCAACATATAGGACCTCAACTAGGGAGCCTTCTTTAGCAAACACAGAGTCTGCTTCATTCATTCATGCGTACTTCATTTTCATTTCGTTCGTAAGCTAGTGTAAACTCCAGTCATACCTAGTGTCATTACTTAAGTCTAGCTCACCCCTTTATTATCCTATCCTAACACCTTTGGCATCGTTAATTTCATTATATGTATTACTTGAGGCTGGCCTTATTCTTTGTTGGGGAACTTTATCCTTAACCGACATAGATCGTGTGAGAATCATGAAATCCAGTGTTTAACCCCACACTGTAAAGAGGTGAAATCATCGAGCAAAGTGAACCAAAACATGCTAGCGTATATAGGGAATCGAACCCTGCTAGAACCATATATTGGTAGTATAGGTTCAAAGACTAGGAGATATAAGGAGACCCATACCCGTCAGGACATACAGTCTCATCTCATGAGAATTATACGAACCTCTGCCTTCCCTAAAGAAGAAAAAACGACTCATATCTAGACTATCAGTGCTCAGTATAAAGTTGTATTATATCCATCGCATACATCATAGAAGCAAGCTTCTAGCATGAGTCATCATAGATCATTAGATTATTTCTTATCTCATCATTACGTATGAAGTGTCAATTTTCCTTACACTTACATATAGAGTGTGATTGAGACTTGTCTCTTAATAATCAACACTCTCTTAGGTGAGTACTTTTGGTGACCTTATATAGGCGTAGGTACAACTTGTCTCACTTGCACTAGCCTTATATATGGTGGCACCCTTTTCTCTCTTAACATTTTTCCGTTTTATCTTACACACCTTTCATTATTTGTTCATCGTCTAACATACATATGCTATCTTGGAGTTTACATTGAGGGATAGAGAGAGAGAGAGTTTGATTTCAAGAATAAAAAGCTATCATATAACAACATTTCTTCTTTTTATCACTCCAAACATCTAAAGTCAAGGTCTATACCCGAGTTCAGAGCGAAAAGGCCAAAAAATTGAGCAAACTTTTCAAAATGGTACAAAATTGATTATGAAACTGAAATGACAACATTTGAATCAAACTGTTGACGGTGTTAAATTTTATGTGTAAGACTCATGTTAGAATGAGTCTTACATTAGCTTTCCCTTTTGTAAGAAAGATGGTCAGAGTTTTTTAAAAAATAATTAATTTACCGCATCACTATTAATAATATGTCCTCCATATTATTAAATTATATATTTTTTAAAAAAAACTATGATCGCAATTACTTGCATTTTTATTTACATATAACTAGTAAAAATAAAAAAAAATATAAACACGAAATGCAAAAGCAAACATAGTTATACAATATTCATGTACAGAAAATTCAAATCACTTCAATTTTTTTATGCAGATCATATCACTTATTTTAAGGATAAAATAGATTTTTATTCTTGGCAAGGAAGATACATATTTATAGTTTTAGAAGCAAGTAAAGGGCCAAAGAAAAGAAAAGGTTTGATATTGTTTTTCTAAAATTGGAAGATAGACCTTTTGAGTAGTTCAAAAAAATATTTGACCCTTTTAATAATTTTGAATTTTAAATTATTTTATTATAAGTTGTAAAATAAAATAAATTTATTGATGGGTGCTGCGGTGACCGTGTTTCTAGACAATTGTGTTAGTTAGAGACGTCGCCTCAACAGTTTGACTATTAATTCTATTTAGTGAAGATGATCAACTATTGATCTTTACCATTATTATCCGTTTCTATCCATAATTTTTTAAAAAAACATAAAATTTGTTGTGAAGTTAAATATTTTGACACAAACAAAGGAAGAAATCATGTTATTTCATCAATAGAGAATCCTGCTATTTCCATTAGTAAAACAAGAATGATGAAAACAAGACGTGTTCATTTGTTATTGTCTTACACATTTTGTGTTATGATTCTTGTTGAGCTGCAGATAACATACCTAGAGATTTAACCTTTAAAAGATGGAAAAACGATTGTTTCGTCAGCTGGAAATTTTGAATTGGAATTTTTCTCCCTGACTCCAACATCGAGTAAATGATACGTGGGAATATGGTTCAACAAAGTATCTATATAGCCAGTGGTATGGTTTGCTAATAGAGACACACCACTCAATGATAAAAATGGTATGCTCAATTTTACGGCACAAGGAAATGTTACTCTTGTAAATGGTTCTGGCACTATTGTTTGATCTTCTAATACCACAAGACGCGTACAAAATCAAATAGCAAAGCTTCTAGATTCAAGCAACCTTGTTGTTACAGATAACGCAAGTGAGAATTATGTATCGCAAAGTTTTGACTACCCTGGTGACACAGCTTTGCCTGCAGTTAAGATTGGGATAGATCTTAAGACTTGTTTTCGTCGTTTCCTCTACTCACGGAAGAGAAGAAATGACTCTTTTAATGGTGACTATACTTTCATATTTGATCCTAATAGATTCCCACAACCATTTTTCATGAACGGTTCCATCCGCCGTTTCAGGGTTGGACCATGGAATGTAGAAAGCTTTGCTAATTCGCAATCTCTACTAACAATTCCTTCTTATAAATACATACTTGCATCCGATCCAGATCAGTTATACTTTACATATGAACTCACGGACACTTATGTTATTGCAAGGGTAGTGATGCAACTAAATGGTTTCTAGAGCTTTCGACATAGATTAATATTCAAACTCAGAATTGGGATAACTTTGGTAGTGCACTAGCAGACTACTGTGACATTTATGCTTAGTATAATGCATATGGATTGTGCAACAGTGGAAACTCTCCAATCTGTAGTTGTTTGGATAAATTTGAACCCAAATATCCAATAGAATGGGCAAAGGGAAATTGGTCAGATGGCTGTGTTAGAAAGACAACAATATTTAATTGCCAAAAGGAAGTTGAATTCTTAAAGTATTCAGGCATCAAGTTGCCAGACACTCGATTTTCCTTGTACGCTCGAGGAGTAACTCTCAAGTAATTTTGAGTAATTGTGCTTGAGAAACTGTTCATGTGTGGCCTATGCAAAACTAGACGTAACAGGGACAAATGAAGACTGCTTGCTTTGGTTTGATGAGCTGATGGATATCAGATAGTTTGGTTCTAGTAGACAAGATATATATATAAAGTTGGACTCTTCTGAGAGAGAGATAAGTGCAGGTTGGTCTGCTTTTTTACACAAGTCTGGAATTTTCTACACCAAATTGAACTATCTATTAAAAAATTGAAAACACAAAGATTCCTACTTATCACACTAAGATGAATTTATATCAATATTCATACATAAACTCCATTAAAGATATATTACAGAAATTGAGAATCAGCTTGCGGCGGCATTAAATCTTCTCTTAGTGCTATGCTTGATCTTGTACATTAGGTGTACGAAGAACAAGAAGAAGTAAGAGGAGGAGAATAAGAACCAACAACATTTTAGTGAACGTAAACCAGATGTTTTGCTACATTGAAATTCGAATTAAGTGGCTGGAATTGATGGTAAATGAAATTCAATTATATCATTATTTTGACAGAAAGCTCTAAATTGTTGTATGTTAATAAAAGCAAAAATGATGATCTAGATTTACTATTATTTGATTTTGCCACTATCTTGGCCGCTAACAATAATTTTTCTTTGAGAAACAAGATTGGAGAGGGTGATTTTGGACATGTTTACAAGGTAACGATGTTAACTACTACTCTTTTCTTTTTCTCTAAGAAAATTTCTCATCTTCAAAGTAGTATATATGCTGGAACATTGACAAAATTTTGGAATATTTAAAAGCAAAAAAGTTTTCGATTAGAAAATATATCTCCCATTCTCCAGAAATGTCAATTAAAGTTAATTCCACTACAAACAATCTATCAAAAAAAAGTTCACCAAGAATTTTTCAATCGAAAAACTAGAAAAGCTAATTGTTTGAGAAAATGTAGGTTGCACTGAAAGATGGGCAAGAAAAAGCAATAAAGAGACTATCAAGATACTCAGCACAGGGAACTGATGAGTTCAAGAATGAGGTTATCTTTATTGCTAAACTCCACCATCGAAATCTAGTGAAGCTACTAGGTTGTTGTATCCAAGCTGAAGAAAAAATGTTGGTTTATGAGTACATGCCTAATAATAGCTCTTATTGGTTCCTTTTTGGTTGGTTCTCACTTCTCTCAACTCTTAATAGATTTGATTATCTGTAGTAATAGTTCAATCAGCTGCAGATGAATTCAGTTATAACTTCTATGAACTCTTGATTTTTTCAGATACAGATAGGAGGTCACTGCTTGATGGGCCTAAGTGCTTCCATATTATTAATGGAATTGCTCGTGGACTACTCTATCTTCATCAAGACTCAAGATTGCGGATAATCCACATAGATCTTAAACCTATAAATTATTTGCTAGACATTAATATGAACCCGAAGATATCTGACTTTGGCATGGCAAGAAGTTTAGGAGGAAATGAGATTGGACCCATGACAACAAGAGTGGTTGGAACATTGTAATGATCTTTACACCAAAGAGTTATGGAAAAGATAATCATTGTTTAGCATTATCCTACAACGGCTACATGATTCCAGAGTATGCAGAAAAAGGGAAATTCTCAGTGAAATCAAATGTTTTTAGCTTTGGAGTTGTAATTTTGGAGATTTTAAGCGAGACGAGAAATAGAGGGTTCGTTCATCAAGAGCATCACCATAATCTTCTAAGACATGTAGGAACTCTTCTTACACATATATACTGTAAAAATTATGCTAGTTAAAACTATAGCATCTAACAACTGCATGATATTAAATTTATGTTTGTTGACAGGTGTGGATCCACTTCAAAGAAGGCAAGGTTATGTATGTAATAAATACACATCTAAAGGAGTTATGCAACAACCAACGTGAAGTGCAAAGATCTGTCCATAAAGGTCTATTGTGTGTGCAGCAGTGTCTAGAAGATAGGCCTAGCATGTCATCAGTTGTGTTGATGTTGTCTAGTGATGTCCCATTACCGTCACCTAATGAGCCTTGTTTTTTACTAGCAGAAGTCGATTCGATGAAGTTAATAGTTCATCTAGAAAGCTTGGCGAACATTTTATAAATCAATTAAGCATCACACTATTTGATGCTAGATAGGATTTATATATGTATATCATTTGCTTGTGGAGGCTGTTAGGAAAATGCTGACGAGCACAAAAATATATATGATAAAAGTAATGGAAATAAAATGGAAAAATAACGACACCAAAATTTTTACGTGGAAACACTTTTGAATAAGGGAAAAAAAACCACGAGCCAAGAGGAGAAACTAATATTACTATAGTAAGAAATTTTACAATGTGTAGTCACGAATACAATACTCAAAGTGACTACTACACACTCAAAAGGAACAACACTCTTTTTGTTTCCGTCTTACTAAAATATCGCTCACACTCTATTTTTCTTCAAAGACTATTTTCTTATATAGTCTATGGAATACCTCACTTTGCTCTCAAAATGGTATTTCTCTTTAGTTTGGTGTATACTACAAATGAGCAAGAATGCTCTATTTATAGAAGGATAAAACCATGATTATGTCACTAATGACATAGGTAAATATAGCAAAGTCAAAAATGGTTGCAAATCTTACCAATTTGCCAACTACCAAATCTTTTCTTTTCAACTCCAATTACTATTCCTTTTTAATAATTGCTTGTACCAATTGAATGGCTAAAGTTGACTAAAAAAATGGGATGGATTCAACAAATCTCCTCCTCTAGTCCCATTTAATGGGAAAAGTATCTTCAACTTCTTTAGAGAGAGCTCATACCCACAAGTTCTTTGCATAACTCAAACATATCTTTCGGTATCATCTTTGTTAGCATATCTGCAGGATTTTCACTTGTGTGAATCTTTTTGACGTGAAATGATTCATTCTCCACTTTCTCACGAATCCAATGATATATGACGTAATGTGTTTTGTTCATGCATGGTACATGGAGTTCTTGCTCAAGTATATTGCACTCTGGCTGTCTGATTCAAACCAAGCTCTTGAAGAAATCGCTTTAGCCATATAATCTCCTTGCCGGCTTCAGAAGCCGCAATATACTCAGCCTCAGTTGTAGATAGTGCAACACACTTCTTCAACTTTGACTGCCATGATATAGTTCTCCCTGAAAAAGTAAACAAATATCCAGCAGTGGATTTTCTGTTATCAAGGTCACCTGCCATACCAGAATCTGTATAGTCTTTCAAGATTGGATTTGATGCTCCAAAACACAAGCATTCATCTGAGCTTTCTCTAAGATACCTGAGTATCCACTTCACAGCTTGCCAATGCTCTTTTCCTCAATTTTCGAGAAATCTACTGACAACACTAACTGCGTGAGCAATATAAAGTCTAGTGCACACCATTGCATACATTAGACTTTCGACAATGGAGGAATATGGAACTTTGGCCATGTTCTCTTTTTCCTCCCTAGTTGTAGGACACATCTTCTTGCTCAACTTCATATGACCAACAAGAGGTATACTAACAAGCTTAGCATTCTTCATATTGAAGCGCTCCAGTACACATTCAATGTACTTCTTCTGGGACAAATAAATCTTCCTTTTATCTCTAAGATGAGTAATTTTCATGCCCAAAATTTGCTTGGCATGAATCAAGTCTTTCATAGAAAAAGATTTACACAACTCTTTCATCAGCTCGTCAATCTTGGAAGTATTCTTGCCAACAATCAACATATCATCCACATACAACAAAAAGATGATAAAATCATTGTCAGAAATTTTTTGTACAAATAGGCAATGATCTGAAGAAGTCTTCTTATAGCCTTGCTCCCCCATAACAGATTCAAACTTTTTGTACAACTGTCTGGGAGCTTGTTATAGGCCGTAGACACTTTTTTTTGAGTTTGCATACAAAATTTTCTTTACCATCTACTTGAAGCCCTCAGGTTGTTCCATATAAACCTCTTCTTCTAGGTCACCGTGAAGGAAAGTTGTCTTCACATCCATCTGTTCAATCTCTAAATTAAGACTAGCAGCCAAAACTAGAACTATGCAAATCGAGGACATTTTCACAACAGGAGAAAATATTTCGTCAAAGTCAGTACCTTTCCTTTGACTGAATCCCTTAACAACCAATCTAGCTTTGTACCTGGGCTTCAAGTTGTGCTCTTCAACTTTAACTTTGAACACCCACTTGTTCTTCAAAGCTCTCATGCCCTTGGGAAATTTTACCAACTCATAAGTGTGGTTCTCATGCAAAGACTTCATCTCGTCTTGCATGTCTTCAATCCATTGATTTTTGTGCTCATCTTCCATGGCCTCCTCATAATATTCAGTTTCTCCCCCGTTAGTGAGTAACACATACCCATTTGGTGAATAACAAGAGGAAGGAAAACGCTATCTTGTGGACCTCCGAAGTGGAATATTTTATTCGTCCACAACTTCATGAGCAACAGGATCATCAATAACAATATCATTGTTATCATAAACATCAACATGTTGATTCGATACATGATTATGGGCGTCACCATGATTATCAAACCCAACAACATCATGCACACTTGTGTGAGGAACTTCATCATGATGAACTATACCATGAAAACATGAAGATTCTACCTTCTTCGCTTTGTCAATATCTTCAATTGTTTGATTCTCCATGAAAATAATATCACGGCTTCTCACAAGTTTCTTTTCAATTGGATCATATAGCCTGTAACCAAATTCATCTAGGACATATCCAATGAAGATGCATTGCCTTGTCATGGCATTTAATTTTGACCTCTCATATTTCGGCACATGTACAAAAGCTTTGCAACCAAATGCTCTCAAATGGTCATAGGAAACATCCTTTCCATACAAAACACTATTTGGTACATTACTTTGCAAAGCAACAACAGGAGATAGATTAATAACATGTGCATCGGTCAATAAAGCCTCACCCCAAAATGAGTTCAGCAACTTTGCATCAGAAAGCAAAAATCTAACTCTTTCCATCAAGGTCCTGTTCATCCTCTCAACCAAACCATTAAGCTGAGGAGTCTTGGGAGGAGTCTTCTGGTGTCTAATACCTTGATGCTTGTAGTATTCGTCAAATGGTCCACAATATTCACCACCATTATCAGTACGAATACATTTCAATTTCTTTCCAGTTTCTCTTTCAACTGAAGCCTGAAACTGCTTAAAGACACCTAACACTTGGTCTTTAGTCTTCAAGACATAGACCCAAAGTTTTCTCGAGCAATCATCAATTAAAGTGACAAAGTAAAGTGCACCACCCAATGTCTTTGTCTTCATTGGACCACATAAATCAGAGTGCACTAACTCAAGCAACTCTGTCTTTCTCGAAGGAGGGTAGGACTTAAAGGATACTCTATTTTGTTTACCAGCCAAGCAGTTCTCACATTTTTCTAATTTAGCACTTTGGAAATATGACAATAATTTCTTCTTGGCTAGAACATTAAGCCCTTTCTCGCTTATGTGGCTAAGCCTCTTGTGCCAGAATGTTGAAAAGCTATCGCTCTCAACCGCATTCACCATATCAAAACAAGCAGAGGCCGTAGTCCAGTATAGACCACGACATTTGTTACCACGAGCCACAACCAAGGAACCTTTAATGAGCTTTCATTTTCCATCGCCGTGGGTACTAACATATCCTTCATCATCTAAAACACCAACAGAAATTAGGAGCAGACAAATATCAGGAGCATGTTTCGCATTGTTCAAAATTAGTTTAGTTGCAACACTAGTTTCCAAAAAAATTGTACCAATACCAACCACCCTAGAAATAGTTTCATTACCCATACTCAAGGTTCCAAAATCACCCGGAGTGTAGGAAGAGAAAAAATCCTTCCTTGATGTCACATGAGATGTGGCACCATTGTCCACAACCCAGCTTGACTCATCACAAGCAATATTTATCATGTTTGCATCAAGAACGGTAACAAGATCTTCGGTTGTGACGGTGGCTAAGCAATTTTCATTGCCATCTTCTTCAGTTTCCTCTTTGTTTTTCTTCTCTCTCTTCAACTTCCTACATAACTTCTTTGTGTGCCTTTCATGCCACAATGATAACACTCAATATCCTTAAGTCTGCCTTTGGATTTGCTCATATTTTTTTCTCTATGCTTGGAACCACGAGTTTTATTTCTCCCCCTGGGGCCAGTTATGAGGACATCCGACGAAGAGGAACCTTGAGTTTTTCTTCTCATCTCTTCGTTCAAGACAATACTCTTGGCGGAATCCATAGAAATCACACCATCTGGAGCAGAATTTGACAATGACGTTCTAAATGTTTCCCAAGAATCTTGTAGGGAACCAAGTAGAAGCAAGCCTTGAATTTCTTTATCAAATTTGATGCCCATAGCAGATAATTAGTTCATAATCCCCTGAAAATTATTCAGATGGTCTGTCATCGGAGAACCATCATGATACTTCAAACTCAACATCTGCTTTATTAAGAACATTTTTTTGTTGCCAATCTTTCGGGCATACAAACTTTCAAGATGCTCCCATAGGGTTCGAGCATGTGTTTCCCCAGAAATATGGTTCAACACATTATCGTCGACCCATTGCCTAATGAATCCACAAACTTGTCTATGCAACAGATTCCTCTCTTCATCTGTTTTATTATCAGGCTTTACAGTGGTAAATACTGCTTTTAAAAAATTCTTAACATAAATCAGATCTTCCATTTTTCCCTTTCAAATGGCGTAATTAACACCATTCAAAGTAACCATTCTACTTGTGTTGGCTTCCATTGTTTTTTCCAAAAAATAAAGTTATCGCAAATCAAAGTAAATCTTTTCTGATGTGGAAGTTTAGATTGTGCTGCAACCATAGAGCATACTCAGATAAAACCTTGGCTCTGATACCAGTTTGTTGGGAAAACGCGGACGAGCACATTAATATATATGATAAAAGCAATGGAAATAAAATGGGAAAAAAACGACACCAAAAATTTTACGTGGAAACCCTTTTGAATAAGGGGAAAAAACTACGAGCCAAGAGGAGCAACTGATATTACTATAGTAAGGAATTTTACACTGTGTAGTCACGAATACAATAATCAAAGTTACTACTACACACTCAAAAGGAACGACACTCTTTTGGTTTCCGTCTTACTAAAATATCGCTCACACTCTATTTTTCTTCACAGACTATTTTCTTATATAGTCTATGGAATACCTCACTTTGCTCTCAAAATGGTTTTTCTCTCTAATTTGGTTTATACTACAAATGAGCAAGAATGCTCTATTTATAGATGGATAAAATCATGCTTATGTCACTAATGACATAGCTAAATATAGCAAAGTCAAAAATAGTTTCAAATCTTACCAATTTGCCAACTACCAAATCTTTTCTTTTCAACTCCAATTACTATTCCTTTTTAACAATTGCTTGTACCAATTGAATAGCCAAAGTTGACTAAAAAAGTTGGATGGATTCAACAGAGGCTAGTTTCACAAACTTAGAGTGTCACTAACGTTTTGTGTGACACTCAACAAATTATTCACAAATCTAATTACAGTGATAGGATATGACACTACGATTTATTTACTTAATTCTTTACTTGATAGAGCTCAACACAGCTTCCGATTGTGAATATGTCAAAAGGGTGCTTTCTCATTCTAATTATCTATATTACCCTCACTATGTGTTGAGTAAATTTGTCATAATTGTACAAAGAGCATGGACAACTCTTTTTTAAAACAAGTACAGTTGATAGAATTTTAATGAACAACTTGATGGTGATCAACAGGCTGGTCAATCTAATGACAAAAAAACATTTGACCCTTTTAATTATTTTTGAATCTTAAATTATTTTTTATTTACAAGCGTTTTACTAAAAAAAATTATTGATTGCTGCTGTGGTGACCATGTTTCTAGACAATTGTGTCAGTCAGAGATGTCGCCTCAACAGTTTGACAATATTTGTAATTCATGAAGTTGACCAACCATTGATCTGTACCATTATCATCTCTCCCAATCCATATTTTCTAAGTAAATTGAATTATTAATTATTTCTAGTGTTTAAATAGATAACCTTTAAAAACATAAAATTTGATGAGAATTTAAATATTTTGAAATCATGCTATTTCATCAATAATCCCTGCTTATTATTGAAGGATAAAATTGAGAATTTTTGCAATTTCTTTTAGTAAATCAACGATGATGGAAACCAATATATCTTCATTTGTCATTGTCGTACATATTTTTTTTGTTTTGATTCTTATTAGAGCTGTAGATAACATATCTAACGATGAACCTCTAAGAGATGGAAAAACAATTGTTTTGTCAGGTGGAAATTTTGAGTTGGGATTTTTTTACCCAACTCCAACATTGAGTAAACGATACGTGGGAATATGGTTAAACAAAGTATCTGTACAAACAGTGGTATGGGTTACTAATAAAGACACTCCACTCAACGATAAAAATGGTATGCTCAATTTTACAACCCAGTGAAATCTTACTCTTATAAATGGCTCTGGCAGTGTTGTTTGGTCTTCCAATACCAAAAGACGCGTGCAAAATCCAATAGCGCAGCTTCTAGATTAAGGCAATCTTGTTTTTAGAGAAAGTGCAAGAGAAAATTATGTATGGCAGAGTTTTGACTATCCTGGTGACACAGCTTTGCTTGGAGTTAAGATTGGGATCCATCTTAAGAATTTTTTCGTCGTTTTCTCTATTCATGGAAGAGCAAATATGACCCTTCTTATGGTGAATATAGTTTTATATTTGATCCTAATGGATTCCCACAGACATTTCTCATGAATGGTTCCATCCAACGCTTCAGGGGTGGAGCATGGAATGGTAGAAGCTTTGCTAATTCACCATCTCAACTACCAAGTCCTTCTTATAAATACATATTTGGTTCCGATCCAGACCAAATATATTTTACTTATGAGCTCATTTACACTTCTGCCATTGCAAGGGTAGTGAAGCAACTAAATGGGCTTCTAGAGCTTTCGACATGGAATAATAAAACTCAGAATTGGGATAACTTTGGTAGCTCACCAACAGACAACTATGACATTTATTCCCTGTGTCACGCATATGGTTTGTGCAACAATGGAAACTCTCCAATCTGCAGTTGTTTGGATAAATTTGAAACTAAATATCCAAAATAATGGGCAAAGGGAAATTGGTCAGGTGGTTGTGTTAGAAAGACACCGATATTGAATTTCCAAAACAAAGTTAAATTCTTAACATATTTACGCATCAAGTTGCCAGATACTCGATTTTACTGGTATGGTCGAGGAGTAACACTCAGTTCATGTGAGGAATTGTGCTTGAGAAAGTGTTCATGTGTGGCCTAAGAAAAACTAGACATAACAGGGACAAATGAAAACTGTTTGCTTTGGTTTGATGAGCTGATGGATATCAGAGAGTTTCGTTCTAGTGGGCAAGATATCTATATAAAGTGGGCTCTTCTTAGAAGGAGATAAGTACAGTTTTGTCTGCTTCCTTACCTTAGTCTTGAGTTTACTACACCAAATTGAACTGTCTATTAAAACTTTGAGAAGACTAAGATGAATTTATATGAATCATTAGGAAAATCCAGTAAAAAGAAATTGAGAAACAGCTTGCCATTGCCAGCATTATGTCTTCTCTTAGTGCTATGCTTGATCTTGTACATTAAGCATACGAAGATCAAGAAGAAGAAAGAGGCGGAGAATAAGAATCAACAACGTTTTAGTAAAGGTACCCCGAATGCTTTGCTACTTTGAAATTTGAAATAAGTGGCGTGAATTCATAGTAAATGAAATTCATTCCTCTTAACATCCAATTAAATTATTATTTTGATAAGAAGCTCTGAAATGTTGTATATTAATAAGAGCAAAACTGATGATCTAGATTTACCATTATTTGATTTAACCACTATCTTGGACGCTACCAATAACTTTTCTTTGAGCAACAAGCTTGGAGATGGTGGTTTTGGAACTGTTTAAAAGGTAACGATATTAACTATTTCTCTTTCTTTTTCTCTAAACAAACTACTTTTTTTCAAAATATCATATATACTAGAACATTGACAAACTCTCGGAATGTTTAAAAGGAAACTATTTTTCGATTATAAGATATATCTCCCATTCTCCAGAAATGTCATGAAAAGTTAATTCCATTTCAAACAAGATATCGCAAAAAGCTCACACAGATATTTTCAATCGAAAAACTAGAGAAGCTAATTGCTTGATGATATGTAGGGTGTGCTGAAAGATGGACAAGAAATAGCAATAAAGAGACTCTCAAGATACTCAGCACAGGGAACTAATGAGTTCAAGAATGTGGTTATCTTCATTGCTAAACTCCAAGCATCGGAATCTTCTGAAGCTTCTTGGTTGTTGTATCCAATCAGAAGAAAAGATGTTGGTTTATGAGTAGATGCCAAATAATAGTTTTGATTGGTTCCTTTTTGGTTGGTTCTTACTTATTTCAACTCTTGATACATTTGATTCTCTATAGTAATAGTTCAATCAGCTGCAGATGAATTCAGTAATCACTTCTCTGAACTCTTGATTTTTGCACATACAGATAGGAGATCATTGCTTGATTGTCCCAAGTGCTTCCATATTATTAATGGAATTACTCGAGGACTTCTCTATTTTCATCTAGACTCAAGATTGCGGATAATCCACAGAGATCTTAAACCTAGCAATGTTCTGGAAGAAGTTGATATGAACCCGAAGATATCTGACTTTGGCATGGCAAGAAGTTTTGGAGGAAAAGAGACTGGAGCCATAACAACAAGAGTGGTTGGAACATACTAAAGATCTTTAAACCAAAGAGCTACTTGCAATGTAGTAAAATGATAATTCTTTGTTTGTGATTATACTTAATTTCTTTGTTTGACATTATCGTACAGCGGCTACATGTCTCCAGAGTATGCAGAAGAAGTAAAATTCTCAGTGAAATTAGATGTCTTTAGCTTTGGAGTTGTAATTCTGGAGATTTTAAGTGGGACAAAAAATAGAGGGTTCATTCATCAAGACTATCACCATAATCATGTAGGACATGTAGGAAGGCATCTTATATATATATCCTATCTTATAGTGTAAAAATCATGTAAGTTAAAATTCTGGCTAGCATCTAACTTAATGATATGAAACATATTCAGGTGTAGGTCCAGTTCAAAGAAGGAAGGGTTATGGAAGTAAGAAATGCATATCGAATTGGGTTATGCAACCTATGTGAAGTGCAAAGATCAGTCCATGTAGTTCTATTGTGTGTGCACTAGTGCCCAGAAGATAGGCCTAGCATGTCATCTGTTGTGTTGATGTTGTCTAGGGACGTTCCATTGCCCTCACCTAAAGAGCCTGGTTCTTTTTACCAGCAGAAGCCGATTAGGTGAAGTTAATAATTCATCTAGCAAGCTTGACGAACATTTTGGAAATCAATTAAGCATCACTCTATTGGATGCTTGATAGGAGAAATATATTTTCATTGTTTGCTTGAGTCACACACTTAGAATCTCACTAATGCTCTAGGCGGCACTCGACAACTTACACGGGAATCTAATTACAGTGGTGGGACATGACAAAAGGCTTTATTTATTTTACTCTTTACTTCACAGAGCTCAAAACAACATCCAGTTGTTCAACCAAATAACTTAAGTGAATTTGTCAAATGTATAAGTGTTTTCTCAGTCTAATTCTTCATAACCTATATTGCCCTCACTCCTCAGATAGTGAAATGTGTCGAGAAAATTTGTCGTAAATGTGTTGGGAAATTGCAGACAAGCACAAAAATATATATGGTAAAAGTAATGGAAATAAAATGGGTAAATATTAACATCAATAATTTAATGTGGGAACACATCTAAGCAAGGGAAAAAACCACGGGCCAAGAGGAGTGATACGCTCAAATTACACTTCCCTATAGAAGTATAAGTGGTCATATCATGTAAAAAAATCCAACTATTAGGTTAGGGTCGATCCCACGAGGAAAATGATTTAGACTTAACTTTAATGTACGATTACCTCTATTTAGTCAAGTCCTTTACAGAAACTAGTAATTAAAGGGGGGGGGGGGTTGTGAAACAAAAGTGTTGCAATGTTGTAAAATCTAACAAGTAGCAAGAGTGAATTATTTGTATTTATCAAGTTGTGAGAGAAACTAGGTTGTAAGTTTTCCCCACAGGTTCATAACGCCATAATCCCCGCTTATAACAATTCTTTTCTAAGGTTTTGCATGCAAAGTGATAAGTTATGTATCTCTAAATCCATGGTCCGACATTTATATAATTTTACCCAGTACCTTTGTCCGGCTATGTGTGTCTCAGTTACTAACCCTTACCTTTACTCCATATTAAGCATCATATTCGATGTTAGGCTTAGTTATTACTTTGAACCAATGGTAACTAGCCTATTAGATAGCATCCACTAAATCTATGTCGATAATTCTTTTCCTATTAACTACCCCATTTGGTCAAGCAAATACCATTAAGGCAAATTATAACGCGTGCACTCGTTCAAAAGACATCTAGATGAAAGAATTATCGATGCATGCAATAACCTTGTTTAGAATTGTTAATTAGCTAGGGTTATTTTTTTTTAATTACCCATGGTTCCCACAACCCTAGTTGTGGATTTAGTTACCCATGCTTAGAAGAACACAATTCATATTTGTTGAATAATAAATCATGAACTTACTTTGACAAGTTTGAAGAAAATCCAGAAATTATACTTGAAACAACAAAATTCACTTGAAAATCGATTCCGGAAACTTGAATTAATTGTCCAAGTTGCAAAGTCAAATATCCAAGAACAAAAGTATGAAAATAATAAAGAATCCAACCCCAAAAACGAGGTTTTTTATCCTTTTTATAAAGATATTGTCCTAAAATAAAAGAAAAACAAATAAGAAAAGTTTGTCCAAAAAATGCGACTTCAATTGACGACCCCACAGACGGTCCATCGATGGAACGGCAGATTGTCGACTGCCTCTGTCGATCCAAACTTAGTTTTTTCTTCAACCTTCACTTTTTCATCTTCTCTGATCCAATCGACGGATCAACAACACGGTCCGTCGATTCATTTATGGGTCGTCGATGTTTCTCGTCATTCCATACTTAAGTTTTATTCAACACCTCTCTGATTCGATTGACGTTTTGCCAGGACAGCCCGTCGATTAGTCCACAGACCGTTGATCCTTTCGTAGCCCCACACTTAGTCAGACTTCTCCAAGTTGCTTCCTGATGCTTGAACCTTTTATCGACGATCACCACCTACGGTCTGTCGATGGTTTTGTGGGTTCTTTCTGCAGTGATTTCTGCACAACCTTCTGCATTTCCATTTTTGCAAAATTCCTGAAAAACACAAATAAAAACACATTAAAATAACTATAAAAATGTCCTAGACACACATTAAACTTAAGAAAAAGGCACTGAAAGTACCGTGAAACCACGGTACATCAAGAAGCAACTGATATCACTATAGTATGAAATTTTACACTGTGTAGTCAGGAATACAATACTCAAATTGACTACTACACACTCAATAGGAACAACACTCTTTTTGTTTCCTTCTTACTAAAATATCGCTCACACTCTATTTTTCTTCACAAATTATTTTTCTTGTATAGTATATGGAATACCTCACTTTGCTCTTAAAATGGTTTTTCTTTTATTTTGCACATATGGTATTTTACAAATGAGCGAATGAGATCCTTTTATAGAAGAAATTTTCAACTGAAAATTTTACCACCATCCATAATATGTCAATGTTGTGCCACTAAAAGTTTTTAAATGTTGTGTTTCTCAACATTTGCTGCCACTGCAATTTGCCAATCATTGGCATGCAATTGTTGAAGTCAATAGTGGAACAATGGGTTGGAACCCAAAAATATGCCCCTCCAGTCTGATATACTGGAACTTGTCTTTCGGTATCGTCTTGGTCAACATATCTGCAGGATTTTCACTTGTGTAAATCTTTTGATGTGAAATCACTCTCCACTTTCTCACGAATCCAATAATATATGACGTCGATGTGTTTTGTTCTTGCATGGTACATGGAGTTCTTGCTCAAGTCTATTGCACTCTAGCTGTCACAATAGACAATATACTCCATCTTATTCAAACCAAGCTCTTGAAGAATTTGCTTGAGCCATAGCATCTACTTCCTTACTTTAGTAGTAGCACTTTACTCACCTTCAATTGTAGACGGTGCAACACACTTCTGCAACTTTGATTGCCATGATATAGCTCCCCTTGAAAAGATAAACAAATATCCATAAGTGGATTTTCTGTTATCATGGTCACCTGCCATATCAGCATCTGTATAGCCTTTCAAGATTGGATTTGATGATCCACACCATAAGAATTCATTTGAGCTTCCTCAAAGATACCTAAGTATCCATTTCACAGTTTGTCAATGCTCTTTTCCCAAAATTTTGAAAATTTGTTGACAACACTGACTGCGTGAGCAATATCAGGTCTAGTTTATACCTTTCCATACATTAGACTTTCAATGACAGAGGAATGTGGAACTTTTTCCATGCTCTCTTTTTCCTCCCTAGTTGTATGACACATTTTCTTTCTCAACTTCATATGACAAACAAGAGGTGTGGTGACAGGCTTAGCATTCTTCATATTGAAGTGCTTTAGTACACGTTCAATGCATTTTTTGTGACTAATAAATCTTCATTTCATGTCTAAGAAGAGTAATTCTCATGCCCAAAGTTTGTTTGTCATGACCCATGTCTTCATAGAAAAAGACTTACACAACTATTTTTTCAGCTCGTCAATCTTGGAAATATTCTTGCCCACAATAAACATATCATCCAGATATAGCTAAAAGATGATACAATCATGGTTAGAAAATTTTTGTACAAATACACAATTATATGGGGAAGTATTCTTATAGTCATGTTCCCTCATAACAGATTCAAACTTCTTGTACCACTGTCTAGGAGCTTGTTTTAGGCAATAGAGACTCGTTTTGAGTTCTACAAACAAATTTTCTTTACATTCTACTTTGAAGCGCTCAGGTTGTTCCATATAATTCTCTTCTGCTAGGTCACCGTGAAGGAAAGTCATGTTCACATCCATCTGCTCAATCTCTAAATTAAGACTAGCCGCCAAACCTAAAATTATGCGAATCGAGGACATTTTCACAACTAGAGAAAAAATTTCGTCAAAGTCAATACCCTTCTTTTGACCAAATCCCCTAAAAACTAATCTAGCTTTGTACTTGGGCTTCAAGTTGTGTTCTTCAACTTTAACTTTTAACACCCATTTGTTCTTCAAAACCTCTCATGCACTTAGACAATTTTACCAACTCATAAGTGTGGTTCTCATGCAGAGACTTCATCTCATCTTGCATGGCTTCAATCCATTTATCATTGTGATCATCTTTCATGGCCTCCTCATAACATTGTGGTTCTTCCCCCTCAGTTAGAAACACATACTCATTTGGTGAAGAACGAGAGAAAGGAAACCACTGTCTTATGAACCTCCTAAGAAAAACGTTTAATTCATCCACAACTTCATGAGCAGGAGGAACATTAATAACAATATCATTGTTATTATCAAGATGAACATGTTGATCTGATGCATGATTATGGGCATAACCATGATCATTAAGACCAAAAACATCATGCATACTTGTGTGAGGAGCTTCATCATGATGAACTATACAACCTAAACTTGAAGATTCTACCTTCTCAGCTTTTTCAGTATCTTTAATTGTGTAATTCTCCGTGAAAATAATATCACGGTTTCTTATAAGTTTCTTTTCAATTGGATAATATAGACTGTAACCAAATTCATCAAGGCCTTATTCAATAAAGATGCATTGCCTTATCTTGACATCTTACTTCGATCTCTCAACTTTCGGCACATGTACAAAAGTTTTTCAACCAAATACTATCAAATGTTCATAGTAAACATCCTTTCTATACCGAACACTGTTTGGTACATCACTTTGCAAAGCAACAACAGAAGATAAAATTATAACATGTGCATCGGTCAATACAACCTCACCTCAAAATGAGTTCGGCAACTTTGCTTCAGAAGCAAACTTCTAACTCTTTCCATCAAGGTCTTGTTCATCCTCTCAGCAAAACCATTAAGCTTAGGATTCTTGAGAGGAGTCTTATTGTGTCTAATACCTTGATGTTTGCAGTATTGTCAAATGGTCCACAATATTCACAACCATTATCAGTACGAATACATTTATGTTTCTTTCCAGTTTCTGTTTCAACTGAACCCTGAAACTACTTGAAGACACTAACACTCGATCTTTAGTCTTCAAGATATAAACCCAAAGTTTTCTTGAGCTTTCATCAATAAAAGTGCCAAAGTAGAGTGCACCACCCACTATCCTTATATTCATTGTACCACATAAATTAGAGTGCACCAACTCAAGAAACTCTGTCTTCTCGAAGGGGGTGGGACTTAAAGGAAATTATATTTTCTTTAATATCCAAGAAGTGGTCACACTTTTCTAATTTAGCCTTTTGGAAATTCGACAATAATTTCTTCTTGGGTAGAACATTAAGTTCTTTCTTTTTTATATGGATAAGCGTCTCATGCCATAACATTGAAGAGTTATCGCTCTCAGCCGCATTCACCATATCAACACAAGAAGATGTCATTGTCTAGTATAGACCACGAAGTTTGTTACCACGATCTTGTCATGACTGGGAAGCACCCCTTAGACGTAATCGGCGTCATCGTCCTTGAAGAGGACTTAGACTATCATTTAGCATTCATCATTACATACCATAGGCCGAAAATTTAAAAATTTTACATAGTGAGGTATACATAGACCTCTCATATATCATATATGGAGTTCACATAGACTCCTTACTTAGTGAAGCTTACATAGTTTTCTTGTTTAGATAACATAACCAATACATAAGATATAGTCTAATAACATTGTCTCACATTAAACAATCTAAAATAATACAATACTTGGACATAGTCATTACAAATTCCATATGACATTTTAGGCTTACATCAACTATCTTAGATGAAAAAGGAATGAAATAGTTTTCTTTAGAATAGAGAAATGGTAACTTCCCCGAACATTAAGCACCTGCCAATACTTGGAGAGAGAATGTCCAAGTCTTCTTGCAAAGTGGCCTCTTATAACCTTTACGACCCGAACTAACATATTTGTAGAAAACATAGGGAATATGAGTTAGTACACAACTTGTACTAAGTATGGAAACAATGCACACAAAACATTTTAAAACATGCATGAAAAGGACCATTTCTTTAGAAAATATGCTAAGTCATTTGGAAAGACTTTATGCACATACAAGCCAATAAGCATAATCTCACTAAAGACTAATTCATATCCAACACAAGACCAACATAATCATAAATCCATATCAACATGAATCGCATCATCATAAGATCAATTCAAAATGAACAGCTTCAACATGAATTCACAACTACAATCCATGTACTAGAGTTCACTATATCAACATACAAGACCCTTAACAACAATCGCATCCCAAGCTTACTAGTGCAATGCTCATGTGAAGCGCTATAACCCCAAATAATAAAGTACAAAAGATAAGAGATCATGAGTAATGCCTCTTGATATAAGACAACATCATGAGTAACCATTCACATATATAGAAACTTGGACCAGTATCATGTTCATCAACGTAACGAACGTAATGCAAGAGTAACATCATATAAAACCAACATGTATACATTTCATGATATCATAAGTCCATAGGAACATAGAACAACATTTTAGGACTTCCCTCAAGGATAACTTGTTCAATGTATAGGTAGAGCCTCATACCCCTATCCAAACTAAGAAGAACCTCTTAAGTCACCCTAGTTAATTTTCAACTTTATTACATCATTTTAATTTCGGGAATAACCGCCTTAACTAATAATAGACCATGTGAGCTAAACATGGAATCCGGTGTCATAAAACCCTACACCGAAAGGTTCTCTACTTGCCAAGGTAAAACTATAACATGAACATAGCATTCTAGGTGGATCACTAGCTAGTATTCCTTTGAGGGCAGCATATCAAGAAATAGGAGATATACTAGAGACCCTATTTATGCACATTGTATTGTAATCTCCATCTCATTAGTACAATAGTGAACCTACCTTCCCACGTTGGGAAGGGACACATCTCATATCTAGTTCGCTTGGTGCTAAGCTAAAGTCTCTTTTTGAAATGTGTTTAAGCCTTTCTTAAGCATCATATATTAGTATAAGACATTGGAGACTAACCCCTTGTATATAATTTCATTAGCTCAATAGATACTGCATGAGAATTTTCTTTCATAGCAACCCTTCATGTGTGAGATCAACATATCGTAGTCATATCAGAGTAAGACGCACAAGTGATTCACGTCCCACCTTGTATCATCATCATCTTAACATGATCTCACTATTCACATAGTCATGACATTTAGTCACATTGATCATATCATCATCATCTTAATCTAATAACATATAATACTACAATTAAATACCATTATCAAGTATAACCCATCATCATTAATGTAAAGGATTCAAGATCATAAAGTCTTACCACATAGCCTTCATAAGCCTCCTTCAAGATATTACCATGAATCTGACCTCATTGATCCGTCAATTCACTTGACAACATCATATAATATTAATTCAATACAAGAAATAGGTCAACTATATCAAAATAATCAAATCAATCTCAATTCATTGCCTAGGGTTGGGGGAAAAGGGTTCAATCATGGATTCTTTCATAGAAACGGGTCAAAGACTAAGAACCATAAAAATTAACCCATAAACAATCATTATCTATCAATAATAATCAAAGTAAACCAACATCAAATCAATTTGAAAGGTAAATTATGAAATTGGAATGAAACCCATGTTTTGACATCTTTTGGAAACAATTTTTGAAGAGCCTCTTGGGGAAAGAGATCCCAAGAGTGAATTGCTTCCAAACCTTCGGATTACTTGAATATTGATGGAGAAAATATGAATTATTCAATCCCTAGTGCACCTTGAAGCTTGGTCTTTGATGGGGTGTTGAATAGAGAGAGAAAGAAAAGAGATGTTGGAGAGAATTGGGTTTGGGAAATATGTGGTGTTAGGTTTGTTAAATGAGATCTAAGTCATATATAGTCCCTCAAATGACTTAATTAACCACCCCTTACTCTTAATTAATTATTTAAGCACCTAAATAACTAATCCACACCTTAGAAATTTAGGTCGTGAAACAAACCCCCAAACCACAATTCCATGACTCTACGCCCCATAGACACAACGTTAGCCTGTACTAGAAACCATCAATTGTGTTAGACACTAGTCTTTTGGAAGAGCTTAGCAAATTTACTAAGTTTCAACCTACGAAGCCATCGACGGCTCGTCGCTTGGCTCGTAGATGCACACTGTCAACTTGATGGATCATCGCTTGGAGATTTTTACCTAGACGTTTCAACCCTAAACACACTCTTCTATATGTTTATCCCATTTTTACCAATTTTCATTAAATTCTAAGTCTTAGAATCTCATAAAACATGCCAAGGCACACTAGCACATATTTCACGATTCTCTGGACGTCATGGACGTTTCTTGATGTTTGTAACACTTCCTAACTAGATTCAATACACTTAATTAGGCTTAGAAACAATGTTTTATGTCTTCGTTTATCATGTGAGACTCTAGTAAAATTCATGGGCTTTTGGAGTGTTACACTATCCCCCCCCCCTTAGGAACACGCGTCCCCGAAAGACACTAAAATCTTTTTGTAGGGAAAAGATAGACTCAATACTAGCAGCCCAACCAACAACATATGATCAACATGAGTTACAAATCAAAGTAGCAATTCACAACTCCATTCAACACATAAACATGACATTACACATAACAACTTAAATTACATATCTCAATACATTAGAGCTCAACTTTTCATAACACAATATCAGGAACTTCATTCTGAAAATCAACATGAGCTCAAAATGACACCAAAGAGTTACCATGCTATTCTTCTTAAGACAACATCAAAAGACCTAAATCTCAAGAAGACAAGAACGTAAATTTCACATTAGTGCAAGTGAAAACAAAAGGCCTTTTTTCATGAAAACTCATTTCAGCATAAACCTTTACCAAAATATGCACATACTTAGTGAATAAGTCAAATTCATATTGATTCATTATTTTCATAATTAGTAGAAACCACAAACCTTAACTAGGAAATATATGAGAATAACGGGACTTCATATCGGCCTAGGCCTCACATGTTTCCCCCTCAACTAGATGGTTTCTCCATAGAACTTTTACGGAGACCACCTCCTTGTTCCAAAACTTCTTAAGTTGGCAATCTAGAATTTTCACAGGAACCTCTTCATAAGAAAGGTTCGCATTCACAACCTTTAATAGGGATAATATAAAACAGGTCACCTAAACACTTTTTTAGCATAGAAACATGAAAAGCTGGATGAACCGAAGCTATTTCACTAGTTAGCCTAAACTCATATGAATCTTTTCTGACCCAATGCAGTATCTCATAGGGACCCACATTCAGGGGACATAGTTTCCCCTTCTTATTGAATCTTATCACTTCATAAGTGAAATCTTCAATTAAACCTAATCACCAACTTCAAATTCAAGGGCTCTTCTTCTATTGTTGTCATAATACTTTTGCTGAATATAGGTTTTTTTTTAATATATCCCTTACCAATTGAACTTTCTCAATAGTCTCATAGACTACCTCGGGCCCAAGGATTAAATACGAGTGCTTCAGATGGTGCCATAGAAATACTCAAATGGTAGCTATTATTATAAGAAAACTCAATCAACGGCAAGTGATCGTCCCAACTTCCCTTGAAGTCAATAACACAAGCTCTTCGCATATCTTCTAGAGTTTGAATTGTACGTTCCGCTTGGCCATCCATTTGAGGATGAAAAGTGGTGCTAAACTTCACTTGAGTACCCTACCCTTTTTTAAAGGACCTCTAAAAACGAGAAGTGAATTGAGCACCTCTATCCGATATGATGGACAATGGATCCCATGACGACTCACAACCTCATTAATGTGGATTCTAGCATAATCCTCAACCGAATAAGTAACTTAACAGGGATAAAGTGAGCGGATTTTTTCAATTGATCCACAACAACCCATACTGAGTAATATTTGCTTCGTGTCTGAGGCAAACCCACTACGAAGTCCATATTAATATTTTATCACATTCAAGAGGGAACTTGCATTTCTTGAAGTAAACCACCCAAATTTTTATGCTCGGCCTTAACTTGTTGGAAATTTGGACAACTCGCAACAAATTCCTCTATGTCCCTCTTCAAACCATCCTTCCAATAGACATCTTGAAGTTCACGATACATTTTGGTGGAACCCGGAGGAATAGAATATCGGGAACTATGATCTTCTTCCAAGATATGGTTCCTCAAATCATCAACATCCGGTATAAATAACCTACCTTGGTACCTAAAACACCATTCCCCCTAGGGAGAATGACTCATTAATCTTACCAAGAATTGATTCCTTCAACTCCATCAGTAATGGATCAAGGTGTTTCTTATAATTCACCTGAAACACTAGAGACGATTCAGATTTATGATGTTATAAGGTACTAACTAAGTATATAATATGGTGTTGATGCAGTGTCTAAAGTATAAGGTGCTTTGGAAGTTAAACGTCAAGGGATGACCAAGACGTTCGACGACTAAGTCACCTATGTGCCTCATATGTGGTTCTATGTGTTTATGTGTGATTCATGAGGTTTTAAGGTCCTTAAATGTGTTATTATATCATATATAGGCAGTATAAAATTTTGTGAAGTTTGGAGGTCAAATATCCAAGAACGTCCATGACATTCGAAAGGTTTGCCTTGAAACGACCTTGTGTGTCTAGGCATGTTTCATCAAGTTTTACATGTTCCTTTTGGATTAAATTCATGTGAGAGGTGATAAACTCATAGAATATCATGTTTGGTTTGGAAACGTCCAGACAAACATCCCCAAGGACTGACCAATGGTCCTTGAGGAAGGACCCATGTTGATGACCAAAACTGCCCAAGGAAGTCCACCTACAGATGGCAATCACCGGCCAGTGGCCTGGTCGACGCCCCGTAGGTGGTGGAGGTCGATTGGTACTTATCTTTGAGAGCTAATATACCAGTTCCAGGTCTCTGAATCCATCGGCGAAGGCCAGGACATCCCGTGCATGGACCTACGCCCCGTCGATGGGCAATCATCGATGGTGGTCTATGTTCCTGCACAGGTCATAGTTAAGTCAGGGTGATGTTGTAATTTCATACAAATTCCAAATAATAGTATTGGAGGTTAATTATGGGTCTTTGAATATTTTAAATTTGTTTAAAAGTCTTAAACACATTGAAGATTGTATTCTTCTAAATCAAAACCCCAAAATCCCTTAAGAATTCCTAAAGACTCTATCGAAGTCAAAAGTCAAGGAAGAGCTTGGTGTGATGAATTGAGTGGATATTATTCATAAAAGTGAAGAATTATAATCATTTATGTATGAATTTTGATCCTTGAAACTCGTTTCATCAAGGATCCCCAGTTCTCAAGATGTTTCTAAAGTTTTCAAAGTTGAATTGTCCAATTTCATGATTCTACGATGGGTTCTTGCATTAATGATTTCTAATCATTGAATAATGATTTGATTAATATTTTATTGATGATTTTAACCTAAATTACCTATGAACCCATGAATTAGATGAACCCTAGTTTTTGACTAAGTTATTGGTTACTTGATATTGATCTAATGTTGATGAATTCTTATGTAGTTTTATGTGGGATATTCATTGATGTAATAATTGTAGTAAATTGATATCTAGGTTGTGTTAGATTGATGAATTTACATTTAATTGACCTATTTCATTGATTTCTATAATTTTTATGTTGAATTGATATTCATGTCCATTGGTAAGGGTCTTATGTTATTGAATTGGATGATTTAGCATTGATTTAAGGTATTGATGATGGAGTCGGAGTATGATTCCCTTTTTCCTTTATTTTTTTATTATTTATACTTTAATTCTATTGTTATTGGTATGGTCTACTTATGGTGGTGGTGTTATGTGTTTTACTTGCATTTGATGTGGCCTTGTCGGCGTTACTTTCTACAATATGATAATCATGGCCTTGTCTGCACTACTTTATATGCTTCCATATTTCCTTTATTTTTTTTATTATTTATACTTTAATTCTATTGTTATTGGTATGGTCTACTTATGGTGGTGGTGTTATGTGTTTTACTTGCATTTGATGTGGCCTTGTCGGCGTTACTTTCTGCAATATGATGATCATGGCCTTGTCTGCACTACTTTATGTAATGTGGCTATTTGTATAGTTGATTATATATGAGTCCATGATGGTTATATTGATAATGTGTTAGTAATGTATAGGGTGACATAAAGATAGTAAGGGGTCATCCTAATTTCTTTAAAGAATGATATGCTATATGTCATAAGGTAAAAGAATGTAGTGTCTTTTTTAGTAGACTTGTGTCCCTTGATTATGTATGAATTTTATTATATTTTGATATGCATTGACTAGGTAGCTTTGATCACCTTTTTCATGTATGAATGAAAGATATGTGAGACATTAGAGGATGTTTGAAGGTCATGTATGTGGTAAAGGTTATGTTATGAATGTTGAAGTTCAGAATCATAATAGTATCCTTCAAGTAAATGAATGATAAAGGTTAATTGGATGGAACTGTATCATACTAATCCTTAGGAAAGTCATAATGAGCTATCTTAGTCACCATTTGAAGGTAGCCCTAGTGGACCTCTTTGGTAGGGTGAATGTGATTAGGGTTATCAACTAAATAAGGAACCTCTTCATGTGATCCTTTAATGTCAATTACCCTATGAGAACCAAGTCTAGAACCGCGTCATTATGTTTAGGGATGTGTATCTACTTGAGAATGGGACTAGAGTACAATGTACCTCTACTTGAAAATGAGACTAGAGTGCATAAAAGCCCTTCATATTCCATAACCATGTCTAAGCTTGTCGAATTTTCTAGTGGCACGATCAACTTGAGGTCCAAATCAACGACCTAACTACCCAAAAAGCCAGGCGTCGAGTAGAATGGGCGATCAAAGTTGGAATTCGCTCAAATTCCTCAAACTGCACTTGTATATTCTTACTTTTTCGATCAAACTCTTCCTTTTTCAAATATTCCCTTCTTGAAGATTTGAATGTTCTTCAAGAACATTATGAAAAAGATTTAGAACCAAAATAAAACCATCGACGATTTTAACTCAGAATTGTACGAAGTCTGAGATACAAGCTCCCCTTGATATAGGAAGCAAACCCCAATACTTTTTATCTTCCAATTCCTTGCCAAAATCATCAGATTTCAAAACCCATTTCCTTCTTTCTTAAAGTCATGAAGAACACCATAAATATGAAGAACATCCAATTATCAAACCCAATGGATTTAAAATTCGTTTTCACCAAAATTTCTAAGGATATAGAGATCAAACCCCAATACCCAAGAGTACCTAATTTAACCAATATCTGAAAACCCTTTTGAAGTTCTTCAAGCTTCTTCACCCAACAATGGTGGATTCTTCAATAAAGGTCTAAACTTCACCAAATCTCATATCCAAACTCCAATAAGGTTAGGGAACACTGATCTAACCTTAGAAACATCAAACAAGACTTAAATCAACAAATTATTTTTGGAGTTTCCTTGAAAAATGTTTTTGATCTTTTTTATAACAAACCAAAGACTAGATTCTTAGGAACGAAACTAAGCCTTGCTCTGATATCAAATGATACAATTCTCACAAGAGAAAAGATAATAGTGTGCAGAAATAGAAAATACAGAAAGTAAAGGATAAATAATTAAACACACAAAGAGGAAATCAAAGCCAACCTATGGGTATATTAAACCCAAAAATCTCTATCGATTAATTCTACAATCGCACCTAAATCTTACGATGACTTCAAGAATACCAATATCCCAAGCAATCAAAGTTTCAAAAAAAGGCAACAAAAGCTTTTCCAAGCTCTCAACACTCAACATGAGTTTTCAGTTTTCAATATCAAAATAGTCTACCCTAAAATGAACCCTAAGACACCTATCTATAGTGCTAAGGCTTATTACATTGATGGGACCAAAAGTGACCCAAAAAGGATAAAGGGCGAGCTAAGTATCCTGGGTGATGCGTCGATGGTCGTTGATGCTTTTTGTGTATTCTCCACCTCTAGCTACATCCTGGGACATTCTGCGGGCTAGTTTCATCTCCCAACTCATTGGGAGTCGCACCGAAGGGCTTGACGATAGATCTTTCTCTTGACAACACGTTGTACATTTTAGGAGGTCTTGAGTCATTGGGCAATGTGGGAAATGGTTTGGAGAAGGATCCTGCACCTTTCCTAGTCCAATAGAATTAGGCGGTATCTAGATCATCACCCAAGCCATTAGGTGATGCTCCAAAGAACTCCTGCTCACCAAAGTGCTAATGTTGGCCAGTCTCTTTCAGTCACTTGCACAAGCGATATTACACGCGTGTGAACCTTTCTTTGCAACCAATACAAGCCAACAAATATTAATACTTGATAACAATCTTCAACACATTGGAGTTCCCAAGCTTGGGAATGAGTAAAAAGTCTTGAAGCAATTTTTATTGCATCAAGCCCATCCTTTGATCGTACTTGCTAATCAAGAACATACTTTGATCGTACTTGATACAATTGTGGAGAACCTAGGCATATGAGGAGAAATTATCCTCACGCACGCATAATGGATTCCGCGCATCAGTACTCTAGAGCAGTGGTACCCACAGGAAATGGTAATACTTGTTGAGGTGCCGTACACGGTGGGCGAGGAGGAAATCAGCGATCTCGTGTAGGTTGGGGTTATGGTAATGGAGGCAGGTGTACGGTGAAGCCAAGCAAGGAAGTCGCCCTTCATGGCTCAGTCTTATGCCTTCCGCGCAAAACCAAGGTAGAGGTGTCTGATGCAGTGATCACAGTACTATTCTTATTTATGACTTGATGTGAATGTGTTATTTTATTTGGGTTCTACTTATTATTATGTGCACGTGTTGTTTGCCTCACAATTTTCTATGATTTGTGATATACTTGATGTCCCGATCCATGATTCTACCCTAGTTGTTAAGTCTATCATAGTCATCCATGTCTATCGTGCTTGTCCTATTTTATTTATGGGTTTTCAGACTTGTGCTTATTTGATGATTATGTATAGGTCTAAAGTTGATATAAACTTAGACATGACATGATTGTCCCCCTATTATGTTGTGCTTAATTGTAATACAAAGTATGTAACTCTATAATTTTCGAGAAGAGAAAACTTAGAGCTCGAAGGGTGTACAAGCCGAAATAAGCTAAGATCATATCCTCCATTTAGGTTAAAAAACTGGGAGGGAAGGGTTTTTTTTCTCGTTTAGCTCATATTTAAGATGTTGAAGTTGAGTCTCCATGTATTGAGTATATTATTGTGTCAGAATTTAGAGAAGTGTTTCCTTTGGATTTGCATGGTATGCCTCCGGATAGAGATACAGATCTCTACATTTGTGTAGACCTAGTTTGTCCCATTTTCATCCATCCGTATTGCATCGCTTTAGAAAAATAAAGAGAATTTAATGTTTAAATCCAACATCTTTTTTATAAAAGATTCATTAGTCTAATTGTTTCACCCTGGTATGCCCTTGTCTTGTTTGTTAAGAAAAAGGATGGTAGTATGAGGATTTGTATAGATTACTAACAATTGAATAGGGTCGCCGTTCGAAACAAGTACCCGTTGACTCGAATGTTTTATCAGTTTTCTCTAAGATTGATCTAAGGTCTGCTTACCATCAGTTAAAGATTAGGTCTGAGGATGTGCCCAAAATGACGTTTAGAACAAGTTATGGACACTACGAGCTTCCTGTTATGTTGTTTGTGTTGACTAATGCGCCTGCAACTTTTATGAGTTTGATGAATGGTGTGTTCAAACCATTGCTTGATTCATTTTTTATAGTCTTTATAATGATATTTTGTTCTATTTGAAAAGTGACGGAGAGAATGCCAAACATCTTCGTATTGTTCTGGGTGTTCTTGGGTAACAAAGCTTGAATGCAAAATTTTCCAAGTGTGAATTTTTATTGATTTGGCTGAATTTTTGGGGCATGTAGTTTCAAAAGAAGGGGTAATGGTAGAAATCCAAAATATAATGGTGGTTAAGAATTGGTTCGACCTAGCTTTGTGACGGAAGTTAGTAGTTTTGAGGGGCTCGCTAGCTACTATCATCGATTTGTGAAGAACTTAGCTTCTATTGCCACTCACTTGAAAAATTTGACCAAAAAAGATATACCATTTGAATGGATTGAAAATGTGAGGAGATATTTCAAAAGTTCAAGACTCTCTTGACCACAACATCTATTCTACAAATACCAGTGGAAGGTAAAGATTTTATAGTTTATTGTGATGCTTCACATTCTGGGTTGGGTACAATATTGAGGCAGGATAAGAATGACATAGCCTATGCATCGCGGCAATTGAATGTGCATGAGAGGAATTATCCAACGAATGATTCCAAGTTGGCAGCGGTAGTATTTTCTCTTAAGATCTAGCAGTATTATCTTTATGGTGTTAAGTGTAAGATGTTTACTAATTATCGTAGTTTGCAGCATGTGTTCACTCAAAAGTATATGAATTTGAGACGAAGAAGGTGGATACATATACTTAAGAATTATGATGTCACCATACAATACCAAGTTACCTTTAAATCACGTCCCACCAATTCTCGATAAGATTCTGCATTCATATAGGGGCGGAAAAGTCTAGAGTTTTGAAGAGGTTTCTGAAAAACTCTAAAAGCCCCTAGATCTTTCAAGAAGGCATTGGAGAGTTCTAGAAGAAGAATTATATATTTCTAGGAAGTCTTAGAGTTCCCTAGAAAGTGATGAGATTTCTAGAGAAAGGACCAAAGTGTAAATAAGTAAGGACTTGTAAAGTAGTTCTTATTTACAGTTTAGCCCCCTAGGAAGTAGTATAAATAAAGGGGATTTCATTTGTAAATCCATCCAAGTTGAGAAATATTCCAAGTAATATAAAATCCTTCTTCCAAACTTTTCAAGTCATTCTTTTAGATATCTTATTTTCAAAGGGCTTACTCTAGCTTACAAGATCGTGAAAGATCCGCACGGAGCTTTGGTATGACTCTAAGCCCGTGACAACGTGGTATCAAAGCCAGGTTAGCTAAGGGAATGGCTAACAGAGGAGACGTAAATACCGTTAGCACCACCAACGTCATGCTAGATGGTGGGGAGGAGTGGATTGCCAGTGTTGAAACGGTGAGGCGAGTCGTGGAGATATTAGGGTGGCGTTCGAACGTGGCTAATGGGAAGTTCAAAAATTTTGAAGACTTCACACTCGAGAAGACCAAACCCATCCATAAAAAGTTGGAGGGACACCAGCGGGAGGTTATCATTTCCTTGGAGGGTCGGCTCATGGAGCGTTAAGAATGATTAAGACCATGAAGGTCAAGACTAAAGCACTCAAGGAAGGTGTTGGAGTTGGACAATCATTGTCATTCGACTGAGATAGGGAGGCCAAGGTCAAGGCTCCCAAACCACGTATGTTAAAAGGCGTTCATCACACACAAGAGGTGGAGAAATTGCTATGGCACTTGGAAAATTACTTCAAGTACAACAGGATGAAGAGCGACAAGAGTAAGATCAACACTGATGTGTTTTATCTTTCAGAGATGGCCATGCTGTGGTGGAGGCGTAAAGAGTTAGAAATAGGGAAGGGGCGTTGCACAATCAACACTTGGGAGAGATTCCAAGAGTAGATCAAGAAGGCATTCTTCCCTAACAATGTCATCTATGATGCGAAGCGCAAGTTTGGGGAGTTGAACCAAAAAGAAAGCATATGTGCAGGAGTTCACCACCCTCACGCTTTAGATTTACAACCTTACAGATGAAGATATGTTGTTCCACTTCATAAATGGGCTACAAAATTGGGCCAGATGGAGTTGGAACGCTAAATAGTTTAGACTATTGATGAAGCCATCACGTTGGCTAAAGCTTTGACAGACTTCAGGCACAAGAATCCTGACAGAGCTAGAGGAGAGGAGATGAGAGGTAGTCACGACCATGGTGGGGGAGATTGTGGCAATGACAAGGAGCAACAGTCACATCCGAATAAGCATGATACCTACAAGTCAAAATTCAAGAAGTTCGGATTTCATGGCGACTCAGAGAGAAAGAAAGAGGTTGCCAAAAGAGCTGGTTGCTACATATGTGGTGGGTCGCATGGCTATGCGAGGTTCCCTAAACCGAAGAGACTTGGTGCTATCCTGCTAGAGCTGAAAGAAAAGAATGCACCAAAGCAAGATATCACACTGTTGGGCTTGATAAGACTATGTGGAGCCATCACGAAGCAACAAGGAAGCCAAAAGAGTACGGTGCGCAGTATGTCGACATCACGATCAATAGAAGACTTGTTCGTGCTATGGTTGACATGGGTGTAGAGGACAACATCATGACCAAGACGGAAGTGAAAAGGTTGGCGTTGTGTTACTGTCCAACTAACGTCTAACTCAGGACGGTCAATGCACCAGCGACTCCTCTGAATGGAGTTACACATGGAGTAAGCATCACGCTAGGCAAATGTCAAGGTAAGACCAATTTCACTATCTCACCTTTAAACCTCTTTAATATAATTCTTATGCAGGAGTTCTTCTAGCAGTGCCACGATGTGATCGAAACTTACCTCCAACAACTTCTGCTCATAGAGCAAGAAGGAACATGCATGGTTCCCATAATTAACGCACCAAAGGCAGAAAGGAAGGTCCGATTAATAGCCATGCAACTCAAGAAAAATCCTAAGAGCAAGAAGTCTACATTTGTAGCCACCATTACAAGTTTGAAAGAAGACAATGGTGCTAAGAAGTACTTGCCACAGTGCACGAAGAATGTCCCAAGAGGGAAAATTGTCGTGATGCTAAAGAATTCCCTGAGGCGCTTGCCTCCTAGGAAGGAGGTAGATCGTGAGGGTGAGTTAGAAGAGATAAATAAATAAATGAAAGAATTGCGCGAGGGCATTTGTAACAACCCGAAATTGACTATGCTAAGTAATGCTTAACGTACCTAGAATTCCTAGATTAGACCGGGTTCACACAGATTGATGCGCATGGAAACAGACCTCTGAATGTATGAATCATCCAAGCCAAGAAACTCAGTGAGTTAGTTGAGCTAGGCAAGTTTGGGTCCATCCATGTAGGGCACCCAAATAATAAGATTTACCCGGATGAGTCTTAACCGGACTTGAAAGGGGTAATTTTATGTTTGGAGGGTCTAAGGGTGAAATGGTCTATTCTAGGCTAAGGGTATTATTGTAATTACCCTATGTATTTAATTAATTAATTAATAAAAATATTGGACAATTCGGGTAGGGTTGACCCTAATTGACCCATTTTCGTGAGTTAGGCTCCACCCGGGTTCGATCCTTGATGCAAGCAATGATTAAAATTGAATTAATAGGTATATAATGATTAAGTTAAATTAATTGATATTTCAATTTCTGACTTAAGGGAAAATCAGATTTTTAATAAAAAATTAATAATAAAATAAATAAATAACTACGAGTCCTAGTTTGATTAAGTCTTAAACTAAAACTCCTACTCCTAAACTTAATCTCATCTCTCTCCACTCTCATTCTCACAAATTTCTCCACTCTCTTCTCACGTTATTTATCAGAAAAAAGAACAAAAAAATCAATGTTCATCACTTGAAGAACTTGCACACAAAAACTCAAAAGAAAAACTAAACTAAAAAACAAAAGCAAAAGCATGTTTCAAATGGTTTGTGCGTGAGTTTTGTTAGAAAAGCTTTTGTTTTTCGTGGGAGTTGGAATCACTTGAGATCATATTTGGAAGGTGTTAAATGACTAGAAAAAGTTTGGGTTTTCTTCCTCTTGGTCTCTTTCCCAAGAGACCCCTAAGTTTCAGTCAAATTCTAATCCGAAAACGAGAAATGTTCCTCTTTGCATGTCCCTATCACTAGCTCCCATCAAATTTTTGGGTTGGGTATCTTTTTCTGGTAGAATTTATATATGTGATGTGTTTTCTTGATAATTATATTCAATAAGGTATGTTCGGATTTATGTGAGTAATAGACATGTTTTCTGAAACTATGCGTTAAACGTGTGTGTGTGCATTGTGTATGTCGTGGCTTTGGTCATGGGTTGAAGTGTGTAATATGCATGTTAAATTCTTGTGTTTTGTATGCAATTACAGGAAGTAAATCGTGATGTTCATGAGTGGTGTAATATTGCTGAATTGAGTGAAAATGTTGATCAAATGTAACCACGAAAATGCACAAAATAAACTTACGAAATGTCCAATTAATTGTCCGAAAATCTAACGTATAAAATTTTGAGGAAATGGACTAGAAAGTGTGATCAAATTTCCAGATTTGCTGGAAATTTTGTTCCGCCAAGTTACTGGAAAAAATTTGAGTTTTTTTTTTTTAAAAAAAAAAAGATAAAATGTATGAGGCCATTGGGGAATGAACCCAAAACCTCACCATATGCAAGCTATAAAAAATTAAATAATAAAAATTAGGTAAGGGGGATTAGAAATGGGGTAAGGCTCAAGTGAAGAGTTAGGAGAAAAATAAAATGAGTGGTGCAGAGATCGAACCCACAACCTCTCGGATAGGTGAGGGAGAGAGGATTAAAATGAAAAAAAATGAGGTATGTGGGGATCGAACCCAAAAGATCTCGGATAGGTGAGGAAATTAGGAGAAAAGCTAAAGGAAAATAAAATGAGGTTTTGCGGGATCGATCCCACATCCTCTCGGCCTAAAACAGAAAAGTCAAGGAGAGAAAAGTAAGAACAGAAATGTAGGCGTTGGGATCTGAACTTGGGTCCCCAAGCTGAAATTTAGAATCAAAATTTCATATAAGACTAAGTGTTGCTCAAGCGATTTGAAATTGGGTTCCCTTGCCCAATTCCGTATTGATCCATAAGTCTTACGTGAATAAATACTTATGAAAGCTTCCTATAGGAATCGAAATTGAGACCTTGGCATACCTACAAGATGCATAAGTCTTGTACCATATAATCTTGGGTAAGTATGAATCACTTAGATGAATTATGAACGAAGCCTCATGGCTTGTACGTATGGATACATAAGTTCAGCGTACGTTTAAAAATACGTGAACCTAAGATGTATGCGATGAAATGATGTGACCCTCGGAGGGTTATGTAAGAATGTAAAACACACTAAAAATACAAGTTCATTGGCATATGACGAAATGAACATTCACTTAATAATGTGAGTAATTATGTTATACTATGATGCTAATAAAAATAGTGACAACATCACTATAGGCTAGTGCAAGTCAGACAAGCTGCATTTATGCCTAAAAATCAATGTCACTAAATGAAATTTATAAGAGATTATATTTATGGTAAACGATGAATAAGCAAAGAAAGAGTGACTACATGAGGACACGCTAGTAAAAGTGAGACAAGTTGTATCTATGCCTAGAATCAATGTCCCTCAATATAAATTCCAAGAGAATATATGTATGTTATACGATGAAATAATAACGAAAGGTGAGTAAAGATGAAATTAAAAGATGTTAAGAAAGAACACGGTGACACCACAATATGAGGCTAGTGCAAGTGAGACAAGCTATACCTACGCCAATATAAGGTCACCAAAAGTACTCACCTAAGAGAGTGTTAAATATTAAGAGACAAAAGTCTCAATCACACTCTATATGTAAGTGTAAGCACAATTCACACTTAATACGTAAAAAAGAGTTGATAAATCATCTAATGAGATATGACTACCTCATGCTAGTAGCAAGCTTCGATGATGTATGAGTTGAATCTAAACAACAACTTTAAACGGAGCACCTATATGCTAGCTATGAGTGGTGATACCTTCTTTCGGGAAGGGCAGAGGTTCATGTAATTCTCATGAGATGAGACTATCCACCAAGGTGGGTATGGGTCTCCCTAAATTTCCTAGTCTTTGAACTATACTGCCAACATAGGGAACTAGCCAGTGGTATTCCACCTAAGCGAGCTAGGGATGTTTTGGCTTCACCTTGACCAGTGACTCCACCTCTTTTCGGTGTGGGGAAGACACCGGATTTTATGATGCTCACATGATCTATGTCGGTTAAAGTTGAAGTTCCTCAAAGTATGAAAGATAATGAAATGAATAATACCAAAGGTGTTTGGATCGGATAATCAAGAGGTGAACTAGACTCAAGTAATGACACAAGGTCATTCTTGGTCATTCCACAGTGAACCCGATGCGAGTCTTAAACAGTATCCTAGGTTAAGCTGGTGTTCACACCGACCTACAAACGAATGAAAATAAGGTACGTATGAATGAATGAAGCAGACTCTGTGTTTGCTAAAGAAAGCTCCCTAGTTGAGGTCCCATATGTTGAGCCCTCATTTTGGGAAGTCCTATTGTTTAAGGCCGTGATTCCAAGGTCTCATGGCATATGAACGAATGATATGTAATATATGCATGTGCTATATGAAAAATATTATGTGTTGTGTGCAATATGAAATGAATGGTGATCGATGTTACTCTCATACCATGAGTTTCCTAGTCTAATTTAGCAAATCCAACAGAGTTGGCTTTCCATAATTTATATCGTTAACAGAGAGCTCTTCTTAATGATGCATGTAATTGGTGTGTACTTGCATACACCCATACTTAGTAGAAGTGTTTACTAATCCCATACATTATACTATTTTTCGTGCAGGTTCAGGAGGGTGTTGAAGACATTCATTGTTGTTGTTCGAACATCAGAGCTTTTTATCTGGACTTTCTAGGTCCTCATGCATTCGAGGATGCCTGCCGTTATGTTTTGAGCTTAGTAATACGTTTAGGCTAGTGGAGTATGTTCCACTAGTATTTCTTTCCTATTTTGTTCAGACTTATTAATGGTGCCTTTTTGGTAATTGTTACTTATGCTATAAGAATATTTATTTCAATATTTAATAGATGGTTGATACACACGAGTAATGAACTTCTTTATATGCATATGCATGTTATAACTATGAAGTCTATGTACACTTCAAACAAAACAAAAAGTTTCAAATTTTTCCGCTAAAATTAACCTAACAAAATGTAATGGCGATGTAAGTAGGCTGTCTGTGACCTCTGAGAAGTCAACGACCCTATTTCGACTAGGGTCTAGACCGCGGTCGTGACAAACTTGGAATCAGAGCATTAGGTTAAATATCCAACACATCAAGCTCATATCAACCATATTAAGTAGTTTCTAACTTATGGCAGTGAATTGCATCACTATCATGAAGTAGAGACTGCATAATGCTTAGGAAATTATCCCATATTCTAATCTTATCGTGCCTTATGAAATTTTGATTTCTTTGTGTTAAGAGCGTATCTAACATCAACTCTTGTGTTTCAGAAAGATGAGAGCCTAGAGTTGAAAGAAACAATGAAGTAGATACACCTCAGGAGAGGCCACCTTGTAGGAAGTGTTGCAAACTTCATGGAGGAGAGTGTATGATGGGCTCTAATGTTGTTACAGTTGTGGCAAACTGGGTCACATGATGAAGGATTGTTCGAATAGAAGAGGTCAATAAAAAGGGAAGGAGAAAATTCAGCCTAATATTCCAAGTGAAGAGGCTCCGAGGAGGCAACGATTCTTTGCACTCAAGTTTAGGGGTGCATGGGAAGGCATTTTTGGTGATTTCTCGAGTGTGTAGCCTTAAGTAGTCTTTCATGTGTTTCACTGTGTATGGTTTTATACACTAGTATGAGGTTAATATGTTTGAGTCATCTTGTTGTTTGCAGATTTGTGTGACTTATGTGTTTACTTATGTAGTATGCTTTGATGAGACTAGGTTAGGAGAGAGTTTCCTCAGTCTGTTAATGTGAAGCTGCTAGTAGGTTTCAAAGATGTGCACCATCATGCTAATATGTGAATCAGATATTCACCAATGAAAAGTATTAAATTGCTTATGTATGCATATGTTCTATGGATGACTGACTTGTTGTAAGTAAAGAGTAGTGTCATTTGGGGACGAATGTTCCTAAGGGGGAGATAATGGAACAACCCAAAATTGATTATGCTAAGTAATGCTTAACGTACCTTGAATGCCTAGATTGGACCGGCTTCACATGAATTTATGAGTGTGCAACCAAACCTCTGAACATACGCATCAGCCAATCAAACCAACTTAGTGAGTTAGTTGAGCTAGGCAAGGTTGGGTCCAGCCATGTAGGGCACCCGAATATTAAGATTCACCTGGATGAGTCTTAACCGAACTTGAAAAGGGTGATCTTATGTTTAGAGGGACTAAGGGTAAAATGGTCTTTTTTTAGGCTAAGGATGGTATTGTAATTACCCTAAATATTTATTTAATTAATTAATTAATGAAAATATTGGACAATTCCAGTAGGGTTGACCCGAATTGACCCATTTTCGCGAGTTAGGCTCCACCCGGGTTCGATTCTTAGTGCAAGCAATGATTAAATAGAATTAATTGGTATTTAATGATTAAGTTAAATTAATTGGTATTTCAATTTCTGGTTTAATTAAGGAAAAATAAGTTTTTAATAAAAAAAATGAATACTAAAATAAATAAATAACAAAGAGTCCTAGTTTGACTAAGTCTTGAACTAAAACTCCTACTCCTAAACTTACTCTCATCTCTCTCCACTCTCATTCTCAGGACTTTCTCCACTCTCTTCTCACATAATTTATCATCAAAAAGAACAAAAAAATCAATGTTCATCACTTGAAGAACTTGCACACAAAAACTCAAAAGAAAAACTAAACTAAAAATGAAAAGTGAAAGCATCATTCAAACGGTTTGCGCGTATGTTTTGTTGGAGAAGCATTTGTTTTTCATGGGAGTTGGCAGCACTTGAGATCAGATTTGGAAGATGTTAAATGACGAGAAAAGGTTTGGGTTTTCTTCCTCTTGGTCCCTTTCCCAAGAGACCCCTAAGTTTCAGTTAAATTCTAATCCGAAAACTAGGAAGTTTCCTCTTTGCATGTCCCTCACTAGCTCCCATCAAATTTGTAGGTTGGGTATCTTTTTTTGGTAGAATTTGGAGATGTGATGTGTTTTCCTGATAAATATGTTCAATTAGGTATGTTCGGATTTATGTGAGTAATAAGCATGCTTTCTGAAACTATGCGTTAAACGTGTGTGTGTGCATTGCGTATGTCGCGGCTTTGGTCATCGATTGAAGTGTGTAATATGCATGTTAAATTCTTATGTTTTGTATGCACTTACTGGAAGTAAATTGTGATGTTCATAAGTGGTGTAATGTTGCTGAATTGAGTAAAAATCTTGATCAAATGTAACCATGAAAATGCACAAAATAAACCTACGGAATGTCCAATGAATTGTCCAAAAACCTAATGTATAAAATGTTGAGGAAATGGACTAGAAAGTGTGATCAAATTTCTAGATTTGCTGGAAATTTTGTTCGGCCAAGTTACTGGAAAAATTTTGAGTTTTTTTTTAAAAGTTATAATGTATGAGATCATTAAGGATTGAACTCAAAACCTCACGAAATAAAAGCTATAAAAAATTAAATAATAAATATGAGGTAAGGGGGATTCGAAATGGGGTAAGTCTCAAGTGAAGTGTTAGGAGAAAAATAAAAGAAAAATAAAATGAGTTGTGCAGGGATCGAACCCACAACCTTTCGGATAGGTGAGGGAGAGAGGATAAAAATGAAAAAAATAAAATAAGGTATGTGGGGATCGAACCCAAAAGCTCTCGGATAGGTGAGAAAATTAGGAGAAAAGCCAAAGGAAAATAAAATGAGGTTGTGCGGGATCGATCCCACATCATCTCGGCCTAAAACAGAAAAATCAAGGATAGAAAAGTAAGAACAGAAATGTAGGCGTTGGGATCCGAACTTGGGTCCCCAAGCTGAAATTTTAATCCAAAATTTTATATAAGACTAAGTGTTGCTCAAGGGATTTGAAATCGGGTTCCCTTGCCCAATTCTGTATTGATTCATAAGTCTTACATGAATAAATACTTATTAAAGCTTCCTATAGGAATCGAAATTGAGACCTTGGCATACCTACAAGATGCATATGTCTTGTACCATATAATCTTGGGTAATCATGAATCACTTAGACAAATTATGCACAAAGCCTGTTGTCTTGTACGTATAGATTCATAAGTTCAGCGTACGTTTAAAAATAAGTGAACCTAAGGTGTATGTGATGAAATAATGTGACCCTCTGAGGGTTATGTAAGAATGTGAAACACTCTACAAGGCCAAGTGCATTGGCATATGACGAAATGAACATTCACATAATAATGTGAGTAATTATGTTCTACTATGATGCTAATGAAAATAGTGACAACATGACTATAGGCTAGTGCAAGTGAGACAAGCTGCATTTACGCCTAAAAATCAGTGTCACTAAATGAAATTTCTAAGATATTATATTTATGCTAAATGATGAATAAGCGAAGAAAGAGTAGCTACATGAGGATAGGCTAGTACAAGTGACACAAGTTGTATCTACGCCTAGAATCAATATCCCTCAATGTAAATTCCAAGAGAGAATATGTATGTTATACGATGAACAAATAATGAAAGGTGAATAAAGATGAAATGAAAAGATGTTAGTAAAGAATACAGTGACACCATAATATGAGGCTAGTGCAAGTGAGACAAGTTGTACCTACACCAATATAAGGTCACCAAAACTACTCACCTAAGAGAGTGTTGAATATTAATAAACAAGTCTGAATCACACTTTATATGTAAGTGTAAGGACAATTCAGACTTGATACGTAAAGTAGAGCCGATAAATCATCTAATGAGCTATGACTACCTTATGCTAGAACCAAGCTTCGATGGTGTATGACTTGAATGTAAATAGTAACTTTAAACGGAGCACCTATAGGCTAGCTATGAGTGGTGATGCCTTCTTTCGGGAAGGGAAGATGTTCATGTAATTCTCATGAGATGAGACTTTCCACCAAGGTGGGTATGGGTCTCCCTAAATGTCCTAGTCTTTGAACTATGCTGCCAACATAGGGAACTAGCCAGTGGTTTTCCACCTGAGTGCGCTAGGGATGTTTTGGTTTCACCTTGGCCATTGACTCCACCTCTTTTCGTTGTGGAGAAGACACCGGATTTCATGATGCTCACATGATCTATGTTGGTTAAAGTTGAAGTTCCTTAAACTATGAAAGATAATGAAATTAATGATGCCAAAGGTGTTTGGATAGGATAATCAAGAGGTGAACTAGACTCAAGTAATGACACTAGCTCATTCTTGGTTATTGCACAGTGAACCCGATGAGAGTCTTAAACAACATCCTAGGTTTATATCCTGATTTCGGACTAAGACTAGTGCATTATGATTTCTTATGTTTATTATGGGGTTTTACCTCTTCTTGTTTAGACTTATTGTTCATGTTAGAGTTTTTGGTACATTGACTTTGAGGTTCTAGGCGTTATTTTTGGCATTGTTTGTTAGACTTTTGGAGTTTATGAGAACTATATTTCTTTTCATTAGCATTTAAATCTTCTTCCATAACATTGAATGCCTTAGTATTTTGGTTGAGTTGTTAGTATGGGTTGTACCAATGATTCTTCCACCAAAAGGTTAGTATGAATGTCAATTACGATGATTTAAATCTCAATAAAAAATGTCCTTATTTAATTTGATAATATAGGTTAGTGGGTAACACACAAACATTATATTTTGTTGATAATAAAAAAATGTCTAAATGATATAGCAAAATCCTGCATAAGGTACTTAAAATAAATAAAATTATATTAAGATTTCAAAATTAAATGTGGTGCCAGTTTTGGGAGTGCGTTCCCAAAACAGACATTTTTGAAATACTACATATCAAAATGGATACTTTGCATATTTGTGGACACACTATAATAAATAAATTTAACTTTATCAGTTACTCCTACAATAATTATAAGAGATAGTTTTTTTCAAAACTGAACGAACTACAATTATTTTTATTAACTTCTTATTTGAAGGTGTATCTCTTTCTTCAACAATAAATACGGATATTTACTTTATATTTTCTCATTCGTCTATTATTCTCTATGTTATTAACATGTACTTATAAGGTTAGTCAAAATTAAAAGAAATAAGATGAAGTAGACAGAAAATAAAATAATCTGAGTCAGCAGAAACAACTATGTCTCCTTAAGAAATTAAATCCCCTCGTTATACCCGAGGTTATGTATTAATTTCTCCCAAAATAAATGAATTAATCTTGTTAAAGAAATAGTGGTACCTCAAACTTCATTAACTTCAACGAACATAAGAACAGCAAAAAGTCACACAGACTCAGTCGATCGACACTTTGATTTAGAGAGAAAATATATGTAGAGGAGGAAAAAATTTCAGTATTTGAAAAAATGAAAAATGACTTCGTTTTATAGCTATTTTTAGCAAGAAACGTGTCTGTTCAGAAAAATATGTTCACACCCATTTTATCCAGAAAGTTGCGTCTTTTGAAAAAAATAACAACTTTTTGGAAAATGTGTCTTTGTAAAGAATAAAAAAAATTGGAACGTTGTCGTTACACGGAAATTAATTATGTTAATAAATTATTTTATAAGAGATAAGATTAATAGGATTTATTCAATTAACAAAAATTGATTAAATTAATTTTGTCCAAAAATTTTATCAATCAATCACATCATTTGTCAAATCCAAAGCTGAGGCCGAGCGAGCGATGACAACGGCGCGAGGAGACACCTTCTTCTTATCTCTTTAAGAAGTAAAGGAAGTGTTTCCTTATATACGGACAACAAATTGCCTTTTCTTTTGATATGGAAGAAATTACTTTTCATTTGCTCTTTGCAAATGACTTTTCATTTTCCCTCCAAATTGGTTCCATCATTTTTTTCAATTATTCTCTTCTTTTTATCCAATTCACACAATTTGATAAACCCAACAATTCCCCACGTGAATGGGGAATGGCTATTGTTTAAAAATATGCATGAAAAACTAGTGTGTCTTGTAAGTAAAGGTTAATCGCATCTAGATAAGTATAATTCCCTTGAAACTTTCTGTAGTGAACAAATATCGGATATACTCGATCAATCGTTATATTTGATATCCTTGAACCGTCGAGCTTTGGTGTATACCTAGACAACATAAGTTACACAATCAACCCTTGGATTGTTCTTACTTCTCATTCTTTTGTTCGTTTTACCCATGAACACATCTCGATTAGTAAGTACTTAGAGAACTGACCTTACCGGATTCTCCTTGAAGCAGCTTAGACTTCACACTCACATGGTGGTTTCTAAATGTGTTATCTGGTAGATACACTCTTTGATAACCCTGTATAAAGAGAAACCACTAAAAAGTTCTTATGCATTTATCTTGGTTACTGAACATTGTCTAATCATAAGAATGGACCATAAAATAATTTTTTACAATGTTGAACCATCATCAATGACTTTGTTTTATCTCCTTGAACCTAGATCTTGGGACCTACAATCTACAAGGTAGAGTTACCGCCATAATGACTTGTTCTCGGCCATAGTCCCATTCCCTTCGATGATTTCTTAACTCCCTCTCTAGTTAGGCCTTTTGTAAGTGCATCAAACACATTATCCTTTGACTTCACATGGTTAATTTTGATAATTCCACTAGAGAGTAATTGTCTCACAAAGTTATGTCTTCGTCTTTCATGACGAGACTTGCCGTTATAAATAATGCTTCCAGTATTTCCTATTGCATCTTGACTATCACAGTGTATGCATATAGGGGCCATTGATTTGGTCCAAAACATAATTTCTTCTAAGAAATTCCGGAGTCATTCAGCTTCATTATTTGTCTTGTCTAAGGCGATGATTTCAAACTCCATTGTAGAGTGATCTATACATGTTTATTTGGATGATTTCCAAGATATTGTTCTTCCACCAATAGAAAAACCTATCCACTTGTGAATTTTGTTTCAGCCGACCCAGTAATCCAATTTGCATCGCTATATCCTTCAAGAACTGTTGGATATTTGTTGTAATGCGAAGCATAGTTTTGAGTGACATCTAAGTATCTCAAAACTCTCTTCATTGCCAACCAATGATTTTGATTGGGATTAATTATGTATCGACTCAGTTTAATAATAGCGCAATCTGATCGTGTACAATTCATGACATATATCAAACTTCCCAACATGTTGGCATAGTCCAATTGAGACTGACTTTCACCTTTATTCTTCGCAAGATGAAGGTTCACATCAATTGGAATCTTTGCCCTTTTGAAATTTGAATATTTGAATTTTTCAAGTACCGTTTGAATATAATGAGTTTGAGACAATACTAGACAGTTAGGAGTTTTGAGAATTTTAATTTCCAATATCACATCAGCAACTCCTAGATCTTTTATATCAAATTTACTAGCGAGCATAGGCTTAGTAGCTTTTATATTGGCAATTTCTTTGCTCATTATCAGCATGTCATCCACATACAGGCATGCAATGACTTCCTGATTTGAAGTATCTTTAATGTGAAAACATTTATCGCATTCATTGATATTAAATTTATTTGACGACATGGTTTGATCAAATTTTGCATGTCATTGCTTCGGTGCTTGTTTTAGTCCATAAAGTGACTTGATAAGTTTTCACACTGTCTTTTCTTTACTAGGAACTATAAATCCATGTAAATTTCTTCTTCCATCTCTTCATTTAAGAAGTTGGTTTTCACATCCATTTGATGAATTTCAAGACCGTATATTGCAACTAAGGCAATTAACATCCAGATTAATGTATCCTATTCACTGGCGAGTATTTGTCAAAATAATCAAGACCTTTATGTCTAAAGCCTTTGACAACAATTCTTGCTTTATATTAGTCAATAGTTCTATCATGTTTTATCTTCCTTTTAATGATCCATTTTGAACCCAAGGTTTTGTTTCCTGGAGGAATATCAACCAACTCCCAAGTATAATTGCTTAGGATTGATTCTGTTTAACTATTGACAGCCTCTTTTCAATAAGTAGAGTCACTAGACAACATTGCTTGAATGTTTGAGGCTCACTTTCAATAAGGAATGTTACAAAATCAAATCCAAATGAAGTGATTGTTATTTGACGTTTACAAGACCTTGGACTCTCTACATTGGTTTCATTCTCTTTTGGTTCTTCTCAGGGTTGTTTAGACCCCCCCCCCCCCCCCACTAGATGACTCAAGTCTAGTTTTATACTGATAGATATGTTCAAAAAAATCAGCACTAACTGATTCCATTACCGTAATGTCATGAATATTCGGATGCTCGAACTTATGAACAAAAAATCAACATGCCTTACTATTTGTGGCATATCCAATGAATACACAATCCACAATCTTAGGCCCTATTTTTACCCTGTTAGGTATAGGAACTTGGAGACACACACTTTGAAATATTTTAAGTTGGATTTTCTACCTTTCCATTTCTAATATGGAATAACATGTGTCTTTGAATGAGGCACTCTATTGAGTATTCGATTTACTGTAAGGATAGTTTCTCCCCACAAGTTCTGTGGTAAACCTTAACTTGTAAGTACTGTATTCATCATTTCTTTTAAAGTTTGATTTTTCCTTTCTGCAATCTCATTAGATTGAGGAGTGTACGAAGCAGTAGTTTGGTGGATTATTCCATTTTCTAAACATCTTTCTGCAAATGGAGATTCAAATTATCCGCTTTCATCACTTCTGATCATTTTGATCTTTTTATCCAATTGATTTTCAACTTCAGTTTTATATTGACTAATTGCATCTATTGCTTCATCCTTACCATTTTGCAAATATACATAACAATATCTAGTGCAATTGTCAATAAAAGTTATGAAATACTTTTTTCCACCATGTGATGGTGTTGAATTCATGTCACAAATATCAGTGTTAATTAGTTCTAAAGGATTTGAATTCCTTTCAATAGATTTATAAGGATGCTTAGCATACTTAGATGCAACACAAATATGACATTTTGATTTATTGCATTCATGTTTTGGCAAAACATTTAAATCAATTAGTTTTCTCAAGGTTTTGTTATTAACGTGTCTTAAACGTTCATGTCATAAACATTTAGACTCAAGCAAGTAAGAAGAAGCAGAATATTTATTCATATCAACTGCAATTACATTGAGTTTGAAAAAGACATCACTGAGGTAGTCTTTTGCTACATACATATGATTCTTACTTACTACTACTTTTTCAGAAACAAATACACATTTGAATTCATTCTTAGTCACAACTAGAAAATTTTGAAATATACGAGACCTTGTTAAAAGTCACCACTTTGCCTGATGTCATCTTTAATAGGACCTTGTCAGTTCCTTCCACCTTTGCAATAGCGGAGTTTGTCATAAACAACTTCTTATATGTAGGTGCTGGATTATATGATGAAAATATTCTTTGTTCGCACAGACATGGCATGAGGCACCAGAATATATCCACCATTCTCTTGGATTTCCAACCAAGTTACATTCTGAAAGCATTGCAAAGACATCGTCCATTTCTCCTTTGGATTCAGCAAAGTTTGCTTGATCCTTCTTTTTCTTGTCCTTCTTAGGACCCCGACATTCAGTAGAACTATGATCACGTTTACCTCAATTGAAGCAGCTTTCATTGAATTTCTTCTTAGGAGGATTGATATTTGGACCAGATGCTTTCTTTCTTTTCATTAATTTTTTGGGATCTTCTTCAACAATATTTACTCCAGATATTGTTGAGTTACCACGTCACCTCTTTTTTGTAGCCTTAGTATCGTCCTCGATTTTCATCCTTACTATGAGATCTTCAACAGTCATATCCTTGTGTTTATGTTTCAAGTAGTTTTTAAAATCCTTCCACAACGGAGGTAACATCTCAATAATGACAGCCAGTTGAAAGACATCATTCACAATCAACATTAAATTAAAGATTATGTGAGTACTAAGGAAAAACTTAATATTTCTAACATAGTCATTTTAAATAAATTTATACCTTTATCAAGGAGATAATGGATTATGACCTGTAGTTCTTTAACTTGGGTGACGATGGTCTTACTGTCTATCATCTTATAGTACAGAAACTTTGCCACAATGAACTTCTTCATTTTGGCATCCTCTATTTTGTACTTATTTTCTAAAACAACCCAAAGTTCTTTTGAGGTTTTGACATTGATGTACACATTATAAAGATCATCTTGCAGGCCATTCAGAATATAATTTTAACACAAAAAATATGTGTGGGTCCATGCTTTTGTTACCAAGAATCGTTCTTCAGATGGTGTATCATCCAACATAACAGGAACATTCTCATTAATGAACCTCAGCAGACTAAACGTAGTGAGATAGAAGAACATCTTCTGCTACCATCTCTGGAAGTCGACTCCAGAAAATTTTGCAGGTTTCTCAGCCGGCACTAAGGTAGCAGTTGAACGATTATGTGCAACCGATGTTGTTGCGGCACTCAACGTTCCAGCATTTTCTTGACTTGAATTAGTTATTTTTTCTGTCACAAATGGCAAATAACTTTAGTATGTAAAAATACTAACAATAAAGAATAAATCTTTGCACAGTCTGTTTCCAATTTAATGACAATGTTTTAATGTTTTTTTAATCGTTAATTGAATGAATTATAAAATTCAAACAGAGTAGAATACCATAAAGGTTTTAATTTCCAGAAACTTCAATTAAAGAAACTTACTAAATTTCTTGAGATTGTTATTAATCTGTACTTATAAGGTTCGTCAAAACAGAAACTGAAATAAGATGAAGTGGACAGAAAACAAAATAATCCGAGTCAACAGAAATTATTGTGTCTCCTTAAGAAATATAATTCCCTCACTGTACTCGATGTTATGTATTAATTTCTCCCAAGATAAATCGGATTAATCTTGTTGAAGAAATAGCGGTTTAACTTCAGCGAACTTAAGAACAGCAACAAGTCACTTAGACTCAGTCGATCGACTCTTTAATTTTGAGAGAAAATATATACAGAGAAGAAAAATTTTCAGTACTTGGAAAAATGAAAAATGACTTCCTTTTATAGCAATTTTTAGCAAGAAACGTATCTGTTCAAAGAAATCTGTTCAGACCCGTTTTATCCAGAAAGTTGCGTATTTTAAAAAAATAATAAGTTTTTGAAAAATGTGTCTGTTGGGAAGGTAATGACTTTTCAAAAAGAATAACGACTTTTCAGAACTTCACCGTTACACGTGAATTAATTTTGTCAACGAATTATTTTATAAGAGATAAGATTAACAGGATTATTTGACTAAATAAATTTTGTCCAAAAAAATTATCAGTGAATCACATCATTTGTCAAATCTAAAATCGAGGCCGAGCGACGACGGCGCGAGGGGCACCTTCTTCTAAGCTCTTTATGAAGTAAAGAAAGTGTTTCTTATATAAGGACAACAATTTCCCTTTCTTTTGCCGATATAGGATAAAAGACTTTTCATTTTCTCTTTACAAATGACTTTTCATTTTCCCTCCAAATTGGTTCCCTCATTTTTTTCAATTCTTCTCTTCTCTTTTTCCCATTCACACACTTGCTAAACCCAACCCTCTCTACTTTATATTTTGATTTTTGAAATGTTTCTAACTGTCAATTGTCAAGCCAACTGATATCTCTGTATTCTGCTATGTGATGGTACATTTTCCCATGCACATGTAACAATATTTGTTTTTGGAAATCAATAATAAGCCCTCGATCACATGTGATATTTTCAACTTCTAACATCCCTCTAAACCCACACAAATGGAAGTAATTAAGAATACGAGGATGTGAAGGATATTTCTTGATATGATTTTAAAGTTTAGCATTAGTAAGACAATCTTTTAAACACTCTACTTGTCCATATATCTCAAATAGCCCGAGAACGATGATTTGCTTCAAGTTATTTAACACATCATAAATTTTTGAACCATAATATACATCTTTGTAAAATCTCATATTTGAAAAAATAAATAGTTAAAAGTTAAGAAATATTATAAACTAGAAATATAATTGACAATGTTAAAATTCATATTTGAAGCGTAGACAAAAGAGTTCAACAAAGACAATTTTTTATATATATAAAAAGAAATTCACCCAATTACGAATGAACCACATTTGTTTTTCATTTAAAAAAAATAAAAAAAGACTGTAGACATTCTTCCTTGATTGTTCAAATTGTTTTACAATTTTTTTATAATTTTATGATAAAAAAAATTAACGTTTCTGATCAAGAAAAAGTATTGAAATAAAAATAAATAATTAAAGTATAACTTACGTAAATATCATAGTGCAAAACCTTAATTACCTTCTATCCCTATTAATTTTACAATTACATAAACTTCATATTTTTTAGGCATTTTAGATACATTATTAAGAATCCGGATACATTATTGTTCATACATTATGTATCAATCTGTTGCACTTACTAAGGAAAAAAAAGTTGTAAAATTAATTTAAAATCTCATATATCGATTTGTTGCACTAATTAAGGAAGAAAAAGCTTAAATTAAATTAATATCCCATAAATCATGTTATTTCGTTCAAAATTATTGTCAATAATTCAAAATTAAATAAGTTTGAGATCGAGACATTATTATTTGGTATTTGTTATGTATCAGATACACTTAGTATAAATTCAAATTTACTAATCATAACTAAAAAATTAGTGCACATTATTATTTATGTATCTTATTTTGTTTGAGACCATGAAGATCCTTTCGATTTAAATTGATAAATGTTGTATTTCTACTAAATACATAAATAAGTAAGTGTTCGCATAAGATTTTAAGTTTGAGATCGATACATTATTGTTCGGTAATTGTTATGTGTCATATACATTTAGTATAAATTTGAATTTACGTATCATAACTAAAAAAAAGTGTATGATACATTATGTTTATATGTATTATTTTGTTTGAGAAATACTAAATTTTAAAATTGAAAGAAATACCATATACATGTAATTGTTCCAAAATAGCCTCTTTTTGTTATGTGTGATAAATAACACAAAGTTTATGTATCAAATATATTTATATTGAACATAATAAAAAGATTCAACAACACTAGAGTTTTATATCAATACCTTAATATGAACATTATACATTACATAAAACAAAAGTTATTGCAGCAATGATGTATCAGATCATTGATAATACTAACAAAGATTAATATAAGACTCAAAATAAATGAAATTAAAAATTTGTATATGTGATAATGATGGTCATGCGATGGTAGATCAAACATATTTCTTCCTTTTTTTGACATTTTTCAATCGTATAAAAATTAAAAAAATATTTTTTTCAAGAAAAATCTTAACGACAATATAATTAATATCCATTAAAAAAATTTACAAATATTATACTATTTATTACTAAATAAAAACTATTACTATTACTTTTTCTCTAATTTAGATTGTAGAAATTCATCATCTTCACATAAGTATTTATTCCACGTAAATATGTATTAATGAGTTGGTATATATTTTTAGGTAGCATATATATTTTGTTGTTATATCTTTATACAAAATTGTGATAATTTATCTTCTCGAGGTTAAATTAAATTTCCACAAATACTAAGTTTTCATTTTTAATTAGGTAATTCAATAGTATATATCAAATAGCAAAATATCATATTTTAAACTTAAATGAGAAAATAACTTTTAAGATTGTTTAACTTAAACTAGAGAGAGATTTATGGAATGAAATAAGGAAAGAATAAACATTGGTTTTGTGGAGATATGATTTATGTATCCTTCGGGGTTAGAGAGTAAAATATGGGATTTTGGAAAATTTTAAAACTAGTAGGAAGTAATGAAATTATGGAAAGAAAAGGTGTGTATATATGTAATTTAGTATGAAGGGTTACTAGGCAAAGTGAGCTGCAAGACATAAATTCAGGGTAAACTTCTATAAATGATGAAAACTAAAGATTCCTGGAGTTGGATGTGAATCTACCTACTATCATCACCCTCCTACATCTCCCTCTCCAGCTGTTGAAGAAAACAGTGTGAGACAAGTAGTGTGAAATGTTTCGATATTACCTCGTTAGGAGTTTCAAATTAAAATATTCAATTCAGTACATCCACATCAGGATTTCTCATCTCTGTTCCAATGATACCTACCGCAAACATGGACTAGCAACAACATTTTCCCTTTATTTCAGCTCCAAATCTACTATAATTATTCTCATCCTTATCTTTCTTTCTCCTACACATGTCCACACATTGACAATTGAGCCAAAAATAACCTTCCCTACTGACCTTAATAAATTATGCGGACGCTATCCAACCATAAGAGAAATACATTATATGAACTGCAACCAAAAATATATGTTATAATATGTATCTGTCTATATATTATTTCACATTCTTCATATCCAAAACATCCAATCACTATATTTTACATTAATAATACTACAGGTGCGCTTTTGATGTGGATCTCAAAGATAAAGTAATCAGGCTCAACAATTGGAATAATTATGGATAAAGGAGGAGAAAAACTAAAAAAAATTTACAAAACAGATTCTCATCCGATGCTACTTCTAATCAAATCATAATAATATGCATAATTCTAACTTAACAAATGTAATTTATTGTCCCTCCTAAGGTAACTATCCATCTATGGATATTTTCAACCTAACATTACAAACAAGATCTTCCATGTTCGAGCAAAGAAAGCAGTTGCCCTACTTCATGTGCAACATCAGCAAAATTATACATCCACTCAGGTGTTGAAATTTTTCACGACCGGAGTCTATGCCCCAGACGAGACCGACACCGCTGACCTCTCATAGGTCGCAGACAAGCCTACATACGTCATTTTTACTTCATCTAGGTTAATTTTAGTGGAAAATTGGAAGCTTTTTATTTCCTATCATGCTTACTAAACATTCTATGACATATATAATTTTTCACCAACAACTATCTAACATTAATATCATCAAATGAAAGAAGTAGTTTATTATAACGATAAAGATGTACTTGTCAAAAAGGCACCAATACAATGTCTAAACAAAAACGGAAAAGAAACGCTAGTGGAACATACTCCACTAGCTCAATCCTAAAACTAGGCTAGAATGTAAATGGTCAAGCATATTCGAAAGCATGAGGGTCTACCAATTCCGGATGAATGCTCGACGTCCGGATAGATGCAGCGTTGATCATGTAGCTCTAGCGTCCACCTGCGCCTGCGCCTAAAAGTTTAGAGTTGTATAGGCTTAGTACACACATGTACTAAGTATGGGCATATGCAAGCACACACCAAGGACATGCATGAATAAGAATAGCTCTTTCCTAGCAACATGGTTATAGCAGGTCAAGTCAGTGGACTTGCCAAATTGAGATTAGGAAAGTGAGTGAACTTTCCAAATTTGGATTAGGCCAAATTTTGATTAGTAAAGTTATGCCATGAGAGTAACATGCATCATCATACTTAACATTTTGCACACAACACACAACAGCATACACATAGAACATATCATAATTCATATAACACATAACGTTGTTCATATCATTCATTAGTATGCCATGGTACCTTGAAATCATGGACTTGACATTAAGACTTCCGAAAAATGAAAGCTCAACATATGGGACGTCAACTAGGGAGTCTGCTTTAGCCAACACATAGTCTGCTTCATTCATTCATATGTACTTCATTTCATTTCATTCATGGGTTATTGTAATCACCAGCTATACCTAGGATGTAGTTTAAGACTTTCAACGGGTTCGTTGTGCAATGACCAAGAATGACCTAATGTCATTACTTTAATCTAACTCGCCTCTTGATTATCCTATCCTAACATCTTTGGTATCATTCGTTTCATTATGTGCAGCATTTGAGGCTGGCCTCAATCATTCATTGGGAACTTTAACTTTAACCGACATAGATCATGTGAGCATCATAAAATCCAGTGTCATGAAACCCCACACCGAAAAGAGGTGGAATCACCGGCAAAAGTGACCCAAAACATGCTAGCGTACATGGGAATTGAACCCCGCCAGATCCCTATATTGGTAGTATAGGTTCAATGACTAGGAGCTATAAGGAGACCCATACCCGCAATGCCAGGACAGTCTCATCTCATGAGAGTTACGTGAACCACCGCCCTTCCCAAAATAAGGCATCAACGCTCATGGCTAGTCTATCGGTGCTCAGTATAAAGTTCCGTTACATTCAACTCATACGTCATGGAAGTTGGCTTCTAGTATGAGGACATCATATCTCAAAAGATGATTTCTCATCTCATCATTATTATTAAGTGTGTTAATCTCAATACCTTCATTAGAGTGTTCATAGAGACTGGTCTCTTCATTAACTTCACACTCTCATAGGTGAGTACGTTTTGGTAACATTTACTTAGGCTCATTTGAGATTGCTCTCATCTTTTACATTATCCTCATATCATGTTGTCACCACATTCATTAACATTAGCACATTTGCTCTTCATAATTACTCACCCCATTTTACGTGAATTTTCATTTCATCATATGCCAATGCACTTGGCCATTTAATGTCTTTCACACTCTTACTTAGCCCTTCTAGGGTTTTATCATTTCATTGTTCTTTTCATCATTTCTTTATTTATTTCATCATTTCATTGTTCATTTCTTCATACGCCAATGAACATGGCCATTTAGTATGTTTCACACTCTTACTTAACCGTTTTAGGGTTACATCATTTCATCACATATGCTAGACTTATGAGTCTATACATACAAGCCATGGGGCTTCATTCATAGTTTTTCTAAGTTATTCATATTTACCCAATATTATGTGATACACGACTTATGCATCTTTTAGATATGTCAAGATATTGATTTCGATCTTTAGAGCCAGCATTCATTAAATATTTGCTTACGTATGACTTATGTGTCAATACAGAATTGGGCAAGGGAACCCGATTTCGAATCCCTTGGTCAAAACTTAATCTTATTTTTTAAACTTGATAATCACATTTTTCAGATTTGGGGGACCCTATTTCGATCCCCATCAAACCCATAATATTTCCTCTCTTTTTCTCCTCTGCTTTTTCGTTTAAGTCAAGGAGGTTGTGGGTTCAATCCCCCACTGCTGAATCCCCACTCTCCATATTTATTTTTCCTTTATTTTTCTCCTAACTCTCTCATCCATTCAAGAGGCTGTGGGTTCAATCCCCACTCACCACATCTATTTTTCCTTGCATTTTTCTCACAAAATTTTTATGATATGTTCATCTACTGATTTCATGGGTTCAATCCCCAATGACCTCACATTTAAAAAAAATTAAATGTAGCTTATTGTTTTAAAAGTTAGTAGAGACTACAATTTCAAGCAGGCTTGAAATTTAGTCTCTTCCAATCCATTTTTGTCTTAATCTTTTGTTGATTTTTTTGTAGCTTTCATGTACTGATGTCTTGGGTTCAATCCTTAGTGATATCACTTATTTTACATTCATTTTTCATTGCATTTTGTACCATTTTGTTTGGTCGAACTCAACCTACCAAATGCTGGAAATTTGTTCACTATTTTGAGCTTGTTATTATCATCATTCATGCGTTAATTAATAAGGAATTTCGTGGATCATTTGGTGCATATTTAAGTGTAATATTTTTATGATTATATTCATCCAATAATTATCATTTCATAAAGCAACATTACACTACTTTTACACCTCGTGATTTACACAAACATTCGCACATAAATTTAAACCATAAAAACATATAATTTTTCACATACTTTCGGTTGACATAACTTAACATGCTTACAATTCCAAACACATAATCAAGAACAAATTATCACGAAAATCAAACTTTATAATTAAACTACCAGCAAACTTAGCAACAACATGATATCTAACCTATTTCACGTTGAGATCAAAGGGATACTAGGGACAAGGATTTCGACAAGAACGGGAACAACCCTAGTTTTCGCGTAGATTCATCTGAGCCTTAAGGGTCTCTTGGGAAAGGGACCAAGAGTAAGATAACACATACCTTTTATGATGTTCAAACCTCGACTTTCTGCCCCAAATATTCTCCAAAAATCACATCAAAATCCTCTCAAAGTCAACACCAACTCGACGGACAAACTTCTCTTTGCCTAAGCAACTGATTTCGTTTGTTTTCTTATATTTTCGTTGTGAGTTCTTCAAGTGTGAAGAACTTTGGTTTACCTACTGTTTTTTGAAGTTATATGGCAGAGAGAATCGTGAGTGAGAGTGATAGAGACGTGAGAGAGAGAGAGAGATGAGCGTGGGAGTGAAGAGTTTTCTTAGAATTAGGAGTCTAGTTTAGGATTTAGTCAAATAAGGTTTTTTTATTTAGTGATTAAAAATATGATTTACTTTTATTTTAAATCAGCTAATAAATTATAAATATTGTTATAAATCTATAGAAAAAAAGAAGAAACTAGAGAGAAAAGAAGAGAAGACTTGTTATTTCTCTTGATGAATGAATTTACAATGAAGAGAAGCACTCTATTTATAGGAGAAATCTAACTTGGTCCCCTAGTAGGACTTTTTAAACATATCCTAAAAAGGACTCCACATGATAGACACTCACTATAATACAAATACTTTATAACACTCACCCTGAATGTCTAATTCATAGATGATGTGCCTCGTCAAAAACCTTGCTAAAAAAATTTAAGAAAAGAAAAACTCTAGTAATGGAAAAGTGTACACATATCTATTAATACGCATCTAGGCTGCCTCATTAAAAACCTTACAAGGAAAACCCAGTGGGACAAAAACCTCGTAAGGGAAAAAGAGTACAGCGCGTATTAACTCCCCCTATTGAGAACATCAATCCAGAGACTTGAATCTTCGCATTACAAGCTTGTGCACCATCTTCTTGAAAGTTGCAGTTGGTAGAGACTTGGTGAATAGATCAGCCACATTGTCACTTGAACGAATCTGTTGCACATTTATATCACTATTCTTTTGAAGTTCATGCGTATAGAAAAGCTTCGGTGAAATGTGCTTTGTTCTATCTTCTTTTATGAATCCTCTCTTAAGTTGTGTTATGCATGATGCATTATCTTCATATAAAGTGGTGGGTACTTTATCACGTTCCAAACGACATTTCTCTCGAATGAGATGTATCATAGACCTTAACCACACACATTTTTCTACTTGCTTCATCAATAGCTATTATTATAGCATGATTAGATGAAGTGGCTACGGTGGACTGTTTTGTAGATCTTCAAGATATAGCAGTCCCCCCATATATAAACACATAGCCTGTTTGGGATTGAGCTTTGTGTGGATCAGATAAATATCCTGCATCAGCATAACCAACAAGATTTGGGCAACAATTAACACAATAAAATAAGCCCATATCAGTTGTCCCTTTAAGATATCGCAAAATGTGTTTGATCCCATTCCAATGTCTCCTAGTAGGAGCAGAACTATACCTTGCTAACAAGTTAACAGCAAAAGCTATATCAGGCCTTGTAGTATTAGCAAGATACATTAGTGCACCAATTGCACTAAGATATGGTACTTCAAAACCAAGAATTTATTCATCCTTTTCATGAGGTTGGAATGGATCCTTATTCACATCAAGTGAACGAACAACCATCGGAGTACTTAATGGATGCGCTTCATCCATACAGAATCTTTTCAACACTTTTTCTGTGTAGGCAAATTGATGAACAAAAATACCATTTGTCAAATGCTCAATTTGCAAACCAAGACATAATTTTGTCCTCCCAGATCTTTCATCTCAATTTCATTCTTTAATTAATCAATTGTCTTTTGAAGCTCTATTGGAGTTCCAATAAGATTTATGTAATCAATATAAATAGCAAGTACAACAAATTCCAATATTGTTTTCTTTATAAAGACACATGGACAAATTGCATCATTTGTATAACTTTCCTTAATTAAATACTCACTAAGACGGTTATACCACATGCGCCCAGATTGCTTCAACCATATAATGATCTTTGCAATTTAATTGAATATATTTCTCGAGATTTTGAATTACATGATTTAGGCATCGCAAATCCTTCATGAATTTTCAAGTATATCTCATTGTCAAGTGATCCATAAAGGTAGGATGTAACAACATCCATCAAATGCATTTCAAGTTGCTCATGGACTTTGAAACTTATGAGATAACGCAATGTTATTGCATCCATAATGGGTGAGTATGTCTCTTCATAATCGACGCCTAGCCTTTGAGAAAATCCTTGTGCCACAAGGCGTGCTTTATACATTTGTATTGCATTTTTCTCATTTCTTTTTTGCACAAAAATCCATTTGTAACCAACAGGTTTAATGCCATTAGGTGTTTGTACTATAGGTCCAAAAACTTCACGCTTGGCAAGTGAATTCAACTCTGATTGAATTGCTTCTTGCCATATTGGCCAATCATTTCATTGTCGACAATCTATAACAGATTGAGGTTCATGATCCTCATTATCTTGCATGATATTTGTTGCAACATTATATGCAAAGACATAATCAACCACTATTTCTGATCGATTCATATTAGTTTCAACATCTCTTCAATATATGGATAGTTCATTATTTCCTTGAGTTTCAAGTTCATTGATTCTTTCATGAATATCAGACTTATTCAAATTTTGAAATTCCATATGAGATTCTTTCATAGTGTCATCTTGATATTTAATCTTTATTTTTTCTAGGATTTTGATCCTTAGACTCCTATGGTCTACCACGCTTTAGGTGTGTTTTTGACTCATTAGCTATGACACTAGTGGATGGTCCTTTAGGGACATTAATTCGTATTGGGACATTCTCTGCAGGAATATATGATTTAGTAATCCTTTTCAAATCTGTAAATGCGTCTGGCATTTGATTTGCAATTTTCTGCAGATGAATAATCTTTTGTACTTCTTGTTCGCAAGTAGAAGAATATAGATCAAGATGAGACAATGATAAATTTTTCCACAAAATTTCTCGTTTTATTTCACTATTCTCTCCCCCCCTAATTTTGGGAAAACTGTTTCATCAAACCGACAATCTGCAAATCTATCAGTAAACATGTCTCCAGTCAATGTTTCAAGATAGCGAATAATGGAGGGTGACTCAAACCCAACATATATTCCTAACCTTCTTGTAGGGCCCATCTTAGTGCAGTTTGGTGGTGCCACAGGCACATGTACAGCACTTCCAAAAATTCTTAGATGGGATATATTAGGTTCTTGACCAATAACCAATTGCCATGGAGAAACCTTATGAATAACTTGTCGGTCTGAGACAAATAAGTGTTGCAGCATGCAAAATTGCATGTCCCTACACAGAAGTGGGAACTTAGTTTTCATAAGCAATGGTCTTGCTATTAATTACAAATATTAATTAATGACTCAGCGAGACCATTCTGAGTATGAAAATGAACAGCGGAGTGGTCAACTCTTATCCCAATTGCGAAACAATAATCATTAAATGATTGGGATGAAAACTCTACATCATTATCAAGACGAATGAACTTAATCTTATTAACAGGAAATGTGCCCTTTACATTATTATTGTGCCAATAATTTTTGCAAATGCCAAGTTACGAGATGACAATAGGCACACATGAGACCATCTAGAAGAATCATCTATTAGAACTATAAAATATCTAAATGACCCATTAGGTGGGTGAATAGGTCCAAAAATATCCCCATGTTACGTTCCAAGAACGCAGGGGACTCAATCTTAACTTTCATTGGTGATAGTCTCACAATTAACTTGCCTTGATAACAAGCAGTACAAGAAAATTCACCATTTAAAAGAATTTTTAGGTCTTTTAGTGGATGTCCATTCGAATTTTCTATAATTCGTCTCATCATTATTGATCCAGGATGTCCTAGACGATCATGCCAAAGTACAAATGTATTGTGTTGACACCCAATTTCGATCGACCTTTGACCATTTTTAGGAATATTATTCGATTAAATACGTATTTTAGTTTTAGAATTTTTAGTCGACTTTGCTTGAAAATTTATATATTTTTAGTATCGTTTACTCTATAAAATTATTGTAAATATTATTATATTTTAAAATTATTCATGAATTTCAAATGTTTTAAAATTTAAATGATTTTCAATTTTATAAAAATATCTTAATGTATGTAGTATTTTAATTAAATAGTAATGCCTACACTTTCCTTAAAATTATTTAAATTATAGCCAATTCTATTATAATTTCTTTCAATTCTAGCTATTCTAATTAAATTTTATTTCAATAATAGCCCTTTTTTCATTTCAATTCTAGCCATTTTAATTGCAATTGTAGCCATTCCATATTAAATCCAATCTGATCTCAATACATCTCATCTCTTAATCTCATCCATCTATTTTATTAATAGAATCCTAGCCCTTCATTTCAAATTAGATCAACGATTGTGATTAAATCTCCTATTCTCTCAACACCAAAAGACCCCAAAACCTAAAATTCTAACCCATCCTTCTCCCACACCCTCCTTGGCAGCCGCCACTCTCTCTCTCCCTCCAGCGCCGGTCCACCTTCTTCTTATTTTTTTTTCCGGCTGGCGAGGCCATCAGCCATAGGTGGAAACGCCCCTCTGTCGCCACCCCTCTCCTCTGCTTCCTGCCCTTCTCCCTCTCTCTGCCTCCCTCTCATCTTTCTCTCCTCTCTTTGCCTCTTCCCCTCCGCCCCTCTTCTTTTATTTTTGCAGGCACCAACAGCTGCGACAAATAACACCAGCAACGGCGGACAGCAGCTCCAGCCACAGCCGCCTCCCCTCTTCCCCTCTCCCGTCGCTCCTCCTCCCTCTCTCCCTTTTTCTGACCAGCCATCCTCCTCCCCTCCTCTTCCTCTACAGCCGCCATCTCCCTATCTTCTTCTCTCCTCCTTGTCCGCCCAGCCTGGTCCTCTGTCACTCTCCAGCGAGAGGTAGCGGCGACCTCTCTTCGTTCCCGTCTTTCCTCCCTTCTCCCCGCTCCTCTCCTCCCTTCTTCTTTTCCTCCTTTCCTCCTGGACTGACCGCCAGCAGCAGCAGCCACGACGACCAGCGATGGACTCCAGTAACCAGCCAGCAGCCGCTCCCCTCTCCCTCTTCTCCTTTTTCTTTTGCAGGCAGCAGCAGCCTAGAGTGGAGCAGCTCCGACACCAACGACTCCAGCAACAGCAGCCGACAAGAACTCCAGCAGCAAGCAGCAACAACGGCGAGCAACTCCGGTGAGGCTTGAAAATCTGGAAACTTGTGAGACTGGTCTCAACAGATCCGTCCAGGTTTATCTTTGATTAATTATCGGTTGTCTTCTGAACAACAATTTCTTTTCATATGTGATGTTGTGATTTTCTCATTAACAATAGTTGTTAATATTATGCTAAGCATGAATCGTTAAGACCCTCCGTATATTTGTTCATCTTACAATTTTATTCGTAGATTTGAGTTAATTGAGTTTAAGCTCCGATTGGTATCACTGTATTATACGCTTGAATACTTTTATTTTTCTTCGTAAATGGGTCTAGCTGGTTCTTGAACTAATTGTTGTTGGATATGATTGTTTTGATCTTCCTAATGCATGTTCCTTTTAAATTCATTGTTTTTTCTAATTAACTTTTACATGATTTCTTGTTGCTAGTCATAATTTGTTATGACATCGATGTTGAGTGTCGACTTGATCATCATCCTACTTACTTGTTATTTTGAGTAGATTGTTAATTTTAATTATGATTGAACTGGTTATTCTCTTGTTGATTCTCCCTTTGAATGGTTATGGTAGATTGAAACAATTGGCTAATCTTTGAATAGTGATATACGGTTGGATGTTTAAGTTCTATTGCTTCCTTTTAGTTAGCTATTTCAATTGTCTACAAATATTAGTAATATGTTTAGTTAATATGAGAGCCTTAATTGACTTCTTTATCTAGTCTAAATTTAATTAAATTGGTAAGTTGTTGACTAATTTATTTTTGGTGAAGTCTTTATGATTTGGTAAAATTGTGGCCGGTTTATGGTAAACTTTTTTCTTTACTTTAATTAAAACTTAAGGATTTTTTTTAATTTGGTAGAAAAATTAATATAAAATAATTTATTTAAGGAAAAATAATATATTTTATTTGGTAATGATATTTTTGAAATTTTTTGATTTTTGGCTCCTCTTTATTTAAGGAAAAAATATATTACTCTTCCCAAATTCCTTTTACTTGTTTATATTTGATAATGAAATATTATTATAATTTTGATTTTGGATATTTTGAAAAAAGGAAAATAGTATTAATTGACCTATTTTTCCTTATTTGTAAGTTTATTGATTTCGTACTCGCTTTTTTATGGTAGAATAATATCTTTCTGATTTTGTCTCCTCTTTATTTAAAGAAAAAATATATTACTCTCTCTTAATTTATTCTTACTTGTTTATATTTGGTAATGAAATATTTTAAAACTTTCTAATTTGGTCCTCTTTTATAATAAGGAAAATAGAATATTTAATTGATTCATTTAAATATTTCTTTTCCTTATTTGTTTCCCCCTCTTTGCTATATAAATAAGACTGTCTCCCTTCATCAACTCATACAAACTCACATTCACTCTCAATCACAAGTTCTCTCATCACTCCTTATTCTCTCCTTGCTCTCTTGCTACTCTTCAAATACATTAAGATTCCGGTAAACATTCAAGTGTTCTTCTTCGCTACTTTGCTACTTTGATTTTGTTCGAGTAAAAGTTGGATCAATTTGTTTTGCTTAACTGGTTAGTATTCTTAGCATTTACATTATATTTGCATTCACACATTTGTGTAAGTTATTGTCTGTTCTTTTCTATATGTATAATTCGTCATTAATTAATTGCATTTGTGTCTCATCATGGCTAAATAAATTGTGATTACTTGTGTAATTATTTGATTGATTTGACAGGTTTCAAACTTGATGTTCAAGTTGAAGATTAGCCATGAAGAAAGATTTATTTGTTTAATTCATATATGTGAATCTATTTTTCTTATTTATTTATTTGGATTTTTTGTAATATTTGTATAACTCTAAAACTCTCATATATAAATTTATTTGGGAGATCGTCTAAGGGAAGGGGATTTACATGCTATTTGTTCATTGTATTTTTAAAAGTTAGAAATCATGCCTATAGGTTTATTCTATTTTTCAAATCTTTAACCACCTAGAATTATTGTTTGTAGGTGTTATAATATAACCAATTTTCAACATGCTTGACGCTTTGTTTGTTGATAAGTCTAAAAATAACTAGATTCCATTTATTTTTGAATGTTAAAATCAAATCCTTATAATTTAGTTGGCTGATTCGATGTTTAAAAAATGTTATAACTTTTAGCATGTCTTGTCACGTAGAAACCATGCCTAAGGATAAAATGTTCATATCATTTTGATTTACAAAATCATGCATATATATGTTACTCCGTTTTGAACACCTAGAAATCAAGTTTATAGTTTGTAAATAAACTTTTAGCATATCCATAATAAAAATAAAATTTGTTGTGCATATTTTTGCCCTTCTTAAATTAGCAAATATATTTAATTAGTAATCTTATTTGTCCTCTTGAAGATTTCCGCATTTATGATGCAATATATTTTTTTCTTAAAATAATAATGATATTAAATTAGAATCATTTCATGTATTCAACAAATTACTTCGCTTTTGAATATATTTCATAGAAGGATCTTTGTATTTAATAAGTTTACTACATTAATGTTCTACTAGTTTTTCTTTCTTACAAAGTTTTGCAACATGATTTTTTTAAAGTCATTATTCAATCCTCCTTTAAAACTTTGGATTGATTATGACATGGTTTATTTTTGAAAATAAATTATAAGCACTATCTCCTAACCTATCGTTATTGGGAAAGTCAAAGGAACTACGAGGTCTAGTTCCAATTATTAAATTAAACTGACGCGTCCCCGGAAGTACCACCTACCCATGAATTTCAAAAGGAATTATGTGTATCTATATGTAAATATTTATGTGCCTATATGCAAACTAAATCTTTTAAATCATTTTCAAAAATTTATACTATTGTTAGTTTTTCTAAGACCGACCTCAAATCAAAATTGTTTCTATGGTGGAGGAGCGCGATCAACAATACTGTGGCATCACCCCTATATAGAAACAAACATTTTTTTGAATTCCTATTCAAAACTTGCTCAATTTTCAAAACTTTATTTTCGCACTTATCAATTTCTTAATATTTGCCTGTTTTGTTTATAACATAGTCTTGTATGTTAAAAAAAAAAAAATTAATTGTTTATTTATTGCTATCACCTAGCCTTGCATATCTAACTTAATAAAAAATAATAAATAGTCTTAATTGTTTTTTATTTGTTATCATTTAGCAAGTATATTATTGAATAATAATGAATTGACCTTGTTTGCTACTTATAACCCCCACATAGATTGCATGAGACATGCCCCGGACCCACATTTATGGACCTCGAGGGATGCCTAACACCTTCACCTCGAGGTAATTTGAATCCTTACCACGATCTCTGGCTCGTTGACCTTAGCTAGACTTAGTTAGGTTAGATAGGTGTCCTAACGCGCCTTAATCCGTTAGGTGGCGACTTCATACTCAAAATACTAAAAGAGTTGTTAGGTCGTGCACAAAACCCGTTTTTGCGAAAAATGGGGCGCGACATATTGGAATCAGTAAACTTTTTATTTACTATAAAATGTGCCTCAATTGCACTGATTTTTGTCCAATATAAGCCAAAAGATAAAGCAGAGAACTTTTCTATAACACGTGTCTGCCCAGGAACATTCTTGGTGATACCAAGATATTCAAGATTTATTTCATCCATTGATTGGATATGATAACCATTTTCACGGATAACTTTAAAACTCAACAAGTTTCTCTCTGATTTTGGAGAAAACGTAACATTATTAATGATGAGTTTAGTTCCCTTGGGAAAAATTACAATGGCTCTTCCAAAACCCTCAATCATATTAGTACTATCAAAAATTGTAGTAACATTTATTTTAACCATACTTAAATGAGAAAAATATTTCTTATTTTGAATATCGTATGTGTTGTACCAGAATCAATCAAACAAGTATCTTCATATTTCGATAATATGTTCTTAGAATTATCCATATATTCACATGAAATGACATACACAAAATAAATATATATTAAATATTAGTGTTGTCAAAAGGGTACAATATATTCAAAGGGATAAATTAATAATTAAATATTAGAAATTGAGCCTTAATTTATTTTTTTCTCTAAGTCAAAAACGAGTTGTTAGGAAAATAAAATAAAATCATTATTTAATCCTAGTTAATAACAGACTGCATGTTTTTAACATTAGATCAAACTAAAGACCTAATATAATATAAACACATGATAAATTCTAGTTAATATCAGAATTTATGTTTTTAACATTAGACCAAGTTAAAGACCTAATATAATACAAACACGTGATAAAGTTTAGTATTTGACTAACTCTATCATATTAGAATCATATAAATAAATCAATGAAAAATATATATTATTTAATTAAGAATTAAAGAACAAGCTAATGAACTACTAAACTAATTTAAAATACTAATACTCATGCAAACAACTATCATTACATAAAATTTATTAATAAGTACTACCAAAAAAAATATCACTCTTCCATGTTCACAGAACCATCACCAATTAAGTGATTTATTTTTCCTTCAGGATGTGTGAAGAAATCTGCTACATCCAAGTGCGTGATGTCAACTTGATTTTCAGAGATAAAATTTGCCTCAGGATTTTTCTCTTTCTTCTTTAGTGATTCTTGATAAAGCTCAATCAAGTGTTCTGGAGTACAACAATCACGTGCATAATGACCTCTTCCACCACATCGAAAAAAACCTTACCTAGTTGCGTCACGTTTCTCATCCTTTCTTTTTCCTTTTTATTTGATGAATGATTAATGCCAGGAATATAATTACGTTCTTGACCATAATCACGGACACGACCACGTCCACGTCCACGACCATTATAAGGACCGTGACCTTTTTCACGCCTAGCATGGTGAGCGTACGCCTCATTCACTTCAGGAAGTGGTTCAGATCCAGTAGGTAGATTCTCATGATTTTTCAATAATAAATCATTATTTTTCTCGGCCACAAGAAGATGAGAAATTAGTTCAGCCTTTCTCTCGATATTAATGCTGCAAGAGCACATTCGAGACATGGAAAGTGGAGAACGTCTTTTCCTTCATATCAATCTCACTAACCGTTTCTCCACATAATTTCAATTGAGAAGTGATTCTAAACATGGCAGAATTGTACTAATGTTTAGACTTACAGTCTTGTAGCCTTAGATGCATTCAATCATATCGTGCCTTTGGATGTATGACCATATTCAAGTGGTCAAATTTTTCTTTTAGGTTTTTCCACAAAACAAGTGGACCCTTAACTGTCAGATATTCAATTTTCAGAATCTTGTCAAGATGATGACGCAAGAATATCATTGCTCGTGCACAGTTTTGATTTGATGCCTTATTTTCTTTTTTTATGGTGTCTCCAAGACACATTTTATCAAGGTGGATTTTAGCATCCAACACCCATGAGAGATAGTTCCTGCCCGAACTTTGAAAGGTAGTGAACTCTAGTTTTGTAAAATTGGCCATTAAAATTAAAAACAAAAGAATAAATAATACCTTTACTAATTCTTCAAATCTAACCTTCACTTTTAAGAAATTAGAGTCTCGTGCTGATAAAATTTTATAAAATTATAGAATAAGAATAAGAAACTAGAGAGAAAAGAAGAGAAGACTTGTTATTTCTCTTGATGAATGAATTTACAATGAAGAGGAGCACTCTATTTATAGGAGAAATCTAATTTGGTCCCCAAGTAGGACTCTTTAAACATATCCTAAAAAGGTCTCCACATGGTAGACGTTTCACTATAATACAAATACTTTATAACAAATATAAATTAATTACATCATTTTACCAACTTAAACTAAAAACAATTTAATTCATTGCTTCCACTTAGGTTCGAACCCGGATGGAGCAAGACTTCACTTCAAGAGCCAATTTTCGGTCCTCTCTCCCCAAAATGATCCTCCACCTTATTAATTAAATAACTAATTTATATATTTAGGGTAATTATGATACTACCCTTAGTCTAGAAAAAGACCATTTTACCCCTAAACCATCCAAACCTAAGATTTCCCTTTTTAAGTCCGGTAAAGACTCCTTCAAGTAAATCTTTGTATTCAAGACCTCTACATGGTTGGACCCAACCTTTTCTACCTCAACTAACTCCCCAAGTTAATTAGATTGGCTGTAGCAATGGTTCAGAGATCTGGTTCTAAGCGCATCATCAATCCATGTAAACCGGTCTAATCGTAGGCATTCTAGACACATTAAGCATTACTTAGCATATTCATTTTTTTTTAGGTTTTTTACATTATCCCCCCTTAGGAACATTCGTCCCCGAATGACACTACTCTTTACTACAAATAAGTAAGTCACCTATAGAATGTATGCCTACATAGGTAATTCAATACTCCCCATTAGTGAATATCTGATTCACATATTAACATGATGGTGCACATCCTTGAAACCTACTAGTATCTTCACATTAATGAACTAAGGAACTCTTTCCTAAACTAGTCTCATCAAAGCATACAACATAAGTAAACATGTAATTCATACGAATCAGCAACCAACATCATGACTCAAACGTATTAACCTCATATTAGTGCATCAACACCATACACAATCAAATACATGAAAGACTAATTAAGGCTACGCACCCGAGACTTCACGAGAGGTGCTTTCCCCTACACCCTGATACTTGAGTGCGAAGAATTGTTGACTCCTTGGAGCCTCTTCACTTGGACAATTAGGTTGAACTCTCTCCTTCCATTGTTCTTGACTTCTCCTATTCGGACAATCCTTCATCATGTAACCCAATTAACCACAACTCTAATAAGTGTTAGAGTCTATCATATATTCTCCCCCATGCAGTACGCCACACATCCTACAAGGTGGCCTCTCCTAGGCTGTAAAGTCTTACGAATCTCAGGGAGTAATCCCTGACTGAAATTGAGCCCTGCTTAAGGTTGATGAATTCCTCAACCTTAACCTTCTTCATTTATCTGGGAAAGAACCGCCCTAGAAAATCCATCTTGAAAAAATCCCAAGTAATAGGACCCCCTCCTAAGGCTCTGCTATCCTGCCACACCTTATACCAGGATTGAGCTACATCCTTTAGTTGGTAGGATGCTAACTCAGACTTATCCACATCAATAAAACCCAATAGCCTGAGCTTGTAAAGTGTTAGCTTAGGCCATCTGTACCAAAGTTATCCTTACTTCTCCATCTGTCAAACCAGCTGAGTTAATAGGCATCTCTATTCCAGCAGCTGGAGCCTGGGGAGAAACATGAATTACCCAGTAGCCGCTCCTCCAATCTCCCCTCCTACTTTTTTCCTTGTATTCATATTTTGGAAAATTCAAGAGTTAATATTAGATATGCTCTTAACACCAAGAAATCCGACATTAGAGAAGGCATGATAAGATTAGAAGAAGGGAAATTTTCCTATGCATCATGCAGTCTCTAATCCAGGATAGTGGTGCACTTCACTACCATGACTTATAAACTACTCGATGTGGTTGATGTAAACTTATTATCCTCAGAATTTAACCTAGTGCTCTAATACCAACTTTGTCACGACCGGAGTCTAGACCCCAAACGAGACCGGCGTCGTTGACCTCTCAGAGGTCGCACACAAGCCTACATACGTCATTCTTACTTCATCTAGGTTAATTTTAGCGGAAAATTGGAATTTTTTTGTTTCCTAACATGCTTACTAAACATTCTATTACATATATAATTTTTCACCATAACCTATCTAACATTAAGATCATCAAATGAAAGAAGTAGTTTTTTATAACGATAAAGATGTACTTGCCAAAATGGCACCAATACAATGTTTGAAAAAAGTGGGAAAGAAACACTAGTGGAACATATTCCACTAGCTCAATCCTACAATTATGCAAAAGTGAAAGCATGAGGGTCTACCAAGTCCGGATGAATGCTCGACGTCCGGATAGATGCAGCGTTGATCTTGTAGCTCTAGCGTCCACCTATTCCTGCGCCTAAAATTTTTGAGTTGTATAGGCTTAGTACACACTTGTACTAAGTATGGGCATATGCAAGCACACACCAAGGACATGCATGAGTAAGAATAGCTCTTTACTAGCAACATGGTTATAGTAGGTCAAGTCAGTAAACTTGCCAAATTGAGATTGGGAAAGTGAGTGAACTTTCCAAATTTGGATTAGGAAAGTTTATGAGCTTTCCAAATTTGGATTAGGAAAGTTATGCCAAGAGAGTAACATGCATCATCATACTTAACATTTTGCACACAGCACACAACAACGTACACATAGCACATATCATAATTCATATAACACATAACGTTGTTCATATCATTCATTAGCATGCCATGATACCTTGGAATCATGGACATGACATTAAGACTTCCCAAATATAAGGGCTCAACATATGGGACCTCAACTAGGGAATCTTCTTTAGCAAACACAGAGTCTGCTTCATTCATTCATTCGTACTTCATTTCATTTCATTCATGGGTCAGTGTAAACACCAGTTATACCTAGGATGTAGTTTAAGATTTTCTTCGGATTTGTTGTGCAATGACCAAGAATGACCTAATGTCATTACTTGAATCTAACTCACCTCTTGATTATCCTATCCTAACACCTTTGGTATCATTCCTTTCATTATGTGCATCATTTGAGGCTGGCCTCATTCATTGGGAACTTTAACTTTAACCGACATAGATCATGTGAGCATCATGAAATCTAGTGTCATGAAACCCCACACCGAAAAGAGATGGAATCACCGGCAAAAGTGACCCAAAACATGCTAGCGTACATGGGAATTGAACCCCGCCAGATCCCTATATTGGCTGTATAGGTTCGAAGACTAGGAGAAAGTAGACCCATACCCGTCATGCGGGACACTCTAATCTTATGAGAGTTACGTGAACCTCCGCCCTTTTCGAAAGAAGGCATCAACGCTCATGGCTAGTCTATCGGTGCTTAGTATAAAGTTCCATTACATTCAACTCATACGTCATGGAAGTTGTCTTTTAGTATGAGGACATCATATCTTAATAGATGATTTCTCATCTCATCATTAGTATTAAGTGTGTTAAGAGCAATACTTTCATTAGAGTGCTCATAGAGACTGGTCTCTTCATTAACTTTACACTCTCATAGGTAAGTATTTTTTGGTAACATTTACTTAGGCTCATTTGAGATTGCTCTCATCTTTTACATTATCCTCATATCATGTTGTCACCACATTCATTAACATTAGCACATTTGATCTTCATAATTATTAACCCCATTTTACGTGAATTTTCATTTCATCATATGCCAATGCACTTGGACATTTAATGTGTTTCACACTCTTACTTAACCCTTCTAGGGTTTTATCATTTCATTGTTCTTTTCATCATTTCTTTATTTATTTCATCATTTCATTGTTCATTTCTTCATACGCCAATGCGCTCTTACTTAACCGTTTTAGGCTACATCATTTCATCACATACATCTAAGGTTCACTTACTTTTAAACGTATGCTAGACTTATGAGTCTATACATACAAGCCATGGGGCTTCCTTCATAGTTTTTCTAAGTTATTCATATTTACCCAATATTATGTGATACAAGACTTATGCATCTTGTAGATATGTCAAGATATTGATTTCGATCTTTAGAGCCAGCATTCATTATATTTGCTTACGTATGACTTATATGTCAATATGGAATTGGGCAAGGGAAACCGATTTCGAATCCATTGGTCAAAACATAATCTTATTTTTTAAACTTGATAATCGCATTTTTCAGATTTGGGGGACCCTACCATCAAACCCATAATATTTCCTCTCTTTTTCTCCTCTGCTTTTTCGTTTAAGTCAAGGAGGTTGTGGGTTCATTCCCCACAAGCTCATTATTTTTCTTTTAATTTATCTTTTAACTTTCTCACCTATCCAAGAGGTTGTGGGTTCAATCCCCACTCTCCACATTTATATTCTCCTTTCTTTTTCTCCTAACTCTCTCATCCATTCAAGAGGTTGTGGGTTCAATCCACACTCACCACATCTATTTTTCCTTGCATTTTTTCACAAAATATTTATGATATTTTCATTTAGTGATGTCATGGATTCAATCCCCAATGACCTCACATTTTAAAAAAAAAATTAAACGAAGCTCATTTTTTTAAATGTTAGCCGTGACTACAATTTCCAGTAGGCTAGAAATTTAGTCTCTTCAAATCCATTTTGTCCTAATCTTTTGTTGATTTTTTTTGTAGCTTTCATGAAATGATGTCTCGGGTTAAATCCTTAGTGATATCACTTATTTTAAATTCATTTTTTATTGCATTTTGTACCATTTTGTTTGGCCGAACCCAACCTACCAAATGCTGGAAATTTGTTCACTATTTTCAGCTTGTTTTTATCATCATCCATGCGTTGATTCTTATGGAAATGTGGATCATTTGGTGCATCTTTAAGTGTAATATTTTTATGATTATATTCAGACAAGAATTACCATTTCATACAGCAACATTACACACTTTTACACCTCATGATTTACACAAATATTCTCACATAAATTAAACCATAAAAACATATAATTTTTCACATACTTTCGGTTGACATAACTTATCATGCTTACAATTCCAAACATATAATCAAGAACAAATTATCATGAAAATTAAGATTCATACTTAAACTACCAGCAAACGTACCAACAACATGATCTCTAAGCTATTTCACATTGAGATCAAAGGGATACTAGGGACAAGGAGTTCAACAAGAACGGGAACAACCCTAGTTTTCGAGTAGATTCATCTGAGCCTTAAGGGTCTCTTGGGAATGGGACCAAGAGTAAGAAAACCCATACCTTTTATGACGTTCAAACCTCGACTTGCTGCCCAAAATATTCTCCAAAAATCACGTCCAAATCCCTTCAAAGTCAACACCAACTCGACGGACAAACTTCTTTTTGCCTACGTGATTGATTTTGTTTGTTTTCTTATATTTTCGTTGTGAGTTCTTCAAGTGTGAAGAAATTTGGTTTACCTACTATTTTTTGAAGTTATACGGCAGAGAGAATCGTGAGTGAGAGTGATAGAGACGTGAGAGAGAGAGATGAGCGTGGGAGAGAAGAGTTTTCTTAGGATTAGGAGTCTAGTTTAGGATTAAGTCAAATAAGGTTTTTATTTAATTATTAAAAATATTATTTAGTTTTATTTTAAATCAGCTAATAAATAATAAATACAAATTAATTACATCAATTTACCAACTTAAATTAAAAACAACTTAATTCATTGCTTCCACTTAGGTTCGAACCCGGGTGGAGCAAGACTTCACTTCAAGAGCAAATTTTCGGTCCTCTCTCCCCAAAATGACCCTCCACCTTATTAATTAAATAAATAATTATATATTTAGGATAATTATGATACTACCCTAAGTTTGGAAAAAGACCATTTTACCCCTAGACCCTCCAAACATAAGATTTTCCCTTTTTAAGACTGGTAAAGACTCCTTCAAGTAAATCTTCCTATTCGAGAACCCTACATGGTTGGACCCAACCTTTTCTAGCTCAACTAACTCACCAAGTTAGTTGGCTTGGCTGTAGCAATGGTTCAGAGGTCTGGTTCTAAGCGCATCAATCCGTGTAAACCCGGTCTAATTGTAGGCATTCTAGACACATTAAGCATTACTTAGCATATTTATTTTTTTAGGGTTGTTACAAAATCCATCAGCAAGCACAATCGATCCTCACAAAGGAAGCAAAAGGAAAAAGAAAGTGGAACCACCACACGTAACCGAACAAGCTGGATAGCTCAAAATGAAACAAAAACTGGATCTAACAACTCCCTAGATAAACAATTGAAGTCCATTCATTTATAACTTCTTCATCTCTTTAACAATATGTTTAAATTTCTAACTTCCTACTTTTTAGTTCAACATTTGCAACTTTATACTTGTTGGAATAACAAAATCCTTCCTTCCCTTAGACAAGGACGCCGCATAGTTGTTTCTCTTGATTTAATGTTTAGCTACAAGTTCTCATGAACAAGACAATGAATGTACCATCACAATTGAGTTTATATACATTTAGGGGAAATTTTCTTACTTCTATAAATGTGTTCTTTCTAGCTTTGGAATCAGACTGAAATGGGCCCTCTTTAAATAATGCAACACACCTGTCTCTTCCATTTCCTGTATTAGAGAGGGAGGCTCCAACAACCTATCATTTGAGTATATGCTTTTTCGCAGTACTTGGTAATGCATTTGATGAGGTTTTAAGGATTCAGCTCTTATTAAATTAAACCGTACATATGACCCTCAATTTCATTAAAATACTTTTTTATAGTTACTACTGACTTGTGGAAAACAGGTACTTTATATTCCTGCATTCTAACTTAACTCCCTAATATATTCTAATATATTACTTACCATACAACTCTTTTATACTTACACACCTCATATGGAAAGGCATTGCTAACTTTTTGGTTTGTGCATACATGCCTCAAAAACTTTGTACATAAAATGCTCCCAAAACATCTTTACTTATGAGGTAATTACTTACCTTTGTGAATCTACATCAACACTATTTCCTAACACACTGTGTCTTTAATTTACACACAGGGAGCAGCAAGCTACTTTTGCGAGCTTACATGCAGCTGCTGACCAAAAATAACCAATAAGCCTAATAAATGCTAGCCAGAAAGTGGAAACAGAGATTCATAAGAATCATCATCATACTATCTCTAAGAAGCTGAGAAAACAACCTTCTAAGTTGCATCTTTTTCCAGATGTACTTCCAAATAGGGAAGTATATACCATCAAATGAAGTGAGGAAGCTTGATATGATATTGTTTTAACAGTAGACTTACTACTATCTAATGAAGTGAGGAAACGTGATATGATATTGTTTTAACAATAGACCTAATTTATAATAGCTGGAGTAAAATCATAAATGTTGAACTGAAAAGTAGAACAATTATAAATTTAAAAAAAGACCTTCAGTAGTATTTTTGACGAGTCGCTAGATCTAGTTTCTGTTTCGTTTTGAGTGATCCAGCTTGTTAAGGTACATTGGGTGGCTCCACTTTCCGTTTTCGTTTGCTTCCTTCATGAATGTTGATTGTGCTTGGTAACGGAAGAGAATCAGCAAAGCTTTCCTTTTCGACACAGGAGTGGATATACAATTTTAATGATCTTGTACGTGAAGTACGGGAAAATGTTTTCTTCGCTCGAACATGGAAGAGTTTGTTGGTAGTGTTAGCTTGAACATCTTCCATAGGTGGATAGTTGCACTAGGAGGAACAGTGATTTGTATTAGTTAAGTGAGAATTATGCATATTATGATTTGATTAGAAGTAGGACCGCATCAGAAGCTCTTTTGCAAATTGCTTCTGCAATAAGGGACAATTAGTTTTTCCGCTACTTTATCCATAATTATTCCAATTGTTAAGACTGAGTTATCTTTGAGATCCATATCAAACCTGTGGAATTAGTGTTAGTTACATTTGTTGTGTAAATTGTACTTCGACCAATAGTTAGTAAAGCTTGTATTCTGATTTGTTGCATAGTTTGTTAGACTAATTGTAAGGCTGTTAGTTGGTTATGATAATTAATAATTCAGTTAGCCTTAACCACCTGTATAAATAGTATATCAGATATGAATACAAGTAAGGGAGTTCATTTTACATTTTTTCAAGATCTTTTTTCTCTATCTCTCTACATATTCAATGTAACAGTAGCCATTAGAGCTAGGTTAATCCTTCCAACATGGTATCAGAGCAAGGTTTCATTGATTCCTAGCTATTTGATTTTTGTTTCTTGTCATTGAATTTATTCATGCAAGAGGAAATCTGGAATAAATTACTGCAGATTGGAGAATCTGAATTTGGGTCAAATTAGGTCCAGGTTCATCATCCTATTCGATTCAACTATTGCATTGTTAAAAGGAGCTTAAGTAATGGAAACCAGAGAAGATCTACTTGCATCAGTTCCTTCCACACTGCGTCCTTCCACATCACTGCAATCAAATTTGACACAAATTGGATTCATAGATATTCATCCCAAGAATCCCATGTATCTTCATCTTCATCCCTCAGACACTCCATGTAGCATTTTGATTTCACAACAGTTAACTGGAATAGAAAATTATAAAGGTTGGAGTAATTCTATGAGAGTGGCATTGTTAGCTAAGAATAAAATAGCCTTTGTTGATGGAACTTGTTGAAAGTATAAAAGAGATTTAGAGCATGAATGGGAAAGGTGTAATGCTTTTATTTTGTCATGAATTACCAATTCTATTTCAAAGGAACTGGCAAATGGCCTTATGTTTTCGTCTAATGCTCATAATGTTTGGTTGGATTTAAAGGAATGATTTTTTAAAAGGAATCTCACTAGAATTGACCAATTGCATTAAGAAGTATGAACTATGAGAGAAGGTTCTCTTAGTGTTTCTAAGTATTATTATAAGCTTAGGAACCTTTGGTATGAACATATTTCTCTAGTCCCTCTCCCATCGTTTGAATGTGAGAAGTACAGAGAATATGCACATCACATGGAGAAACAAAAACTTATATAGTTTCTGATGGGACTAAATGAAGCATTTGCTCAGTCTAGAAGTCACATTTTAATGACAGTTCCTAGTCCTAATCTAAACCAAGTTTACACCATGATCAAGCAAGATGAAAGTCAAAGAGTCCAGCCTCATATGATTTCATCTTTAGTTTCACCTCTTCAAAAAATGGATGTGAAGGATCCAACTGCCCTGTCATCTATGCACCATAGCAAGTTCAAAAAACCAAATGGTTTGTATTGTGACCACTGTCATATGAGAAATCACACAATAAAGTACTGATATAAGCTCATAGGGTACCCATTTGATCACAAATATGGTAAGAAGAATATAGATAACACTGAAAGGAAGCCACTATCTAGAGATGAATGACAAAAGTTTGGAGGTTATAGACAATAGAGATATGGTGGATACAAGAGAAATCAGGCCCATAATGGTCATTACACAAATGGCTTTGAAGGTCAGATCAGTAGACAGGTAGAGGATTTAGAAACTGCACATTCCTCCTCTGCATCAATGGTTGTACCATCCTTCACTTCTGATGAATACAAACACATCATGGCGATGTTGGATAATGACACCACCTCGCAGGCGAATGCAACAGTCAACATGGCAAGTATACCTCCCAACTCTAATACTTGCTTTAACTCTAGGTATTTTTCTGCAGGATTGACCAAACCTTCGTGGGTAATTGACTCTGGAACTACCAATCATATGATTTATAGTATGGAATCCTTATTACAGTCCACTCCTGCACCTTTAAACTCCAATCAAGTTTTTCTTCCACATGGACAAACAACTAAGTTACACACATTGGTTCTGTTTCACTGTTTAACAATTGTGTACTACATAATGTACTTCTAGTTCCTCATTTTGAATATAATCTTCTGTCAATTTCTAAACTCACCAAAGAACTTCACTGTTGTGTATCTTTCTATCCTTCTTTTTGCCTCTTTCAGGGCATTAACACTAAAGAGGTGATGCGGATTGGTATAGAGAAGGAAGGTTTATATCTACTTCCAGTTACTAAGAAATCATCTTCACCCACTGAACTAGTTCATTTCTTATCTTGTTCATCTTCAACTTCAGTTGATCCCTCACTTTGATATCTCAGTTTGGACATGCACCTACTACTATTCTTTAGAAGATTCAGTCCATCAACTTGCATAAAGACTCCAACTCGTGTCCTATTTGACCACTTGCTAGACAAACTAGACTTTCATTTCCCAATAGTTCTATAAAGTTTGTATTTCCTTTTGAACTCCTTCATATGGATGTTTGGGGTCCATATAAATAATGTACTTACAATGGCTACAAATACTTTCTTACAATTGTCGATGATCATTCCAGAATGACCTGGATTTACTTGTTGAGATTGAAGAGTGATGTTATAGTACACATTAATTCCTTTCTTAATCTCATTAAAACTCAATTTTTAGCTATTGTTAAAAAAGTTAGATCTGATAATGTTTTGGAATTTTTAATGCTCAATGTAGCTCTCTTTTTGGATCTTTTCACATCATACATCAAAGTTATCGTGTCCACACACCCATGCGCCCTTGAACGTAAACTTATATACCTACTTGAAATGGCTAGAGCACTTAGGTTCCAAGCCCATGCGCCCTTTAAATTTTTGGGTGAATGTGTTCTTACTGCATCATTCCTCATTAACAGGTTACCATCCAGCACTCTCTCACACAAATCACCTTATCAAATATTCTATGGTCATCCTCCCAAACTGGATCACATTAAGGTGTTTGGTTGTCTATGCTATGCCACTAAACCAGTTTTTACTGACAAGTTCTCTTCCAAATCCATACCTTCTGTCTTTATGGGCTATTCAGACACTTTTTTGTTAGTATATATGTCTTTTTTACAGAACTCATTTTTCCTTTCAAACACCCTAAATCTACTTTTCTAATTCCTGAATCCATTACTCCATCTCTCACTTTTCCTCCTTCCTCTGCATTTCCTCACCCCTTGTATGATGCTTCTTATCCTACCTTGACCAGCACTTCCTCTTCTTTGTCTGCTATTCATTCTCATCCTATATTTCACGAAGTACCTCCTCATGATCCCCCACCCCCCAGGAGGCCTTCTAGAGCTACCAAACCACCTCTTTGTCATATAGATTACATCACTAAATCCACACCCATACACCCTATATCAAATTGCCTTTCCTACTCTAATGTGTCTCCTTCCTACAAAGCATATCTCGCTGCTTTTTCTTCTACTATATCTGAACCATCCCCCTATGTCCAAGCTGCTCAGGACACAAACTGGCTCCATGCTATGAATCAGGAGATTATGCCCTTACTGCCAATCATACTTGGGAGATTGTGAACCTTCCTGTTGGATAAAATCCTATTGGTTGTAAGTGGGTTTACAAGGTGAAATATAAAGTTGATGGATCTATTGAGAGGCACAAAGCTAGACTGGTTGCTAAGGATTTCACACAACAAGAGGGTCTTGATTATCATGATACATTTTCTCCAGTGGTCAAAATGGTGACTGTTAGGCCTGTTATTTCTATTGCTGCTCAATCTCATTGGCATTTGTTTCAGATGGATGTTTACAATGCTTTTCTTCAGGGTGATCTTATAGAAAAAGTTTATATGACTTTGCCACCAGGTCTTTACATTCAGGGGAGCATAAGGTGCGCAGACTACTCAAGTCCCTGTATGTCTTAAAACAAGCTAACATGCAATGGAATTTAAAGCTCATAACAACTCTTGTTCAGTCTTGTTTCACACAGAGTAAACTGGATTATTCTTTATTTACCAAAAGGAATCAAGATGAAATTGTTATAATACTTGTATATGTTCATGACTTATTGATCATTGGTAATGACAAAGGACTCATTCAAGAATCCAAGAGAATCTTAAATCACAATTTTAGAATGAAGGACTTTGGTGAACTAAGGTATTTTCTCGAGATGGAATTTGCAAGGTCAGACAAAAGGAATCCTAATGAATCAAAGGAGATATGCATTAGAGTTAATTTCAGAATGTGGTTTAGGGGGAGGAAAGCTACCACAACACCATTGGAACAAAATCAAAAACTGACCAGTCTTGAATATGACAAAGTGTTTGAATCTCCAAGTGATGATGCAGAACTAGAAGATAGAAAAGCGTATCAAAAGACTCATAGGGAGGTTGTTATATTTGGCAATGACTAGACCAGATATATCTTATGTAGTACAACACCTAAGACAATTCATGCATGCACCAAAAAAGTCACACTATGAAGCAGCCTTACATGTGGTCAGGTATATCAAACAATAGGCTGCACTTGGTCTCCTAATGAGCAGCAGAAATTCTGGGAAGGTCACTACATATTGTGATGCAGATTGGGCATCTTTCTTATTATCCAAAAAGTCAGTCACAGGTTTTGGAATAAAGTATGGAGATTCTCTGATTTCATGGAAGTCAAAAAAGCCACACAATATCAAGAAGTTCAGCAAAAGCAGAGTATAGGAGAATGGCTACCACAGTGGCAGAATTAGTATGGTTGCAAAGTTTGTTCAAAGAACTGGGTGCCAAAGTGGACTTACCAATGGAGTTACACTGTGATAAGAAGGCAGCCTTACAGATAGACTCAAATCCCATGTATCATGAGATAACAAAGCACATAGAGATTGATTGTCACTTTATAAGAGAAAGGTTACAAGAAGGACTAGTTACAACATCATACATTCCTAGTAGAGATCAACTGGCAGACATATTCACAAAGGCTTTAGGGAAGCAAATGCATACAGAAATGTTATTCAACTTGGTATTGCTAGATATTTTTCACCACCCAACTCTAGGGGGAGTGTGGAAATTAGTATTAGTTACATTTGTTGTGTAAATTGTACTTTGAGCAATAGTTAGTAAAGCTTGTACTGTGATTTGTTGCATAGTTAGTTAGACTAATTGTAAGGCTGTTAGTTGGTTATGATAATTTAATAATTCAGTCAGCCTTAACCACTTAAATAAATAGTATATCAAATATGAATACAAGTAAGGCAGTTCATTTTACATTTTTTCCAGATCTTTTCTCTTCCACTCTACATCTTCAATGTAACAGTAGCCATTAGAGCTAGGTTAATCCTTCCAACAAAACCTTCATTTATAGCATTATTATTATTATATATGTAAAACATAGGGATATGATGTTTTGAATAAGAAGAATGTGAGACAATATATGGGCAGAGACATATTATAATGTATCTGGGTACTATTTGATTTTTCTATTGAGCCTGAATTATCTTTGAGATCCAAATCAAACCTTCATTTGTAGCATTATTATTATATATGTAAAACATAGTGATATGATGTTTTGAATAAGAAGAATGTGAGAGAAAATATGGGCAGAGACATATTATAATGTACCTGGTTACTATCAAATTTTTCTAGTCGCAACTCATACAATTAATTTCTCTTATGGTTGGATGGCGTACGTCTTGTCCGCATTTTGAACAGACCAACACATAGAATTTATTAAGGTCAATGGGGAAGGTATTTTTGCCTCAGTTGTAAATGTCTGGACCAGTCTTAGGAGAAATATAAGGATGAGAAGTATTATAGTAGATTTGGAAGTAAAGGGAAAATATTGTACTGACATCTTGTTGCGAATCAATGTTTGCAATAGGTATCATTTCTTCATCCATTGGAAGAGAGGTGTAGAATCCTGATGTGGATAAATTTCCGAGAGTGAAGGAGGTAAGTGCTTGAAGGTTCTCAGGGTCACCTGTATATAATACAAATGTTAATAGTTGATAGTATTTAGTGATAGGAAAAGATAGTGAGAATATATATGAAAGTAATGTAGTGTCATGCTTGTTGTTGCCGACGTTGTGGATATGGTGGATCAATTTAAATTATTGTGTTGAATTTTATCATCAGTGATACACCTATGCCAATGAAATTACACTAACAAGTTAACATAAAAAGACTGAATCTTTTAGTTTTATATGAGGTAATCTCACATATCATTTTAGCCATAAAGCTCAATGCACACAAAGGTAGAGTCATTGAGATCTAGGCCAACGAAGAAACTTTGCATGGCTCCAGTTAGATGTTAAATTACATTGTAAAGAGGTGCACATGAAGATTGTAATTGTAGAATAAGTATCATAAATCATACTCCTCACTATATCTCCCAGTTGATGACACAAACAAGAGTTTGGCTTCATCCTGAAATAGTAGAAATTAAATAAGCTACTCCGTTAATAATTGATGTTTTATGGTTGATTACTCACCTATATGAGTTATTTACAAGTTCAATGCGGAAAATAGATATGCAGTAACAGGAAAAATTGCTAAGACAAAATTTCAAAGGACTTATGGAAGTTAATTAAGTACAGGAACACGAGTTAGCATTTTGTTTCTTTCCCTCCCTTCTATTCAATGAAAAGTTTTTATTTTAAATGGAAACAATGCTTAGAATTTAGAAAGATACCAAAGCATTTGAAGATAGACTGATCTGCAGGTCATTGTTCACATAAAAAGCAAAAAAAACCTGCAATGTAGACAATTACAAGACCTCTATGTGTATCAATACCAAGAGAGCGCTTAAGAGTTAAGAAAAATGTTTAAAATGAAACCCATATTATCAATATAATATCTATTGGAAATCTAAATTCAAAAGAAATAATACTCAACTGTCAGAACATGGTGATATAATGAAGGGGCAATATTAGGCCTCTATCAGCAGCCCAATACAAGGAAATGAATTCCCAGAAAACTTGGGCCTAATTACTCAAGCCAAGTGATTTTCAATGATATTTTAGGAAAATACCCAAAAGATGAAAGTTCTAATATATCGCTTGATTTAGTTGAATAGAAACAGAAAATACACACATGTAGAAGGAAAATTAGATTTTCACGAGGAAAAAGAGATGGAAAACATGGTGGGAGAAACAATAATTGAATCACTCCACCACTTAATTGAAATAGAAGAGAATGATATGAGCATGATAGATACAGAAGTGGAGGACATCAGACCTTCCAAAATAGGAGACCAAAGATCGATCACTGAAGTGGGGGAGTGGGAGATAGAAGAGGCAGAACCACTACAGACTCAACAACAAGAATTGGTTAGAAATAAAGAAAGGGAGACATCAGTATGGGTACAACAAAACCTAATCAAGTTGGGGAAGGTTCTGGGGGCAGGGTCATAAAGAAGAGGCCCTTGAACTACTATTACAATTGGATAGCGCGAGACAAGCAAGGAGAATGGAACCAGAAACAGTGTGCAAGAAAACAAGACCACAAGGCTCCTAATAATTGAAAAGCCTAGTGAATTTTGATGCTAAGTTCAAAAATAGTGGGAATAGGAGTAAGGGGAGAAATCTGTCTATATGTCATTGATGAAATTCAAGTTAGTCATGTGGAATGTAAGGGGATTGAATGACAAAGACAAAAGAAGATTGGTTAAGAGTGTGATGGAGGGGTGGAATGCAGATAACAATTGTATGCAAGAAACCAAATTAGAGGGGAATATGGAAGAAAAAGTTGGAAAAATCTGGGGAGGTAGATAGATCAAATGTTCAAGTTTGGAGGCTAGTGGAACTAGAGGGGGAATTTTAATGTTATGGGACAATAGGGCCTGGAAAGGCGATATTGTGGAAACTGGAATGTACACTTTGACTTGTAAATTTGGGTCTCAATTGTACAACTACTCTTTCCATATCACAGGGGTGTATGACCCTTATTATTATATAGACAGAAGGTCTGTTTGGCAGGAATTGAGGGCTATAAGGGGTATAATAAAGGACCTTGGGCTGTTTCTGGTGATTTTAATTTAGTAAGGTTCATCTCGGAGAAATGAAATTGTGAGAGAAGAACTAGAAGCATGAAGGAATTTTCAGATGTTATTGAAGACCTAAAATTGGTAGACCTATAGTTAGAAGACAACAATTACACGCGGTTCAAAGGGGACAATCTCGAGGCAGCCTCCAGAATTGATAGAATTTTGATATCAGAAGAGTGGGATGACAGCTTCAATAACATAAGGCAAAATGTCTACAGAGACTCATATCATACCACAGTCCTGTAGCATTGCAAGGGGGTGTATGGAACAAAAAAAAGAAGCATTTTAAGTTTGAAAACTGGTGGCTTGGCACAGAAGGATTCACTGATAGAATCAGTAGCTGGTGGCATTCTTTCAACATCTCTGAGAGACCTGACTTTGTTCTTGCTTCAAAACTTAAGGCTCTAAAAACCAAACTTAAGGATTGGAGCATGAGTAAACAAGGGAATCTAGGATCAAAAAAGAGAGTTCTTCTTAAAAAAAACTATCTGAGTTTGATGAGATTATGAAAGGCAGAGGATTATTAGAATTGGAGATTTCAAGCAAGAATTCAACTTTACTAGAATATGAGGAGTTACTTAAAAATGAGGAAATCGCATGGAGGCAAAAATCTAGAGCATTGTGGCTCAAAAAGGGGGATAAAAACACCAAGTTCTTCCACAAAATGTTCAATGCTCACAATAGATACAAGGACATCGATCAACTAGTAATAAAAGGGGAACTGTCTCATGATCCTTCAAGAATATAAGGGGAAATTGTAAATTTTTACTAGAAGTTGTATACTGAAACAAACAGTTGGAGACCTGCATTCAGGAACAACAATTCCCCACACTTAATGGTGAAGAAAAAATGCATTTACAAAGAAATTTTGAGGAAATTAAAGTATTCTAAACTGTTTGAAGATGTGTGCAATCGATAAGCCCCTGGCCCTGATGGTTTCACTATTGGATTTTTCCTTAAATGTTGGGTGGTGGTGAAGGGTGATATCATGAAAGCTTTCCAAAACTTCTATGATCAGGACGTTTTGAAAAGAGTTTTGAGTGCCACCTTCATAACATTTATTTCTAAGAAGAAAGGTGCCAAAGAATTGAAAGACTTCAGGCCTACTAGATTTATTGGAAGTATCTACAAACTATTCGCCAAAGTTCTCATAGAGAGAATGAAAGTGGTCATGGACAAAGTAGTGGATTCTCAGCAAATGACTTTCATCAAAGGTAGGCAAATCATGGATGTGGTGTTAATTGCTAATGAGACTGTGGACTCCAGACAAAAACAAAAGAATCAAGGGATCTTGTGTAAGCTTGACATGGAGAAGGCATATGATCATGTAAATTTGGAATACTTGTTAAATACTCTGGAGAGAATGGGTTTTGGAAGGAAGTGGATCTAGCGGATCAAACAATGCATCTCCATGGTGAGGTGTTAGGTCCTCATTAATGGATAGGGGACTCAGACAAGGAGACCCCCTATCTCATTTTCTATTTTTAATTGTTATGGAGGGTCTGAATAGCATAAACAAAACTGCAAAGTTGAGGGGTTGGTTGAGTGGTTTTAAGGTTGGCAAAAATGGAGGTAACAGTATGGATGTGACTCATCTTATCGAAGTGACTCATCTGCAATATGCATATGATACCCTTATTCTATGTGATGCTGAAGAAGGACAACTTAAGATTTTAAGGGTGATTCTGGTGCTTTTTGAGGGGTTCTCAGGCCTGCACATCAATTAGAGGAAAAGCTACTTGTACCCTATCAATGAAGTACAAAACATGGAGTATCTAAATGCAATATTGGGAGGGGAAATAGGTATTTTGCCAACAACATACTTATGGATGCCTCTGGGAGCCAGTTCTCAGTCTTGTGAGATCTGGAACAAGGTGGTAGAGAAGTGTGAGATGAAGTTAGCAAGGTGGAAATAACAATATTTGTCCAAAGGCGGAAGACTCACTTTTCTAAATTCATCCTTGATTCCCTCCCAACTTACATGATGTCAGTGTTTCCAATTCCTAAGAGAGTCATTGATAGATTGGACAAAATCAGAAGAAAGTTTGTGTGGCAGGGAAATAATGAGAAAAGGAGTTATAACCTGGTTAAATGGGATGTTGTAACAGTGAGTAAGAGACAAGGGGGATTGGGTATTAAGAACTTGAAAAATCAGAGCAAGGCTTTCAGAATGAAATGGTTGTGGAGGTTTTGCAATGAAAATCAAGCCTATTTGAAGGAAGTCATTAGTGCAAAGTATGAAGGGGAAGATTACTAGATGACCAAAACTGTTACTATACCTTATGGAGTAACTGTATAAAGGTCCTTTAGATACTTGTGGGATGAATTCAAAAAAATACAAGGATCAAAGTGGCAAATGGGGAAAGAACTGACCTCAAGATGGATGTATGGCATGAGGCTGGCAGGCTGGAAAATTTGTTCCAAGATTGACACCAGCACAAGTCCATAGTTGATCACTGGTCTCCTCAAGGGTGGAACTTCATTTTTAGAAGGCACTTAAATGATTGGGAGATTCAGAGAGTTGCTAACTTTTACAACACCATTGGTCCACTCAACATATTGGAGGGTGATCAGGATACTTTATGGTGGAAGGGCAACAAAAAACGTATTTTCAAGGTGAATTGTGCTTATAACTGGTTGAACAACTCCTTCCAGTTGACAAATAATTTTCCTTGGAAAGGAATCTAGAAATCCAAAATACCCCTCAAAGTATCATGTCTTGTGTGGTATTGGCTAAGGAAGCAGTTCTAGCCCAAGACAACCTAATGAAGAGAGGGATTCCATTGTGCTCAATATGCCTATTTTGTGGGAAAACTGTTGAGACAATTAACCATCTTTTTCTGCATTGTAGAGTAACTAGCTAGCTACGGAGACTATTCCTAAATCTCAAAGGAATGTCATGGGTAATTCCAAGCAAGATCACTGAAGCCATTCAGAGTTGGGAAGAAGCTGGAATGCAGTCTAAAAGCAGAGAGAGATGAAGAATTGTTTTCCTGCTGGCATTCGGTGGGAAATATGGAAGGAGAGGAATTCTAGATGTTTTGATAATATAGAAAATAGCATGCAAAAATTCAAGCTTAATTACTTGTTGCTACTATGTTTTTGGTGTAATCAATTATACTCAAATGACATTATTTACCTAATTGATATACTAGACTTAATTTAGGTACAGATACCTGGATTTGATGATCTTATTGTAAATATGGCTCAGTACTGCCTATGTAGTGGTTGTAGTAATATACAAAGTTACCACTTTCAAAAAAAAAAGAACTTGGTGATATAAATCTTCTTAAACCAATACATTCAAAAAATTCTAACATAACCTTTGCAAGTAAATTACGAAAACTTCAACGTCACTGCATATGCAGTTATAAAAGCACATCAATAATGTGGCTTAAGTTGAAGTGAACAAATTGTTGATGTAAATAATCACGAAGGTCAATCATAAAGAAGTAAGAGCACATCCTATTTCACACTGCTAACCTACAGCTTTTGTTGGTTCTATAAACATGAAAAGTAGTCGATCAATAAATTACTTCTATGCCTCAAATACTTTGACTTAAGTTGAGGCTGGTACAACTGTTCATAAGCTTCAAATCTTGAATCTTTTTTTTCAGATACCCACTTTCAATGAAGAAATTAAGTAGATGCGCGACTTAAGTACACTAAAGCGTTACATATTCACTTTCTGCTAACTTGTTCTCCAATGTTGGAGTAATTAGTCGGTGGTGAATGATTTAAAGAGATAAGATTTTTTATCATTGTACAAATCCACGTAGGCGTGTGTGTATTCCCCAACTTTGTAGCATCTCAGGATTTCAATGGAAATCTCATTTGTTATTAAAATGTGATATCTATAAAAGCTAAACTAATTGATTTACATCAGAAGTAGAAAGAACAAGTTTATTAACGAAGTCAAGATGAACAGATTTAGGGCACAACACAACAAATTCGAAATAGGTATTACCTGAAATCGGTGAACGGACGAGCGGGGAAAGCACATCGAGAATGAAAGAAAGCTGAAGGAGGAACCAAAGAGAATTTTAGCTAAGTATTTAATCGGTATACGTGCTTATAAGGCATTTCTTGCTATATTCACCCGCGAATTATGGAGTCTGATTAGCAGTAATTCTGATTGCCACTGCATGTCCATCATTGCAGAAGACCAAAAAAAAAGGAAGCAAGATGAATCTACATGCACCAATTGCAAAGAGCAAAAAGGAAAAATAGATAAAGAGTATACTTCAAAGGTGATGTTCTCACCAATAAAATTCTGTCCTTCCACAAAGTACACCCACACCGACATGTGTCAGTACCAATGAACCTTACAGCCTAATTATCAGATAGAATCTATATTAAGAACTGAATTACACAGTGGTGTACATATAGAGAAAAGATGACGTTGAACCATGTTCAAATGTTTCATCTAAAATATTTAACCGTTAAAAATTAAATTTCTTACTTTATTCTGTTTTACACTGTCGTCACCTCTTTAAAGTCCAGGAATATTCCAAAAATAGGAGGATATATTGAATAAGATAGAGAGCGTAAAGTTATGGGTTACAGTTCCAGGCTTCTACATGCAGATAAAAAGGCAAATGAGCTGACTTTCCCAAGTAATGGAGAATGACATAATATTAAGCAACAGTAATGTACGCAAACTAGGGAAAGGTACAAAGTAAGGTACGAAAACTGGATAAAGTTAAAGGCACGTCACAAGAAATCCCAAAGAGGTATTACCTAAAATCAGTGGACGGAGGAGAAGGGAAAGCACACCGGGAATGAGAAGAAGCTGAAGGAGGAACCAAAGAGGAATCCCATTGCAAAGTAAATGAGAGTGTAAGCTAGCAGACGCGATGGAAGCTGAAATTATCCAAGGAAAATCAGTATGAAGCACTCTAACGGAGTCAGCATCCAAAGAACATGAACATATATATGAGGATTATAAGAGGTAAAGGTATATTATTTCGCTATCATGTTAGATAACATACAGCTTACGCAGAAATAACACTCTCATTTGTTGATTTAGTTTGGAGATCATCTGAGACCTTCGTGTTGGACAACATCATCCATGAAGATGTCATTAGAAAAGTTAGATGTTTTATATACATGTTGATAGTTCCTGACTACTCTATTTCTGCAAAGGCAAAGAAAATATTAGCATTTTTTGTATGATGTAAGCAAATTAAAGCAAACAACGTGTATAAACACGTGTTCGGTTCTTTCAATTCAGCGAGTATGCAAGTTGCAGCACACCAAGCTCTGCCTCAAACTGAGAAGATGGAACATAAGTTCACATATGGCAGCTGTTCTTAGTAGACCTTCGTCACAGGGAAAGAAAAAAAACAGCATTTATATATGAAGACATGTGCATGAAAAATGACATTTGCAGTAAGAAAATGAAGGCATACGAGACAACAAGTAATAAAAACAACAGAGACCTTAACTCTAATAGTTAATATCTCTGAAATGTAGTAATATTTATAAACCTTGGGTTTTTACTGATAATGTCACGACCGGAGTCTAGACCCCAGACGAGACCGGCGTCGTTGACCTCTCATAGGTCGCAGACAAGCCTACATACGTCATTGTTACTTCATCTAGGTTAATTTTAGCGGAAAATTTGAACTTTTTATTACTTAGCATTCATATAAGACATTATACTTAAACTCATAAATGTTCACAATCAACCATCTAATATTAAGATCACCAAATGAAAGAAATAGTTTCATACTGCATTAAGTGTATACTTGCCAAAATGGCACCAATACAATGTCTGAAATAAGATGAGAAAGAAACGTTATTGGAACATACTCCACTAACTCAACCCTATATCTAAGCTAGAATATAATGGGCAAGTGTCCTCGAAAGCATGAGGGCCTAGCAAATCCGGATGAATTCTCCACGTTCGGATAGCTTCAGCGTCGACCTGTAAGCTCTAACGTCCACCTGTGCTTGCACCTAAAAATATTGAGTTGTATGGGATTAGTACACACTAAGGACATGCATGATTAAGAAGATCTCTTCCCTTTCAATATGAATTATGGAAAGTCAAGTCAATGGACTTGCCAATTTTGGATTAGGAAAGTCATGCCATGAGAATAACATGCATCATCATACTTATCATTTTGAAAACGGTACATAACATATTACACATATCATATCACATAGTTCATATCATTATTTCATATGCCATGAGACCTTGGAATCATGGACTTGACATTAGCACTTCCCAAATGAGGTCTCAACATATGGGACCTCAACTAGAAAGCTTTCTTTAACAAACATAGAGTCTGCTTCATTCATTCATACGTACTTCAGTTTCATTCTTTCATATACTAGTGCAGCCACCAATCATACCTAAGATGTAGTTTAAGACTCTTATCGAGTTCATTGTGCAATGACCAAGAATAACCTAGTGTTATTACTTAAGTCTAGCTCACCTCTTGATTATCCTATCCTAACACCTTTGGTATCGTTCATTTAATTATGTGCATTCGTTGAGGCTGACCTCATTCTTTCTTTGGGAACTTTAACCTTAACCGGCATAGATCAGGTGAGCATGATGAAATTCAATGTGTAATTCCCATACCGAAAAGAGGTGGAATCACCGGCAATGTGAACCAAAACATGCTAGCGTGTATAGGGAATTGAACCCTGCTAGATTCCTATATTTGCAGTATAGGTTCAAAGACTATGAGATATAAGGAGACCCATACCCGGCATGTGGGACAGTCTCATCTCATGAGAGTTACGTGAACCTCCGCCCTACTATTCTCATAACTAGCCTATCGGTGTTCATTATAAAGTTCCAGTGCATTCAACTCATACATCATGGAAGCTGGCTTCTAGCATGAGGACATCATAGCTCATTATATGATTTCTCATCTCATCATTAGTATTAAGTATGCATTAACTTCAATACTTTCACAGAGTGTTCATAGAGACTGGTGTCTTCATTAGCTTTACACTCTCATAGGTGAGTACGTTGTGGTAACATTGACTTCGGCTCATTTAAGATTGCTCTCATCTTTCACATTAGCCTCTTATCATATTGTCACCTCATTCATTAACTTTAACACATTTGTTTTTCATAATTATTCACCCCTTCACGTGAATGTTCATTTCATCATATGCCAATGAACTTGGACATTTAGTGTGTTTCACACTCTTACTTAACCCTTCTAAGGGTTACCTCATTTTATCACATACATCTTAGGCTCACTTACTTTTAAACATATGCTAGACTTATGAGTCCACACATATAAGCCATGAAGCTTCATTTGTAGTTTGTCTAAGTGATTCATGTTTACCCAAGATTATGTGGTACAAGACTTATGCATCTTGTAGATATGCCAAGATATTGATTTCGATCTTTAGAGGCAGCATTCATTAAATATTTGTTTACGTATGACTTATGTGTCAATACAGAATTGGGCAAGGGTACCCGATTTTGAATCCCTTGAACAACACTTAATCTTATTTTAAACTTTATGATTGCATTTTTCAGATTTGGGAGTCCCTAGTTCGATTCCCATCAATCCCATAATATTTCTTTCTTGATCTCCTCTCCTTTTTTGTTTTAAGGCAAGGAGGTTGTGGGTTCAATCCCCCACAAGCTCATTATTTTTCTTTTAATTTATCTCTTAACTTTCTCACCTATCCAAGAGGTTGTGGGTTCAATCCCCACTCTCCACATTTATTTTCTCCTTTATTTTTCTCCTAACTCTCTCATCCATTCAAGAGGTTGTGGGTTCAATCCCCACTCACCACATCTATTTTTCCTTTTATTTTTCTCATGAATTTTTTATATAATTTTCATTTGGTGAGGTCATGGGTTCAATCCCCAATGACCTCACATTTAAAAAAAATTAAAAACACAGCTAATTTTCCTCATCCTTGGCCGAGACTCCAAATTTCCAGCAAATTGGAAATTTGGTCTCTTCCAATCCATTTTCCTCTCAATCTTTTGTTCATTTTTTTTTTGTATATTTCATGTAATGATGTCTTGGGTTCAATCCTTAGTAATCTCACTTATTTTACATTCATTTTTCATTGCATTTTGTACCACTTTGTTTGGCCGAACCTACCAAATGCTGAAAATATGTTCACTATTTTCAGCTTCTTATTATCATCATTCATACGTTAATTCTTAATGCATTTCGTGAATCATGTGGTGCATCTTTAAGTGTAATCTTTTTATGATTATATTCAGCCAAGAGTTACCATTAAATGCAGCAACTTTACTGTTAGGATCGAATTCACGCACACACACTAGATGAATGAAGAACACAAGAACTTTCAAGAGAAAGAGATGAGAGATCTAGAGAGAGAAAGAGAAAACTCAATATTTCGTGGTAACACCCCGTGAGTAAAATTCCACGGCGGTGAGGTATATTTATATTAATAAATTAGAGTATTTTTGGTTACAGAGAATAAATAGGAAAGCCTAAAATAGAGAATAAATAGGAAAGCCTAAAATAGAGAATAAATAGGAAAACCTAAAATTAATCAGGCTCCACTACCTAACAATTCTCCCACTTGGAGACTGACTCAGTCATCCAAAAAATACATTCTCAAAAAAACATCTCTTCATCATCAACATCTTTACCGCACCGCAACATATGTAGCAATAACTACAGAAGACCAACCGAGATTTTACATAACCTCAGTTTCCCAACATCAACACATTTCGTCAACATGTCTGTCGGGTTCTTTGCACCCTCTATCTTCTCCACGCACATATCACCATCCTCCACTGCCTGCGAGTGAAATGGTATCGCCTTTGGATGTGCTTTGTCTTCGAATGATAGACTAGATTTTTCACCAACTGTATGGCACTCTGGCTATCCGAGTAAAGAATCTTATCGCTCTGCTTCTTGCCCAATTCCTCAAGATAATCTGCCAGCCATATCATCTCTTTCCCAGCTTCAGCTATTGCCACATACTCAGCTTTAGTAGATGAAAGAGAAACACACTTCTGAAGCCTGGACATCCAACTCACTGCTGTTCCACCTATGGTGTAAATGTACCCGGATGTACTCTAGCTCGAGTCAACATCCCCACCAAGATCAGCATCCACAAAACCCTGTAGAGTCACCTTGCCTTTGCCAAACAAAGTGAAGTACTGGATGTACCTCTCAGATATCTCAGAAGCCACTTCACAGCTTCCCAATGCTCTTTCCCAGGGTTCGCCATGTACCTGCTAATAACTCCCACTGCATGTGCTACATCAGGTCTAGTGCACACCATAGCATACATCAAAAAACCAACTGCTGAAGCATATGGAACAAGTGCCATGTGATCGCGCTCCTCGGCAGTCTTGGGTGACTGCTCCTTTGACAATTTAAAGTGATTTGCCAATGGAGTAGTCCTGGGTTTAGCATCATTAACCCTGAATCTGCTCAACACCTTCTCAATGTACAACTCTTGAGATAGATTTAAAGTGCCAGCAGATCTATCCCGAGAAATCTTCATCCCCAAAATCTGTTTTGTTGGACCCAAATCTTTCATCTCAAATGCTGCAGACAACCTTGTCTTCAGATTGTTAATCTCCCTCATACTAGATCCTGCAATCAACATATCATCCACATACAAGAGTAGAAAGACATATGAATCAGTGTATTTCTTGAAGTAACAACAAGGATCCTTTTCAGCTTTGCAGAATCCACTCTTGGTCATGAAGGAGTCAAACTTCTTGTACCACTGCCTTGGTGCTTGTCTTAGTCCATACAAGCTCCTGGTGAGCTTGCACACCATGTTTTCCTTGCCTGGAACCACAAATCCTTCCGGTTGCTGCATATAGATCTCTTTGTTCAGATCTCCATGTAAACACGATATTTTTACATCCATTTGCTCTAGATGCAAATTCTCCGATGCAACAACACTCAACAGAATTCGAATAGAGGTTAACTTCACAATAGGAGAATATTTCAGCATAATCAATACCTTTCCTTTGTGAATATCCTTTAACCACTAAACGAGCCTTGAACCTTCTTTTGTAATCTGGTTCAGTCTTGATTCTGAACACCCACTTGTTCAACAAAGCTCTCTTCCCTGCAGGTAGCTCAGTCAACACCCATGTGTCATTCTTCTCAAGTGACCTCATCTCATCATCCATGGCTTGCTCCCACTTGATCGAATCCTCCACCTGTAGGGCCTCATCAAAGACTCTGGTTCCCCTTCATCAGTCAGCGATAGATAGTGTAATGAAGGTGAATACCTATTTGGTGCCCTGATGGATCTGGATGATCTCCTTAACACCTGCTCAGGTGTAACTTGCTCCACTTCAGATTCTTCAGTAGGATTTTGGTTGAGTATCTGCTTCAACATCTCTGGGGTTACTCTTCTCCAACTCAACCTCAACTCCTACTAATCTCTAGAACCTTCTGCTCTCTGTCCTTGTACAGGACAGACTTATCAAATGTCACATCACAATGTCTCAGGATCTTTTTATTCTTGTCATCCCAAAACCTGTAACCAAACAAATCAGAACCATAGCCTATGAAGTAACACTTCACAGCCTTGGCATCAAGTTTGTCTCTCTTTTCTGGATCAACATGAACATAAGCAGTGCAACCAAAAGGCCTCAAGTGTGAGTACTTGAGTTCTTTTCCTGTCCACACCTCCTCTGGAATCTTGAACCCTAAAGGAACTGATGGTCCTTTGTTGATCAAGCATGCAGTTGTGCTCACAGCATCCACCCAAAGTGTTTTGGGCAGCCCACAGTGTATCCTCATACTCCTTGCACGCTCATTCAATGTTTTGTTCATCCTCTCAGCAATTCCATTCTGCCTTGCCTTACCAGGAACTGTTCTCATCAATCTGATTCCCTCGGCTGCACAGATTGCCTTGAACTCTAATTTGTCATACTCTCCTCCATTGTCAAACCTTAGGCATTTGACTTTCAAACCGGTCTGATTCTCAACTTCAGCTTTCCACTTCTTGAATGTTGCAAACACATCTGACTTATGCTTTAAGAAGTAAACCCATACCTTCCTGCTGAAATCATCAATGAAGGTAACATAGAATCTGGATCCTCCAAGTGATGATACTGGAGATGGTCCCCAAACATCTGTATGGACCATTTCCAACCGCACTTTCTTTGACTCTCTAGGAATCTTTGTGAAGCTTACTCTTTTCTGTTTGCCCATAACACAGCTCTCGCAAAGACCCATATCAACAGACTTCAGACCCTCTAATGCTCCTTTTGTAATCAGCATATTCATTCCTTTAGTACTCATGTGTCCAAGTCTGTTGTGCCACAAGCATGAACCGGAAGCACCTTCAGCGATAGCGGCCATGTTTATACACCCTACAGTGGTGTACAAGGTTCCAGATTTTGTGCCACAAGCTACTACCATAACACCTTTCACGATCTTCCACGAACCTTTCCCAAACATTGCTGCATACCCCGTGCTATCCAACTGACCAACAGAGATCAGATTTTTCTTGATCCCAGGAATATATCTGACATCCTCCAATGTCCACTGGTTTCCCGAGGTGGTTTTTATGCAAACATCCCCCTTTCCTTCAATTTCTAAGGCTTTATTGTCAGCAAGATATACTTTTCCAAAATTTCCAGATTTGAAATTTTGGAACAACTCCTTGCTTGGAGACGAATGGAAAGATGCACCAGAATCCAAAATCCATGATTCAACCAGACTATTCACACTAAGGATTAGAGCATCCCCAATGTCCTCTGCTGAATTTACAGAATCATTGTCATCTCCAAATTTCTGATTCTGTTTCTTCTTTGGCTTTGTACAGTTCGTCCGAAAGTGCCCTTTTTCTCCACAGTTCCAACAAGTCACGTTTGATCTGTTCAAGGATTTTCCTCGATTCTTTGATTTTGATCGAACGTGTTGATTTTGGCCTTTTGTCTTACTTCTCCCCTTTCGATCAACGCTGAGAGCACTGCCCGATGAATCTCCCACTTCTCGTTTGCGAATACTTTTTCTAAGAACAACATCACAAATTTCATCAAACTTCAGTTTCTCAGATCCACGGGAACTGCTAATCGCAGCAACAACAGTATCCCAAGACTCGGGCAGAAATAACATCAAAATCAACGCCTTAATTTCATCTTCGAAATTAATGTCCACAGAATTGAGTTGACTCACAATCATATTGAACTCGTTTATATGATCAAAAACGGATCCATTCTCAGACATCTGTAAATTGAATAATTTACGCATCAAATATACCGTGTTCATAGCCGATGGTTTTTCATACATTTTTTACAGTGCCTTCAACAGACCGGACGTAGTCTTCTCCTTCACGATGTTGAATGCCACGTTTCTTGACAAAGTCAACCGGATTAACCCTAGAACCTGGCGATCCTTGAGTTTCCATTTCTCCTCCGTCATGGATTCCGACTTCACCCCGGTCAACAGTTCTTGAAGATCTTTATGGTACAGATAATCTTCGATCTGCATCTTCCAGAAACTGAAATCGGATCCATCAAACTTCTCGATTCCAAGTTTCGAACTATCCATCTTCAGTGATCGTGTTGAATCTCCCTAGCTTTGATACCAGTTGTTAGGATTGAATTCACGCACACACACTAGATGAATGAAGAACACAAGAACTTTCAAGAGAAAGAGATGAGAGATCTAGAGAGAGAAAGAGAAAACCCAATATTTCGTGGTAAAACCCCGTGAGTAAACTTCCACGGCGGTGAGGTATATTTATATTAATAAATCAGAGTATTTTTTGTTACAGAGAAGAAATAAGAAAGCCTAAAATAGAGAATAAATAGGCAAAACCTAAAATTAATCAGGCTCCACTACCTAACAATTACATCACTTTTACACCTCATTATTTACACAAACATTCGCACATAAAATTCAACCATAAAAACATATCATTTTTAAGGCTTAAATCCGAAAATCATGTCACGACATACACATACATTTTTCACAAAATTTCGGCAGACATACTTCATCGTTCATTCAATTCTGAACACATAATAATGAACATATTATCACAAAAATCACACTTCATACCTAATCTGCTAGGAAACATACCAACCTAAGATCAATTATAGGAGCTAGTGACAGGGAACATGTAATGGGGAACAATCCTAGTTTCGGAATCGAATTATCTAAGTCTTAAGGGTTTCTTTGGAAAGGGACCAAGAGTAACAAAAACCATACCTTATTTTAACATTGTTCAACACTTGAACTTGCTGCGCAAAACTTCTCCAAATTCACGTCCAATCCCGAAATTCACACATTACTCGACTAGAATATTACGTTTTGCTTAACGTTTTCGGATTGCTTTCTCGTTTGTGTTTTGCGTGCAAGTTCTTCAAGTGTGAAGAACTTTTGTTTTCTGACTTTTTTATCATGTTTGACAGCCAAAAAGAAAGTGTGAAATGAGAGAAAGATAGACATGAAGGAGAGAGAGATAAACGTGAAAGAGTTGAGTGGCTTAGGATCAGGTGAATAATTAGACTTAGTCAACTAGGACTCTTTCAAACTTTAAAAATCTGATTTAATTAGTTTAGTAAAATGACCATAATTCCCTTACAAAATCATATTAGAAACCTCAATTTAATCTACTTAAATGTTGCTTCCATCGAGTTTGAATCTGTGACGTCCCCATCGCGAAAAAGGGTCCCTCCGGGTCGACCCGACCCAAACTGCCTCATTAATTAATTAATTGATAATAATAATCTGATTTTCCTTTTTCTTAAATCAGCATTTAAATATGAATTAATTTAATTAATTCACCAATATAAATAATCAATTTAAATCATTGCTCCCACCTAGGTTCGAACCGGGGTGGAGCAAGATTTTGCTCAATGGACAATTTCGGCCCTTTCTATTAAAAATGCCATTCCACCTTATTAATTAAATAATTAATTTCATATTTAGGATAATTACATACTACCCTTAGCCTGAAAAAAGACCATTTTACCCCTAGACCCTTCAAACTTAAGATTTCCCCTTTTTAAGTCCGGTAAAGACTCATCCGAGTAAATCTTCATATTTGGGAGCCCTACATGGCTAGACCCAACCTTTATTATCTCAACTAACTCCCCAAGTTAGTTGACTTGGCTTTCGCAAGGTTTCAGAGGTCTAGTTTTACGTGCATCAATCCGTGTGAACCCGGTCTAATTGTAGGCATTCTAGACACATTAAGCATTATTTAGCAAATCCATTTTTAGGGTTGTTACAGATAAGGGTTAGATTGTCCGTATGCATAGTCATTATTCCAGTAAAGGGTAACTTGAGAATTAAATGAAGACATGATGGTCAAGTATCCCCGCCTCCATAATATTCTTTCTGATTTTCAGTTATTTTTGTAGCCTTTAATCTTGGGATACCAAAAGTCTATAATAGATAATGTGGACTACTCTCATTAGAAATCGAGTGGCAGAGTTGGCAGTATTAAGCTAATAAAAATGATAACCTTTTTCAGAAAGCCCCGGAGTTTCTCAGATGATAAATGCTGTCTGTTTTGGAAAACCATCTCTATACAAAGATGATGTTTGCTGCATTGAGGTGTCAATATTGGGATTTTCAAGAAAATTATGCCTTGTAGAATATGTACGGCAACATAGCAACAACACCTCCTTTTTGTGAGCAGACACCTGGCTATACGTATTGCGCCGCTTAAGTTGCATAACAACCTTCCTTTTTCCTGCATATGAACAGTTGTTCGTGTTTTTAGAATCAATCAGCTATATAATTTAGTTTCTGTTTATACCTGTAGTTTTCTAGAAGAGGTAAACAATATTATATCTTTGAAACAATAGTAAATGGGCAAGTGTAGCTAGTTCACAAAAAATAAGATATTGAAAATTCAGAGATGACAAATCTACAAGAACGGGTATATTCGTTTATGTTCATGAGTAGCTAAATCTATTTATTCCTGATAATCTCTTGTTGATTATGATTATTTATCATTTCTTAATAATGTTATAATAACCATCTTTAGAAAGTTTGCTACGGAAATATTCTGCGAATAAGTATGCCCAGACTATGTCATCCTAAGGTTGAAACCGACAGGCAAGAAGGCCGTTTAGGGGAGTAAACAAAGTTGAGGCGCTGTTAGGGTAACTAATCAAAGAAGAAAACTGTAGTAGTGACCAGACGAGATGATTATTAAACCATTATTAATACATAATAAATAAGTATAATCCATTAAGAGGTTGGAAGGAATAAAATTTTAGTGAAAGTGGAAAATAATTAAATGAATACTTATCTACTGGATGATGATGTTAATTGCAAGATTTAATACTCTATATACTAAAAGGTCTTAATACAGATATAAAAAGAGGAATTTATGATATATTAGTAACATATGAGGTAACAGAAGTAACAACTCAAGGTTGGACTGAATTAGATATACAAGATAATTTTTATGATGAATTTTATTTTGACATAAATGATTTATATGATGATCTAGAGATATTTAGAGATCAATGATAAAATATATATATTGGGTAAAAGCTAAAGAAAACATAGATCAATATGATAAAATAGAATTAGAATTATAATGATTGAACCAAAAAGGTTTGAAGTTTGGCAAAAACGAAGTAATAATAATTATAAGATAAAATTTATTAAAGACCCAAATAAATTAAGTAAATTTTTTAAAATTTTGTACAGAAAAATATAAATGAATAATACAACAAGTAAAGAAAATAAAATAACAAAAACCAAGATAGATAAAAAAGTACGAAAGATATGGAAAAAATTAAAACCCTTATACATAGAATATGAACTATCACAACTTACTAAAACAAGTAACGATAAGACAAATTATTTGATAAATATAATTTCAAAAATAGAATATAAATATGTTTGTTATTTGAAAAAACAGTATGAACAAAGAAATATATAGGCAACAATTGATAGAAAAAATAGATGAAAAAAGACAAGAACTACAACATAGGAAAGAAAGATTAATAGAAAACATGTTAGCAGGAGTATGTAATAAATCAATATTAGTACAAAGAAAAGTTATACTTATGTTAAAAATACAAATAGATCACCTTGAATATAAATTACAACATAACATAATTTATAAATTATAATGAATAAAGAAGAGTTTGCAGTAGATGAAAAGACATGAAAATCAAGATAGATTAATGATAAAAATAATATTTTCAAACCTAGGAAGACGATATAAAAAAAATAGAAAATAATTTATATTTAATGTTAGAAAAAGAAACAGAAAAATTAGAAGATAGTCTAACAGCTATGATAAGAATAACAAAAGAAAATGAAGAAATAGACAAATCAAAAGAAATTGAAAAAATAAAAATACAAGCAAAACAAGAAGTACAACATTTAGAAGAAATAAAAAATACAAGAATAAGTAAATTAGAAAAAGAATTAGCTAGGTTAAAATTATTATATGAAACTAAACAAAAAGAGAAACAGATAGAAAAAGAAAAAGAGCTAGAATTAACTAATGAAATAAAAGAGATGGAACAAAAACTAAATGAAGACCTTGAAGTAAATGAAATAGACGAAAATGAATCAGATACAATAAATAACCAATAATCAGAAATATGTGATATAAGTGAGACATACACAGAAATTCTAGAACAGGTAAATAAACCGAAAAAATTAGAAATAAACACAGGAGATATGAATAGACCTAGTACGTCAAGAGTTAAAACTCCAGACAATAGTCCCAGAAATAGTCCTAGAATTAGTCCTAGATGGACACCACAAACTTATTATACAGAAAGTTATCAGCAATCAGATAGAACTAACGCAATATGGAATAGTAGATTAAATAAAAATTGGACACCAAAACCAATAAACGAACAATATAATGTCTTAGATCTAGATTGTGTTACAGATATAAATAAAGCAATATTACTATGGATAGGAAATATATCTAAGAAACTAATAGATAACAAAATAAAAACAACAGAAACACCAAGGTATATAGAAAGAACATTTGTAGGAACAACAAGATTATGGATAGAAAATCTACCCTTAGAAAGTTTAGAAGTACTTAGAAGTGACAAGAAAATGGATGGATCTCCATCAGCAACAAATATAGATATACTAGATAAATATGAATCAGCAATAAGAAATGAATTTGGAGGTATGACCACAGATATAAGAGAACAAAACAGAGAAAAAATAATAAATAGTCAACTTATGACAAAATTAGCTATATGTAAAATGTGTTATATAGAAGAATACACTTGTGCATTTAAGGAATACTATTACAAAGCAAAATACAATTTAAATGAAGCAAAAGAAATAAGACAACAATATATTACAAAATTACCAGAACCATTTAGCACAAAAATAATTAAAGATTGGAATGATGAAGGATTAGTAGATACTTTAGGAGCTAGAATAAAATTTTTACATCAATGGTTCATACAACTATGTGAAAACCAAAAAGAAAAATTAAAAATGGAAAAAGTACTAAACAAGAATTTAGCCTGTTGTAAAAATAATATAGCACCACAGTTTGGATGTACAAATAAAAAGCAAAAGCCTAAAAGGTATAAAAATTATAGAAAAACTAAAACCAAGTATAAACCAAGACGGAGATATTATATAAAAATTATAAAATAAAAAGATCATATAGACCAAAAAGAAAAATATCCCAATGTACTTGTTATAATTGCGGAAAGATAGGACATTTAGCTAGAGATTGTAAACTACCCAAAGATCCGAAAAGGAAGCAAATTGCAGAAGTAATTATAGATAATGACAAATATATGCAAATAGAATACATAGACTATGAATTAAGTGAAAACGATAGTATATATGAAGTATCAGATATAGAAACTGAAAATGAAGAAGAAAATATTAATCTAGATAATAATGAAATAGATGAAGAAATATAATGTCTGAAGATGAGATAAAAATAATATCTAAAGAAGATTATCAAAATGAAGAATTATCAGACCAAAAAATTATATTTGATAATACAATTTTTGAACAAATAAAAGGAAAAGAATTAGACTTAAGTGTTGAAAAAGTACTTGAAATACCTACTTTGAGAAATTGATTTAAAAGACAAAAGGAAGAATATTATGTAGTTAGATACTAATGCTCGTGTTGTGCACGGGCCCAATACATGATTTGGAATTTTTAAGATATTTGGATGAAAATTATAGAGATGTGTTAAAGAAAACTATGAACTTGTTGCAAAATAAAATTATAAATTTTCTTGTCTTGGTAAATGTGGAAACCAGACATTATCAAGCTAAAAATGTAAATTTCCTAAGGGAACATTGAAGAAAAACCTAATTAAACAGGGGATATCATTATACAGGCATACTCTACTCCCTAATGGTATATTGAGATATACTCTACTCCGTAATGGTATATTGTGGTGCAAAATATACTTCAAACTTTATTAGATGAAATCTAAAATCTAATAGATGTGTGTGCTCACCCAAAACGACCCTTACTCCAATACATTTTTTCCTCCATCCAGACGTCTCTCCATTATTTGTCTTTTACCTATCAGCAACAAAAAAAATTACACCCCGAGTGCATATAGTTGTTAACTGACGGACAGATATCTTCGGACCAAATTTTAGTGAAACCAATAGGTTCAATGATAAAATGGCTTTGATAATTGTAGGAATACTTCCGCAATAATTTCAAAGAGTATAATTACTTATTTGAAGCTACAACTTTATATGCTCAAGACAAAACAGAGAGAAATTCTCTTTCCATTTACTCTAAAAGATTATCCATGTAGCTCCATTTTCAAAAAAAAAAATTATACATGTAACATGTAGCACCTTGACATTAACAAGACAGATGAAACTATACATATACATCAACATAAAATACAACATATCCGGTGTAATTCCATTTGTGGGTCTAGGGAGGGTAACATGTACATAGACCAGTGGGTCTAATGTGTACGTAGACCATAACCCTAACTTAGTGGGTAAAGAGATTGTTTCCAATAGACTGTAAAATAAGTTTTATCACATCAAGAGATTGATCTACACCTATAATATATCAAATGAATTTTCTGAATTTCAAACTACAAGTAACTAATACATGCAAATACGTTGGTTCCTCGCAAGAAAAGATTCTTGCTAAGTTAATGTGAAATAGTGAAATCACTCACAATAGCTTGTCAATCATAACTTGTCAGATAAATTATAAATTCTAGACTATTTGCTTACACATTCATTACAAAAGTCATAAAGAAACCAGTGAAGCTATATATACATGTGATGAAAAATGAAAATGATATTCATCTAATAATTATATGGTTTACTTGAATTCACTATTGTTTTCCTAAAGAGGTGGTATTTATATCATTTGAGAGATGAGTACATGCATAAATAGAGAAGCCGACAAGTCTCAATGTTTGAAGGTCTAGAACAGAAGAGAAAAGGGTGAAGAATAGTAAAGGGGTTGCTCAGAAAATGGAATTCGAATAGAATGAAACCTAAAAAAAGATGACGGGATAATCAACTTATGACATTTATGATGAATATCCAGATAAACACCAAATTCTAGTACATAGTTCATGTTGAAATATATCAGTGAGCATTTTCAAAGTATGAAATTTTTCACAAAAAGAAAACTACACATCAAAACCTGCACCCACAAACAATTGTGGCTACAAGTATGATGCATAGGAAACCGCACTTGAAAGTCTTTAAATGGCATCCCAGAATTTAAAAAAAAAAAAGTCGCAACCCCAACATCATCAGGCTAACACATGAAAAATGACAGGGCAATCACAAATTAATTTTTCAGCTCACATGAGTTGAGAAAATTTATCATTTAAAGGCCAAAGTAGGCAAAATGGACAAATAAATTGTTCTTGTTGTTTAGAAGCAGTGAACAACAAATAAGTACAATACGCAAAGATTGATCGGAGGAAAGAACTAACCAAAATTGAGAGCTGAGAGCTGTTAAATATTTATACTGACATTTTGGCCCTAATTTCAAATTGCATGAACTCATATAAACCAAATATAAAAGAAAAGCTTTATAAATCTATTCAGCAAAATGTAGGGTTTTTAAAATATAAATTCTGTCATTATGGCCCTAATTTCTATTCTTCTCAATCTAATACGAGCGCTTTTCTTCAGCCAATGTAGAAATCACATGAAAATTGAAACCAAAAGACAATTTAGGAGAAAACTAGGTTGATAAAAACTTAGAAAATATTGTATAAAAAGAGAAGAGCGAAGAAATGAGAAAGAATTACCTTAAATTGTAGGAATACTTGAAGAACACTTCTGTCTATTTTTCTTCCATAACTGAGAGAGATGCCATGAAAGTGGGTTGGGGATGCCACATAGAGAGACAGATGGAAATAGCAAGGCAGCATTGATGCGGTGGCAGAATAACAATGAATTCAATAGGAAAGTATTCCTTCGGTTCATAATTAATTATCATGGTTCCTTTTTTATTTAATTCAAATTATAAAAGCTTTTATAAACATTTTATAATATATATTTTCATCATATTGGTTCAAAAAAAATTGCTATTTACAATATCTTTTGTATAGATTTTAAATATCTATTTCTTAAAATTAAATATCAAATTAACATAATCTAATTTAACTCTAAAAATTAGTCAAATTAACATTCAAAAAATACAAAATCACAAATAAATGACTGAAGGAGTATTATGCTAAAGTCTGAGATGCCCCTATTGCAAATTTAATTCCCAATCAACCGACATGTTGATACCATGGGTATTTTTGGTATGTGTTCTAGGAAAATGTTTTTTTTTTAAATGGTTTTTTAGGGAAAATAATTTTTTTATATATTTTATTATTTTAATTGGTGAGTAGAAAATATTTTCCAAAATTATTTTTTAGTGTTTAATTTATGGAAAAAATATTTTTAAGAAAATATCTCTTATTTTTACTAGAGAGTTGAAAATAATTATTAAAATTAAATATTTTTTATCAAAAAAATTTAAATTTTATTGGAGGGAAGCGGAGGACTGATGGGGGGTCGCGGGTAGGCGTGGTGTAGGGTGAAAAATTAAAAAAAAATGAAATTAAATATTTCTTTTAAAAGCAAACTTTAATTTTTTCTTTGGAGGTGGGGTAGAGGGTAGGGGAAGGGGTGAAAATATAAATTTTAAATTTAAGATATATTTTGAAAACAAATTTTTATTTTTATTTTTTGAGGGGGGGGGGGGGGGGGGGGGTTGAAAAATAAAAATTGAAAATATTTTTTAAAAAACAAACTTTAATTTTATTTTTTTGGGGTAGGATGGGGGGGCTAGTCGAAGATAGGGTGTGGGCCAAGATAGGGGTGGGGTGAAAAAATAAAAAAAATTGAAATATTTTTAATAACAAATTATAATTTTCTTTTGGGGGTGGTGGTAGGGGGGGTTGGCGGGGGTAGGAGTGGAGTTAATAATAAAAAATTGAAGTTAAAAATAGTTTTTGAAAATTTAAATCAATAAAAAAAATTATAATGTGAAGTTGGAGGAGAGTTTTTGAAAATGTTTTGCTTAATATATGAATGTAAGTCATTTTCCTTAATTTTGAGAAAAAATGAATTGATTTGGAATAATTTCCTAAACATTCAACCAATTAACAATGAAAATTTTGAAAAAAAATTCAGAAAATTATTTTTCTTCATACCAGACATACACGGTATCTCTACTCACTCATCTACTGTAGTAGAAAAAGCAAAAAAAAAAAATGAAATACCACATCAAAATTTTCTACTCCTTTTATCCCATTATAACTTATCACTTTCTATTTTACACTATAATTAATAAATTATAAATAATTTGATTAATTTACCGTTTATCCATAATGATGGATATCAATAATTTATGATAACATAGGACATAGAAAAGATATAAGTTGTCCAAAATGGGTGAGAGTAATTAAGTCATGAACTCTTTTGAAAGACAACTTTGAAGAATTTCAGTTTGGCTTAAGATTTCAAAGAGAAGTGATGAAAAAAAATTAAGCATCATAATGACAAATGTACCCCTAAATTATTATAAATTGTATGCAAATACCTTTCGTCATATTTTTTTGGAACATTAGTCTCTCTGCTGTCAAAAAACTAGAGCATATATACCCTTTATACTAATGGACATACATGTGTCATAAGCTTATCCATCGATCCGACATTTATGGATGGATAAGATTGTACCACTTGTCTATATTTAGTCTTCCGTTAGAGTGAAGGGCATATATGCTCTAATTTTAGATGGTAGGGCATCAATGTCCCAAAAATATGATGAAAGATATCTCATACTATTTATGATATAGGTATGAAATGAAAACAAATTGAATTGATTTATTGGGAAAAGACATAAATTACCCCCTGAACTTGTACCGAAAATTCAGTTACACACTCCAATGATGTGGTGACTTATTACACACCTAATCTTGTTCAAAGTGATATTAATATCTCCTTCCGTATACGATCTCAATTCTATAAAAAGAAGTATTGTACACGCGTTTTCATGTATAAATAATTTTTTTTAAAAAAAAATTAAAACCTTTATCTCTTGATATTTTCTTATACTCTTGCAAAAGAATAAATATTTTGGGTATCTTCCTCCTCTCACCATACTTTTCTCTTTTTAAAATATGTTTCGTCTTCTTCTCCAGTGTTCATAAATTGAATGAAAAATAAAAATTTGAAGAGAAACTAGGAGTCAATAAGTCAATTATGAAGTTGAGAGATGTTGGCAGAGGCGATAGGCGATGGGCAACACCACTGTTGCCGGTGGAACAAATAAAACCTTCAGATTCGTAAAATTATTTAAAAATCTTGATAACTAATGTGTAAATCAAGCATTTCATTAGTATTCTTTGTAGGTAATGATTAATCAAATATGCTATTGATGATTTGAGACATAAAAATGACATTGTGGTGATTGTAGGTGGTGCTCCGACGAGAATAGAGAAGACAAAGATGGAGAAATCACTTTCTTCTATATTTTCTGAAAAATCTAGGCAATATAATCATGATTTTTATGCATAAATGTTATAAGATGTTCAATAAAAATCATTATCTTTCTCATAGTTATTTTTTGGTAATTTTTTCTAGTGAATCCTCCAGCAAGTTCGAACGGAAAAATCATGAATTTTAAGTTGAAAATTATTAACTTTTCTTTTGAAGTCATCATATTCTTCACTCCTTTCTATTTCTTTTTATAAGTTTCTCTTTCAGGGTAGAGTATTGGATGTGCTTCCATCAAACAATCAATGGTGACAAATGTAGTAATTCCTAAAAAGAACTCAAAATTAAGAAAAATGTAAATGCTTTAAGGAAACTGGGGCCAATAAAAGATTAAAAAAGAAACAAATTGAAATAATTGATATATTAAAAGTTGTAATACATAATTGTATAATGACCAATAAAATAATGTTATGTGTTCAAATTTTTTGTTCTAATATATATTTTTTTCTTCTCACGCACCTTAAGGAAGGTGAAGACACTTTATTTGTCATGTCACGTTTTGATGGGTATTAATATCACTTTAAACAAGATTAGATATGTAATACGTCGCTGCAATAATTTAAGCGTGTAACGAACTTTTCAGTATAAATTTAAAGAGAAATTTATGTAACTAATTTATTTCGATATAATAAGTAATGAAATAATTTGGGGCTATATTTATAAATTAAAATTATTCCGAGTCGGAAAAGAGGAGGGAGGGAGTATATACAATATAAATTGGTATGGGAGGAGTGAGTAAAGAGAAACTTAATATTTGGGGGCGTAACCTAACCTAACCTAACCTAAAAAGGGGTTGGATAAGGGGAAATTGTAAAGCAATGAGTTGGTGCTGTTGTAATCGTCTTTCTACTTCAACTTCAAGTGATTTGTGGAGGCAATTCAATATACCAAATGTTGTAGGTGTTTTGACTCTACGGCGTGGCTCTTACTCTTGTGTTTATGTATGTATTAATTGTGGTTTGTGTTGTTTACATTGCAGGGTTTGAGGCAGAAGAAGAGAAGCGTTTCTGCTTATTATGGCCTTAAAACCCCACCTTATAAGCTTGTAAGTCGTAACTGTTTTTTTTTTTGTTTTGGGTCAAACTCAAAGTGACCCCTGTTGTTGTTGGTGTTGTTGTAGGATGCACTAGAACCATATATGAGCCAAAGGATGGTTGAGATACATTGGGGAGAGCATCATCGTGGTTATGTTGAATCTCTTAATAAACAAATTGAAAACAATGACATATTTTATGGATGCACCATGGAACAACTTATCAAACTAACATACAACAATGGAAATCCATTACCTGAATTCTCTGATGCTGCCCAGGTAATTTTTTGTGTATTTAAAGTTCAAAGCTTTTCCATTTCTACTAAATTCAACTATATCCCAAGTAAGTGAGGGGATTGATTACCCATAGGAATAATTTGTATTTACTACATGTGTAAACTTCATTGGATTTTGATAAAGAACCATTCAAATTCATATCTACAACTATTAGTATGTTTTGTATTTTTCCAATAAAAGCACAAGTTACAATACTTATGGATCTTCTTATCCCAGGTATGGAATCATGATTTCTTCTGGGAATCCATGCAACCGGGAGGTGGTGACATGCCTAAATTGGGATTCCTCCACCAGATTGACAAGGATTTTGGTTCATTTACCAACTTTAAGGACAAGTTTATTGAAGCAGCTCTCACATTATTTGGCTCTGGGTGGATTTGGCTTGTCTGTAAGTTGCTAAATGTTTTATGCTTCTTGTGTATGAAATAAAAGCTCTACTAGTCTAGCATTGTTGTTTCACTTCTCCTTGCATATGTTTTTTCTCCAAACCAACTCATTGACGGACAGCTTGTGCTCAGTTGTATAACTAAAACATTTTATAAGAATAACTTGTGCTTTTTGTTTCTCAAACTCGTTCATTAAATTTCCTGTTCCTGTCATTAATTTTAATTTAGTATGTTTGACAGTTAAAAAATGTGAAATATCAACCTTAGATTTTGGCCTCAGTCTCTTGTACAGAGTGTGTAAACACCAAGTTCAGAATGAAGTTCTGGACTTCATCTTGTGTGTCAACTCAATTCTCGTACAATTTGGTAGATGCAAAAAGGTTTGGCAAAATTATTATTTCTAGTGATCAAAACATCTATACATGCTCATTTTTCGCAACCTTTAAATATTGAATATTCCTCTAGATCCCTAAAGTTTTCATCGCATGAACCTCCTGATTCATCTTTTGGAAAGTTTTATAGCAGTCCATACATACATCCATCTCCTTGAAGGTAACACCTTCAATTTGATTATTTCAGTGAGCAGAGAGGAGAAGCGTCTTGCAATTATTAAAACATCAAATGCTGTCAATCCTCTTGTGTGGAATGATATCGTGAGGATTCTTTAACACTTTGTTAGAAATTTCATTTTCTTGGTTACCCAATACTTGCATTTTCATTTTGTATCTTTTTGATTTTGCAGCCCCTGATCGGTTTGGATTTGTGGGAGGTAAGTTTGTCGGCGCCCATGTACCCTTCTCTCATTCTGTGAAAGAAATCACAATTTTATATTGAGAAAAGATTTTCATGAATACTTGGCCTTTCTATTTTGCAGCATGCTTATTATCTGGATTACAAGGTAACCAACCAACCCACAGTTGTTCTTCCCTTGTGCTTTATTTCTGCACAAGATTTTTCTAATGCATGTCCTCTCTTTTGACAGAATGATAAAGCAAAGTATGTTAATGTGTTTATGAATCATCTTGTTTCTTGGGATGCGGCATTGGGACGCATGGCTCGAGCACAGGCCTTTGTAAATTTAGGGGAACCGAAAATTCCTGTTGCATGATCATCAAATCCCTGTGCAAGAAGAGCAGCTAGTTTAGTTTAGTAGAAAGAAAAGCTTGTGTTCCACTGCAGAATATAATAGGTAGGTAGGCTTGTATGTTAGTACTAAACCTTATCATCTTGTGCGTTCATTCCATGCACATGTACTTACAATGATCAATGGTACATTTCTTTTGTGGATCACAACAAATACATTAATGTCATTGATATATAAAGGCTTAAGTCACATGCGGCCCCTTAAAGTTGTTCACATAATTTACTTAGACACCTGAACTAGGACTTATACCTATTGAACACCTAAATTATCAAGAAATGTGCCTATTAAACACAAAACGCTGATGTGGCAAAATAAGTGTATCTCACTGCTGCTGAGCGTGTGAAAACACTCTTTTAATTTTTTAAAAAATATTTATACCTACTTTGTTTACACTTGGCATGCATTGACTAAATATAAAAAAAAATTAATTTAATTAAACATAAATCTTTTAAATCATTAAAAAAAAAAAAAAAAAACACCTCCACACTCATCTTCCTTCAACCCACCATTTTAAAAACTTCAAATTTCTCTTCATTTTGTTATGATTCATTTTTTTTTCATTTTCTGTAAACAAAGTACCTGTTAAATTTTCAAGAAGAAGAAAAAATTGACCATTTGGAGTTAAAAAATTGACCAATATCTGTAAATTTTTATTTTCAAAAACTCCAATTGAGCAACTATTACCATTCATAAACTTATTAGAAATGCTATCAAATATTTGATATAATTTTAATTTCTCTTTGTTGTCGATTTCAAAATAATTTATCAAGGTCGATTATATTTACAAAATCGGAATAGTCGTCGGAGGAATAGCATATAACGAAGAAAATGAAAGAGGAAAACATTTGGTGGATGAATTTGGAATGAGATGGGGTTAGGCATTTTCTTTTTTTGTTATGAAGAGGAATGGTGATTGTGGAACAACAGAGAAGAAGATGAAGAAAAAAAGGCAATAAGTTAGATGGGGTGGGGTGGGGTGGGGGAAAAGATTTTTTTTTTTTTATCAATTTAATTTTTTATATATTATTAAAGGCAGGAACATATTTTTTATTTTTCAAAATTAAAATTATGGGCCCATATGCCACGTGTCGTAGTTCTATTCGTAATTTTGTCAACATAATGAGTGTGCATTACACGCACAATATTTGTAAAAGTAGTCGCTATTTTATGTTCAATAGATAAATATTTATTAATAATAAGTGTCTGATAGGTAAGAGTCTCAGTTAATGTGTCTAAATGAATTATGTGGACAATTTTAAGGGGCTATCGATGACTTAAGCCATATATAAATGATCTACAATCGAACTCCATATAAATGAGGCTTGAAAAAACTAATATAAATGGAAAAAATGTACAAGAGAAAAAAAAATAAAACGGAAAAGGACCTAAAATACCCTTGAAGTATTGAAAATGGTGTACAATTATCCTTCATCCATCTATTGGCTCTAAAATGTCATTTTCACCCACCTATTGGCTTCAAAATACTCTTGACATCCACCTATGTGTTCAAAATTGACCACTTATTTAACGGTTTCATATTTAAACCATTTAACTTTTTTTTAAATAGTTGGCGTTCGACTATTAGATATAATTTAATTTATTAATATCATTTATAAACCAATCCACCACCGATCAATTACTAATTAAACCCTATCCAATTAATAAACAAATTGTAATATCAAAATCGCCCTAAACACTACTAGAACACGACGAAATTACAGATTCCTAAAACTGACATCCAAAATTATTTATGTCACGACCCAAATCGGGGCCGCGACTGGCACCCACACTTACCCTCCTATGTGAGCGAACCAACCAATCTAACCTTAACATTTCAATATAATATCAACAGAAAGTAATGCGGAAGACTTAACTCATTAATAAAAACCAATTCAATAACTTCTAAAATCCAACATCTATTATCCCCCAAAATCTGGAAGTCATCACCACAAGAACATCTATGATCAAATTACTAAACTAAGAGTATTCTAAGAAGCTAAAATAAGTAAAAGCTAGTCCATGCCGGAAGTTCAAGGCATCAAGACAGGAGGAGGAAATTCAAGTCCAAGCTAGAAGCGTTAGCTCACCCTGAAGATCCGATGTGACGAAGACTGGCTAAAATTGCGGTTGAGTTGAAGACGACGGCATGTTTGCTGCACTCCACAAATAACAAGAAGAAAACATAAAAGTAGGGGTTAGTACAAAACACGGGTACTGAGTAGATATCATCGGCCAACTCAAAATAGAAAACAGTATATACCAAGTAATATCATAAAATCAACTATGATACTCAACATGTAGCAACAACAAGTACTATATCATTAACAATTACCGTCAAGTTCACAAATGAGGACTCAAGCCTCAATACCATACTCATTTGGGAATTAGATTCATTAGATTGAGTATATTAACATCTTTCAAGATTCATTATCTTTATTCCTCTTGTGTCGGTACGTGACACTCCGATCCCCTACTACTATGTGTCGGAACGTGACACTCCGATCCCCTAATTATACGTGTCGGTTCGTGACACCCGATCCCCTAAATCTACGTGTCGGTTTGTGACACCCGATCCCCTAAATCTACGTGTCGGTTCGTGACACCCGATCCCCTAAATCTACGTGTCGGTTCGTGACACCCGATCCCCTAAATCTACGTGTCGGTTCGTGACACTGATCCCCTAAATCTACGTGTCGGTTCGTGACACCCGATCCCCTAAATCTACGTGTCGGTTCGTGACACCCGATCCCCTAAATCTACGTGTCGGTTTGTGACACCCGATCCCCTAAATCTACGTGTCGGTTCGTGACACCCGATCCCCTAAATCTACGTGTCGGTTCTTGACACCCGATCCCCTAATCTCATTCTATAAATTCATCAAGCCTTCTCTTATACCAAGGCATCATCAATCTCATTACTTTAGTTCATCAAGCCTTCTTTTATACCAAGGCATCATCAATCTCATTACTTTAGTTCATCAAGCCTTCTTTCATACCAAGGCATCATCATTAACAAGAGATTGGGTTTTCTTTTCAAGATTTAGGATTCAATAGCTTCATCATGCTTATTATATCACAATTACATAATCACATTCATGCAAGCATACAATTAAGCATATAGAAGGGTTTACAATACTACCAATACATATCATTCGCTATTAAGAGTTTACTACGAATAGCATAAAACCATAACCTACCTCCACCGAAGATTAGTGATCAAGCAAGCAAATTTTCTCCAAAGCTTTGTGTTTTCCCCTTCTCGATCGACCCTCTCTCTCTCTTCTTGTTCTTTCTATTTTCTTTATTCAAACCCTCTTTCTTTTACCCTAATTAGCATATAATTAAGAATAAAAGATGGCAATAATAACCCACTAATTAACTTAAGGTTACCTCTTTTAACCCCCAAGTAATTAGACTTATTAACATTAACCCACTAACTTTATAATTAAAGCAGGAATAGTCAAAAACGTCCCTTAAAACGTATAAAGAATTCCGACCCAGACTGGGATTACGCAACCTGCGACGGCCCGTCGTGCCTGCGACGGCCCGTCCTGCAGGTCGTCGCAAGGTTCAGAGATTCAATTTCCACCAAAGAGTTTGTGACGGTCCGTCACACATGTGACGGTCCGTACTGTCATTTCGTTACGAAGTTCAGAAAGTCGATTTTCAGTACCCAATTTCAGATTTTCTAAGTGTTTTGAAACGAGGCCCTGCGACGGTCCGTCGTTCCCATGATGGTCCGTCGTGGGGTCCGTCGTCTCAGCCAGTTTTCCAGAAATAAAATCTGCTGCTCAAAATGACTAAACAGGTCGTTACAATAGATACCAATTTACCCATCGTTCGTCCTCGAACGATCAAGAAGAAGGAAAACAAGGGCGAAAAGGAGTACCTGAATCTGTAAACAGGTGTGGGTATCTTTCTCGCATATCGGCCTCCTTATCCCAAGTGGCTTCTTCGACTGGTCGATTCTTCCATTGAACTTTGATTGATACAATCTCCCTTGACCTCAACTTGCGAACTTCTCTATCTAAAATAGCAACAGGCTCCTCCTCATAAGACAAATTCTCATCAAGCAAAACTGAATCCCAACGAATGATGTAGTTTCCATCCCCATGGTATCTTTTCAACATAGACACATGGAATACCGGATGCACTCCGGACATCCCTGGAGGCAAGGCTAACTCATAAGCCACCTCCCCTATGCGCTTCAGAACCTCGAAGGGACCAATATACCTTGGGCTTAGTTTACCCCTTTTACCAAAACGCATCACCCCTTTCATGGGCGAGACTTTCAGTAAGACTTGTTCACCCTCCATAAACTCCAAGTCTCTAACCTTCCGATCTGCATACTCCTTCTGTCTACTTTGCGCCGCTAGAAGCTTTTCTTGAATAGATTTCACTTTATCTAACGATTCTCTCAGAAGGTCAGTACCCCAAGGTCTAACCTCAAATGCATCAAACCACCCAATGGGAGACCTACATCTTCTCACATATAGTGCCTCAAATGGGGCCATATCAATGCTTGAGTAATAGCTATTGTTGTAGGAGAACTCTGCTAAGGGTAAGAAGCTATCCCAATGACCACCAAATTCTATCACACATGCACGAAGCATATCCTCCAACACTTGAATCGTTCGCTCAGACTGACCATCGGTCTGAGGATGGAACGCAGTACTAAGGTCCAACCTAGTACCCAATTCTGCATGCAATGTTTTCCAAAACTTAGAAGTAAACTGCGTACCTCTATCTGATATGATGGAGAGTGGAACCCCATGCAACCGAACAATTTCTGAGATGTAAATTTTGGCTAACTTCTCTGCATTATAAGTCACCTTGACCGGAATGAAGTGAGCAGACTTAGTTAATCGGTCCACAATTACCCAAATAGAATCGAACTTTCCCAATGTCTTGGGAAGACCAACCACGAAATCCATTGCAATTCTCTCCCACTTCCATTCAGGAATGGGCATTCTCTGAAGTGTTCCTCCGGGCCTCTGGTGTTCATACTTTACTTGTTGACAGTTTGGACATTTGGCAATAAAATCAACAATGTCACGCTTCATTCTACTCCACCAAAAGTGTTGCTTTAGGTCACGATACATCTTGGTTGCACCAGGATGTATAGAATACCTTGAACTATGAGCCTTTGTCAGAATAGTGTTGATCAAATCGTCAACTCGGGGTACACATACCCTTCCCTTGATTCTCAAAACACCTTCCTCATCGATTTGTGCTTCCTTAGCCTCTCCTCGCAATACCTTATCTTGGATTCTGCTTAGTTTCTCATCATCAAACTGTTTTCCCTTAATCTTGTCAAGAAAAGAAGACCTTGCTTCCACACAAGCCAACAATACTCCCTTCTCATTTACTTCTAACCTCATCAAGTCGTTAGCCAGAGTTTGAACCTCTCTAGCCAATGGACGTCTAGAAACTTGCAAGTGAGCTAGACTTCCCATGCTCCCTGCCTTTCTACTTAAGGCGTCTGCCACAACATTAGCCTTTCCCAGATGATACAAGATAGTGATGTCGTAGTCCTTCAGTAGTTCCATCCATCTCCTCTGCCTTAAATTCAAATCTTTTTGAGTAAAGACATACTGTAGGCTACGATGATCCGTGTATACTTCACACTTAACCCCATACAGATAGTGCCTCCATTGCTTTAATGCAAACACTACCGCAGCCAATTCCAAATCATGAGTCGGATAATTACGTTCATGCACCTTTAATTGCCTCGAAGCATAAGCAATTACATTCTTTTCTTGCATTAGCACCGCACCCAACCCAGAATAGGATGCATCACAATAAACAATGAAGTTCTTACCTTCCACGGGCAAGGTGAGAATTGGTGCGGTAGTCAACAAAGTCTTGAGCTTCTGAAAGCTTTCTTCACATTCATCCGACCATACAAATGGAACATTCTTCTTAGTCAAGTTCGTCAATTGGGAAGCAATGGAAGAGAATCCCTTGAAAAATCGACGGTAATAGCTAGCTAAGCCACACATTAGTAGGTCTCACCCAATTCTTCACTGTCTCAATCTTAGAAGGATCCACCATTACTCCATCCTTAGAACTACATGCCCCAAGAAGGACACTGCATCTAGCCAAAACTCACACTTAGAGAACTTGGCATAAAGCTTTTTCTCCCTCAACATTTCCAATACAATCTTCAAATGCTCCTCATGTTCCTTCTTACTTTTAGAGTATATCAGTATATCATCAATAAATACGATCACGAAGAGGTCCAAATATGGCTTAAAAATCCCGTTCATCAAGCTCATGAACGCAGCAGGGGCATTCGTAAGACCAAAAGACATCACTACAAATTCGTAATGCCCATACCTCGTTCGAAAAGCAGTCTTTGGCACATCTGTTGCCCGTATTTTCAATTGATGATAACCGGATCTCAAGTCAATCTTAGAGAAGACACAAGCACCTTGTAACTGATCGAACAAGTCATCAATGCGAGGAAGAGGATACTTGTTCTTAATAGTTACCTTGTTCAACTGCCGGTAGTCTATGCACATCCGAAAACTCCCATCCTTCTTCACAAACAAAACTGGAGCACCCCAAGGAGATGCACTTGGTCTAATGAAGCCTTTGCTCAACAACTCTTGAAGTTGGGCCTTTAACTCTCTTAACTCCGCGGGAGCCATTCTATAAGGGGGTATAGAAATGGGGCGAGTACCCGGTTCAAGATCAATACAGAAGTCAATATCCCTATCCGGTGGCATACCAGGAAGATCTGTAGGGAACACATCCAAAAACTCACGGACTACCGAAACCGACTCTATAGAAGGTACTTGGGTAGTATCATCCCGGAGGTGTGCCAAGAAAGCTAAACAACCCTTACTAACCATTCTCTTAGCACGAATAAAGGAGATGATACGGACCGGATTGGAAGTGTAGTCACCCTCCCACACTAACGGATCTGTCCCGGGCTTGGCTAACGTCACCGTTTTAGCGTTACAATCCAAGATTGCAAAGTTCGGCGAGAGCCAAGTCATACCCAGAATTACATCAAAGTCAACCATTTCTAAGATAACCAAATCTACATAAGTGTTACTCCCCACAAAAGTCACCAAACAAGACTTATACACTTTTTCAACTATCACAGACTCACCCACCAGAGTAGAAACACGAATAGGCATGTCAAGTAACTCACAATGTAAATTAAGACCATTAGCAAATGAGGAAGATACATAAGAAAATGTGGATCCGGGATCAAACAATACAGAAGCCATGCAATCACAAACCAAAAGATTACCTGTGATGACAGCATCAGATGCCTCCGCTTCAGACCGCCCAGGGAAAGCGTAACAATGGGCCTTATCGTTTGTCTGTCCGTTGCCCCTACCATGTTGTGATGTAGTGGCTCCAGTTTGCCCATCACCCCGGCCGTTTTGGTGACCACCATTACCTCGACCACCACGTCCTCCAGAATAACGGCCTCTGCCATGACCACCTCTACCTCTAGCCATTGGGGGTCTATAACTCTGTTTTGGACAATTCCTCCTAATATGTCCGGTCTCTCCACATCCATAACACTCTCTGGATTCAAGCATAGGTCTTTTAGAGAAGTGTTGACCGGTCTGAGGTGGACCCCCAACTACAGTCTGTAGTGAAGACTGAATTGGTGGGACTGAGTAACCTCCTGAGCCCTGTCCTCTAGAGTAAGAACCATTAAACTCACCTCCCTTTCGAAACCTTTTTGATGTCGATGCCATGGAGAATTCATCTGGCTTCACTCCTTCCACCTCTACCACGAAATCTACCACTTCTTGGAAGGTTTTGCCGTAGCCGCTACCTGTAAGGCTGAAATCCGCAACTCTGACCTCAACCCCTTCACAAAACGATGAATCCGCTCTTGTGGACTGAAGCAAAGTTGGGTGGCATATCTGGATAGTGCACGAAACTTAGCCTCATATGCAGTAACCGACATCCTACCTTGCTCCAGACTCAAGAATTCATCTCTTTTCCTATCCCTCAAAGTCCGGGGAATATACTTCTCCATAAACAAGCTAGAGAATGATGCCCAAGTCATAGGTGGTGCCTCTGTTGGTTGACACTCAACATGTGACCGCGCCACCACTTTTGGCGTTCCTTGAAACTGATAAGTCACAAACTCAACACCAAACCGTTCTACTATACCCATCTTGTGTAGTAGCTCATGACAGTCAACCAGAAATCGTGGCATCCATCCTCAGATTCAGCACCCTTGAAGACTGGAGTTTCAATTTCAAGAACTTACTGAAAAGTTCATGTGATCATTTGTCATTATAGGCCCTGTAGTCAGACGAGGAACGTGCCTATTTCCATGGAGCATCCATCGGGGAGCCGCAGTAGCTGCATGTTGTACCTCCGGACCCTGAGGTTGCTGGTGCAGAAAACACTGAGTGTTTTGACCTTGATCAGATAACCCACTAAGATAAGCAAGAACCTGATTGATCATGTCTGGGGTAGGTGGGGAGGCAATCCCTCATTCTGTACTTGTTTCAGTTTCCCCTTCCTCACCCTCTCTTACTACTTCTTTCAGTCGGTGGAGGAGTCACTGCCCTAGTATCAGATGGGCTAGGTGCTCGTCCTCTTCCTCTAGAGGACGTCCTCCCACGACCTCTACCACGGCCTCTTGCCGTTACTCTTCCTCGAGCTACACCCCAGTGGCTGGCTCAGACGCTTCTTTGTCTTGCCGATGTTGATGTTGCGCAGTCGTTGCTCTAGTTCTAACCATCTGCGAAATAGAGTGAAGATGGTCAGATACCAATTTGTATCACCTAGATACCAATTGGGATCCAAGTAATAGCACGAAAGAAAGAATGAAAGAATGGAATTTTCCTAAAGTCTTATAGCTTCTCAATAAAAGTAAAGGCGTCCCTCCCCCTACCGTTCCTTAAGACTCTACTAGACTCGTTTCTTGTGTGATGAGACCAACGAACCTAATGCTCTGATACCAAGTTTGTCACGACCCAAATCGGGCCGCTACTGGCACCCACACTTACCCTCCTATGTGAGCGAACCAACCAATCTAACCTTAACATTTCAATATATATCAACAGAAAGTAATGCGGGACTTAACTCATAATAAAACCCAATTCAATACTTCTAAATCAACATCTATTTTCCCCAAATCTGGAAGTCATC